>JARJIL010000002.1:111096157-111643657 GCA_038502395.1 Dittrichia graveolens
TCGGTTTTCTGGTTGCGATTCCAACATTAGCTAGCTAGATAGAACATTTATATATATATGGAGATCGAGATGGATCACTTGAGAATTTTCATGGATTGCAACATCCATAAGAATGAATTGTAAGTTATAAAAATTTCTTTACATGTTGATAATAATAGAATTCAATATCATGATAAGTTTTCCATATTTGTAGACTCCATTAATTTCGCACTTCCGTGTTCACTGGTTTGTGCACAATTCGTTCGCGTGTCACTTTCCATACCCTTGCAAAAAAAACATATATACATCCATCCATCAATGCTTCAATATAGACATAAGTACCTCTATATTACTTTATCCATTAATTCCTAGCCATAAAATAACGTATGAGCATATTTTTTATTATGTTTTTGCCAAAAATGGCATGACTATTACTTTATTTGCTCTTATTAATTAATTATTATATCTCGAATTCGTTAGTTTGTTTTTAAAAACTGTAAATAATATATATATATACACTCATGAGATATATGATCGAGTAAGACATTTGTATTTTTAGTAAGTTGGTGGCTTTACAAATGGACCACCCGTTTTATGACACACATGAACTCAGGGATATTGACATGAACGTACTGGCCGGGTGTATATGGCCACATGGGTTAGACGGACCAAGTGGCAAAATAGGAGCTCGACAAGAAATAGCGTGTGTATGGTTCACCTAATGCCTATAAAGCGTACACAAAAAGGTTATATCCTACCGAGCCTTTCACGAGTTAGTTTATCCTAATAGGTGTACACTTGCTCAAAATCTCATATTAGAAACCTAACAGAAAGTAATAGATTATTTCATATATAATTATATATGCACTATATATATACATATATATATATATATATATATATATATATGTATATTCCAAAGTCGTGGTATATATTATCTATAAGTACTGATATATATATTATTTTTTGACATGCGGATTACACATTTTTTTATCATCTTCTCTTTTGATTTTAACAATTATTTCGATCAGTTAGATTGTTAATATCTTTAGTCCCATAATTTACGCACATGAATCATTTTTCATCTATAGAAGATCTGCATGCGTATATTTGCGGGGAAAATTTTAGACATGGCTAATTAATTAAACTTCGTTTAAACAAAATTACTACATGATTTCTAAGTGTTATCTAATTAATTCGTTTAACTACAACAAACTACGGAATTTACTGGTTGAATTTTTTACGACACTCTTTTCTCGCAAACGCATTGCTAATTAATCCGTTGGTAAATTCTAGTTTTTCTGACCAACCTTAAGTTGACAAAAATCTGTCAAAAATTCCTTGATGGTAAAATATGGTTTCATTAAAATTTATTTTCGGTCAAAGATACTTGTTTCTAGTATGGATAAATATCTATTAAATAGAATTAACTATGTTTTAATTAATTCTTGATTTTCTATGAACTAAGAAGTTATTCCAAGTTTGAATATTATTGTACTGTTTTTCGTGGGTGTGCTGGGAATTTATATATGTTAAGAGTGCTTAGCATAAATTAAGTTATTGTATAATAAATGTTTAATTATAAATCAATTAGTTTTGTTTGCTTCTTCAAGAAAAAAAATGTTGTTTAATTTCTTGTTGTTTATAATGGAATATTTGAACCAACCTTTTGCAATTGGTCTTAAGTGCAGGCAAAGTCCTTAACAATGGTGGATTAAAGTCAAACACTGGCTGCTAGATGAGTTGCAAGGGAGTAGACAAAAGGGGAGGTTTTTGATATTTAGTCTTCTACCTTTATGATATAATTATTAATTTATTTATTAGTATAGTATAATTAATATATAAACTCAAGTAGATATTATCCAAAAGTAGGAATATTAAAAAAACAAAAAACTTGATTACAAAAAAGCGTAATTAGATAAAATGAAAACTAATTGGTTAGAAAGCGTCATGCACATCGTCCATAGATTCTTTAATGGCGTAAACATCATGCATGGCCCATGGCATTGAGTGTGTGAATTTAAAGCCTATATAAGAAACAATCTCTCTACTTATTTTCATATCAAAACACCCTTCAATTCTTAGTTCAAGAGGTTTATTAACTACCAAATTATGGCAAAAACCATCAACTTTCACCTTTCTTTTGCTTTCACTTTGCTTCATCTTCTTGTAAACATATTGGTCACTCCTTTAATAGTTGTTCATGGCGCCAATCCTACCACCACATTTTCAGTATGCAGTCGAGCCCCGTATCCTGAAATTTGTACTTATTTGATAGGAAAGACCAGTATAGAAACACCATTGGAGGTTCGCCAAACAACCCTTATGTCCACTTTAGTTGAAGCCAAACAAGCACATGCGCTTATTTCATCTATGGACTTGAGTTCTTTCGAACCAAGGGCTAAGTTAGCTTGGGCCGATTGTTTGGAGCTTTATGAGGATTCTATTTACCAACTAAATCGGTCTCTTGGTTCCACCAACAGTCACGATATCCAAACATGGCTTAGTTCGGCTTCTACCAACCATGAAACATGCCAAAATGGTTTTCATGACTTTAACTTGTCTTCTCGTTATTTTCAAACTTTTCAAGCTTGTTTAAGTAGCTTTTCAAAGTATCTTAGCAACTCACTTGCCATAAACAAAGCCGTAACTCCACTACTTCTAAGTTCTAAAGAAATTAAAGGGAGAAGGCTGATGGCCACGAATAATTTCCCAACATGGTTGTCAAAAAGTGATAGAAAGCTTCTTGCAACACCCTCAAGTGCTATCTCAGCCGATATTGTGGTTGCTCAAGATGGTTCGAGTAACTACAAGACCATATCTGCGGCTATTGCAGCCGTGCCTAAGCTTAGGAAAGGAAACACGAGGTTTGTCATACACGTTAAGGCGGGATTGTATAAGGAGAATGTAGAAATCAAAAAAACGATCCGAAATTTGATGATTGTTGGAGACGGCATGGGTTCGACTACTGTTACGAGCAATAAAAATGTGCAAGATGGTTCCACAACTTTCCGGTCTGCAACCTTTGGTGAGTTAACTTGTCACGTATGATTTCTTGACCAAATCATTTGAAAATAACTCATATATAATTAGGATTTATTATTTTTTTTCAACTAAATGTCATTCTCATATATACTTACTTCCACTTAGCTAAGGAAGACTTCAAAGGAACATGATCATACCATGCATAATATAATATAATATAAAAGGTAATATATACACGATAAAGACAACGATTTTGACAACAAGTTTATTCTGAGGCGTAGTAAATAATTTTTTACATATTTTAGTAATAAAATTATATTTAAATAAAATAAAATAAAGTGATTTAAAGTTTAAACTATACGTACATATTGAAATATTTATTATTAGTTTACGTTATATATCTTGTATTTCCAAACTCTTTTAAGTTTTGTATCGTCATTTAAACTATAGTACTATGTTTTCATTGATGTTAAATTTTCTTTTGACTGATATTTCAAGTAACTTCAAAAAATAATCCAATTCATATACGTTTGAATATATATATATATATATAATATATATATATATATATGATCAACATAGAACCACTCTTTAATTATCTATAGAACCTAAATAACAAATCTAGCTAATCATTGATAAACTTAATCAAAGGCTAATACTAATTGATGCAGTTTTGTAATTATTATATATGTTTATCAAATTATAATCTATAAAGATGGACAAATATAAAAAAACATTTATTTTCTCTCTCAAAACATTACCCCTCAAAATTTTAATTTGTCATAACTAATTAAGTTTTGAAAATTTAAGCAAAAAAATTATACTAATCTTCTAGTTTTTTAAGTTGTTGTTGTTTGCATTTTAGATTTTGTTGCTTTCTTTTTTATGTGAAAATGATTGTTTACTTGTGTTTTTTATAAAAATTTTTAACTGTATATGGATTAATTAATATACAGATGTCGGTGAAATTGGCATTTTGATTATTGTCTTATCTATTTATTTATCTACTAGATCTGTTTTTTTCATATCCGAAACATTTACATATTCCTCAAACTATTTGCATTTTCGAGACCATCTGCATGCTCAAAATAAAAAAGTTTCAAAAATATATCAAGTCTAGTCTTAAATTAAAGATGATGAAAAACGAAATCTAAAGATATAATTTCTTTATTAAAAATCTTAAATATGAAATAGTTATAATCATTGAAAGGTTTAATGGTTTTCTTATAATGGCAGATGCAAGTTAATGAATAAAAGTGAATTTCTCTTTTTTGTCTTTTTTCTTAATAACACGTGTTATCATCGTACAAGTTCTATACTTCTATAGGTTTTATAAATAAGAGTGTTTATATATATATATATATATATATATATATATATATATATATATATATATATATATATATATATATATTATCTATCAAATATAAATCTCAATTTGTTAATAGGATCCAAGTATTATATATATCAACCTTATCTCAACTAAATTAATAATTAAATGACACATGCACGCAAACGCAAATGTAATTAATTAGTTCTAGAGCCGGGACTAATTAATTATACGATTTTATATTTTAATAGAAATTAAATTTCATTTGCTTCAAATTATGAAACAACTGGAACTGATAGCCACAGATCCATAACACGAAGTCAATGATATAGACTCAATTAAAACACAAATTAAATTAAATTAAATTAAAATATGATAAAGATTCAATATTAATTAAATAAAGTTTTTTCTCATCGTTTAACTAATTCATTTTATTTATGTTAACTAACCAGGGGTTTCTGGAGCCGGGTTCATAGTTAGAGATATGATGATCGAGAACACGGCTGGACCCGCAAAGCACCAAGCCGTTGCCTTTCGGTCCGGGTCAGACTTATCAGTTGTATACGGGTGCGCCTTCCGGGGCTACCAAGATACATTATACGTATACTCGGGTCGTCAGTTTTACCGCAACTGTATGATATACGGTACACAAGACTTCATATTTGGTAACGCTGCCGCAGTTCTTCAAACTTGCAACATATACGTAAGGAAACCAATGAGTGGTCAGAAGAACACCATCACAGCTCAAGCCCGAACCGACCCGAACCAAAACACAGGCATCATAATACACAATTCCGCAATCTCGGCTGCTACGGATTTACGAGGCTCCGAGGGTTCGGTCCAGACCTTTCTGGGTCGGCCGTGGAAGGCGTACTCGAGAACGGTGTTCATGAAGTGCACTCTTGACAGTTTAATCAACTCCGCCGGTTGGCTGCCGTGGGATGGTAATTTTGCTTTAAGTACACTATACTACGGTGAATATATGAACACCGGCGGTGGTGCGGGGACCGGTGGTAGAGTGAAGTGGCCGGGATACCGTGTTATCACTAGTACTTCCGAGGCGATGAAATTTACCGTTGGTGATTTCTTGGACGGTGGTTCATGGATTCCGGGGACTGGATTGCCGTATACTTCTGGGCTATGAATTGAATATGTACAAAAGTTTGATAGATCGATAAAAGTTAAAATTTATTATGTCGTTTTCACGTAATATAAAAGTAGGGAGGGTTTAATGGTACTTTTTGTAAAAGAAAAGGACTTGTAATAAATTGGGTGGGAAATGTCATTATATGTAGTTTGTTTGGTAGTATTCGTATATACTCAAAAAGATTATGCTTTAGCCTATAAATATATACTATGTCCGTTTTTTATAATATGTTCATTTTTATAAATATATATTCATGTAATTTGATGATTAAAAATAATTCGTGCTCAATAATATGTCCGCTTTTTATCACATAAAACTATTACATTCACGTATTATGATGTTATCAAACAATTTCGTTCGCATATATCTATTTTTTTCTTTTTTCTTCATTTCTTTTATTTCTCTTTTTCTTTATAACTTTTTCTATTACTTTTTTAAAAAAATTTAAAAATTAAAATGAGAAACAAAAAGAATATTAACTATACTATAAATTAAATCTTTTGTATTAATCACATAAGTCATTTAAAAAATCCGAAAATATCTATAGATTTAGGTTACATGTTAAATTAAAATATTTCTTATATGATAAAATATTTAAAATAATTATTATTATAAAGATCCTTTTTATTTAATTTTTAATTTGTATTTAATATTATATAAGTTGAAAATTAACTTTTATTGACTTGATTTTTTTAAACATTATTTATTATGAAGGTTTAATTATAAAATAGTATTTAAGAATTTAATTAACTCCATATAATAGTTTCCTTATAGGTTTAAATAAGAGGAAAATTAGTGATTTCAAATTACTTATAAATTAAGAGATTTCAATAATTTAAATACTTTATAATATAGTATAGATATATATGATGATTAAGTTAATTTCGGTAAGAAGAAGAGTTATAACTAATTTTTGTTTAGAGAAAAAAATAAGACTTAATGTGTAATAGATAAATGTATCTAAAATATAATAAAATTCCACCAATATCATTATATCATATACCTAAAGTTATATGTTATTATGTCTACCACCAGTAAATTGTACTTTTTTATTTACATTTATTATTATTATTATTATTATTTTAACAACATTGCACTACCGTTAAAATATAACCAAATACAAATACAAGTTCCCTAGTCTCTTAAGAGATTTAAGAGAAAAAATGGGAAGGAAACAAACACTTCTACCACCCTTCCTTCAGCTTAAGCTCCCAACATTAGAGACAATAGAAATCCACATAAAAACAAAAACACCATCCCAGCTACTTAGACAAGGCGGTAGCATTTAATATAACTAAAAATCTAGGACATGATGTATTAATACCGACCTTCATAACCGCAACAGTTAAGTACGTAAAATGTTGTCGTGCTCGAATTTGGTACTCTTATCGATGTAGATATGCTCAAATAGAATGTTTTGTACTTTTCTCTTATTGTTTTTAAATACAAGACGGTTTCTATTATTCCATATTAGCAGGCCCGGCCCAAGACCTGTGCAGTCTAGGCTTGGGCACAGGGCAACAACTATAAAGGGGGGCATCAAACTTTAAGCAATCCTTACATATACTAGGCCCATTAGTTTATTTTTTTAATCTGCTAATGAGATATGGAAGAGGAGAGGTCAGACGACTCAGTGATAAGGATGCATCAGGGGCGACGGGGAAATTGAAGTCGACGATTGGAGTTTTTGATGCGCAGTTGGGCACGATTCAGAAACAAGCAATCAATGATCAAAATTTCCATGGTATCTTTTTTTTCAAAGCGAATTCTGTATTTGATATTGCTATTCTATCGATCAATCAGTGTTGGGCAACAACAATGATTGAGTGATTGTATGATTGACAAAGAGAATAGTCGAAGAAAATTTAGAAATTTGAACGATTGACGAACCGCGATTCACAAGAGCAGTTGATTCACAGGCCGATTCTAGGGTTTTGAAACCAAGAGCAATCGATGATTCACTGGATTAGGGAAACAAGAAGGATTGTTTATGACCTGTGATGGTGACAACGATTGTAACTTTGCAAGAAAGTAAGAAACCAAAGTCGATTGGGTATGTATTCTTCTAGTCCTAATCTTTAAGTTCTAATGTTTGATTTATTGAATTTTTGTATGTATTCTTTCTAATCTATCTTCTTTATTCGGTTCTCACTGATGCAAAATACCTAAATGATTGCAACAAGACTACAAAAAGAACTAAAAAAATAAGAAGATTGCACATTGAGTTTGAGAGGGTAAAAAACTTTGATGTTTGATTCTCTATTTTTCTACATTTAGCCATTGATATCACTACCAGTATGTTTTTTTTTTCACTTATTGAATAGAAGAAATGAATAACTCTGAAGTGCTAGTTTGCTACTACATGTATTTGAAGTGTAATGAATCTTTTAGTTTTTTTAATATTATTGTTATTATAGACTTGTAGAATTAATGATTTAAATAACCGATTTGCCTCAAACTCAAAAGTTGAACTGTTGAAGCTATTTTATTGTCTTGATCAGGTTTTTGAATTAGAGTTTGAATATGAGGAAGAACTATGATTGTAACCGCTGTATTTGGAAATAAAAGATTGGAATGTTAAAAAGTATAAATTTTGTTTCGTCAAAATTTATTGAATTAGTGTGTGTGTGTGTGTGTGTGTTTCTAATGATTGTTAATTTGTTGTTTTGTTTATTTACATGTTGCAGAATTGATGATGAACAAACGAATAGTAGATTTGTCTCCAAAGATCAAGTGGTGAAGCTATTTGATTATTTCGATGAGGCCGTTTGATCTTTTCAAGCTTAATAAAGTGATACTTTATTTTATATATCTTCTTTGATTGGTCACTTTGTTTGATTGTTTCATTGAACAAAGACATCGTTTTATGTAGTTTGCAAGTTTTTATCCGATGATTTGAATGTTTTTAAGTAAAATAATGTTTTACTTATTTGTTTTACTATATACGTCGCATATCTCTTTCGTGCATAGTAAAGTTCACACGTGTGGGGCATTTTTAGCCCACTTCGCCCAAGGCATCAAATACCATTGGACCGGCCCTGCATATTAGGAAGCTAAGACCACAAATAGTGACTTCCCATCTTTCCTTGATTTTGGATTGCACCCGAACGTACAAGAAAACAGCGAGAAAAAAGTATAAGATGGGAAGTGCCGTCAAAAATCAAGGGAAGATAGAAAGTTCCAAGACTTACGTGTATGACATAACAGAAATTAAGATGTAACTAAATTAAGACTTCTTTTTAGATCTTAGCGAGTTAATTGATTATGAAAATGACAAATTAATTACTAATTAGATAAAATAAACATATATATACGTTTGACTATAGTAAAAACGTCATCGTCATCTTATATATTAATTAAATAAACTTGAAACTAAGTAAAATATCTATTTGAGTCAATTTGTACGTGTACGATATTCCGATGCACAAACGGGCGAATGGAATAATACTACTCTTATTAGGAGAGTGGTTTTTTTTTGTTATCGATTAATTTGGGTCGGGTAATTCAGTTATTTTAACTATAGGATATTAACCGCTAACCGAACCGTATTTAATATTCTGGTATCGGCTATGGGTAGATTCGGGTATGGTTCATTTATAACGGGTATCGAGTATAACCGAAAATACTAACTTTGATCTATTTTATGCTTTTGATGATTTATTTTTAATAGCAAATAAAATATTACTATCACCACAAAAAGAAACAAAGATAAACAAAAGCAGTAAACAAACCAAGCTAAACTAACGAACATATATATATCTTTTCTAGTGGTATTTAATTCTTATTATACAAAGTAAACAAAACCAAAGATTTAAATTCTCACTTTTATTCTACAAATTAAATAAGTTAAAGCAAACATTTTTTTTTACAAATTGAAGATTTTACATTTAGATTATATTAGGGATGATTTTTTAAATTTTTAGATGATTTAATTGTTATTAAGTTATTTATCTGGACATATATGAGATTTTATAACTTTTAAAAATATATTGATGTAATTTATAGGTTTGAAATGATATATATGTAATTAACAAAGTTTATATGGAAATAGATTAACTCCTTTTTTTATTTTTTTCGGTTAATTCGGGCATACCTGAATGGATGATAATTTAACCAATAAACGAACCATAATTAAAACGGGTAACCGAACTAACCGACCAAGCCTACTCGATAACCGTTTTAACCGACCCGATTTAACCGAACATTGACTGGGTCGGTCGATTATTTTGATTAACGGTTATTTTCAATGGGCCTAACTCTTATCATAAAGATCTCATTTGATAGATACATACATACATACATTAGCGCCATTTTCTATCATCGTATTTCATTTCCTGAAATAACATATAAATACGTCGACATAAATAGTATGTTAAACTTCTTTTTTTATAAAGGAAGTCAAACCCTTATTGAATTCATCAAGTGTACTCAAAATAAAAACGTGGAACCCTTATTTAAAATAAAATTAAAATTATATTTTTAGTTATGGTGGTTTGTGTCAAATTACAAATTTAACCCTATAGTTTAAAATTTACGCATTTTGTCACTCCCAACCTGAAAAACATTGCATTTCTTGAACTTAAAAAAACTATTTGTATATGACTTCTCTAGGATGTAATTTGTACGCAACAATGTTTTGTTAAACACAAGGAAAAAAGTTTAGTGGACAATTATATCGTTGAACATATGTATAGTGTCTTTATTTTCTGAAAACACGGGTTTTCTTTGCAAATGATGGTAGAGATTTCAAAAAGAGGAAATATGTTTTAGGTTCGGGTAATAAGTATATTCATGGGGAGTTGGAAATTAATTGGGGTCAAGCACACGTGGTACAACATGGGGAAACATTATAAAAGCTGATAAAAGTCTAAGCAACGTCATGATTCAATTTGATTTTAGCTTTGGAATTGAAACTAAGGAAGGGCGGCAAAGTAAGATTTTGATTAGAAAGATGGCTTGGACCATTTAGATTATGTTGTGAGTTTCAAAGGTTGTTTATATTAGAATAAAACTAAGATGTGAAAGTAATAGATATTGGTTTTGGGAGGGAATTGAAGGAAATCGGTTTGGAACTGGGATTGAAAAAGACAAATTCAGGAGAGATATAGATGAATTTATTTAATTTACAATGCATTATACATGTCAATCTTAAATACATAAGATAATAAAGTAGAAAGATAAAAAAAGTAAACAGAATTTTTCTTTCATTTATAGTTTGAACACTTTTGTTAATTTTGTGTTCATTTAAGAAGAATTGATAAAATTCTCGATGATTTGATCTTAAATTCGTAATATATAGTCTTGGAAATTAATAAATTTGTTATATATATATATATATATATATATATATATATATATATATTCAAAGACTTGGATATATTGGAGGGAGATCGATTTGTCATTTATAGTGTGTGGAAATTATGGAAAAGATGTAGGACCGATTAAGCAAGATTATATACTCTTTGTAATCTTGTTCTTTTCTTTAGTTCTTCTATAATATCTTACTAGAGTTTTTATATTAATAAATATCTTTTCTACTGTTAAAAAGAATTATCGATTTTGAACTAAAGATTTGTATCATTAAAAGAAGCAAACTGTACGTATTTGATACGTACATATATTGTAGAGATGGAGATGGAGATATAATATAAATATAAATATATAATATATTATAATACACATGTTATAATATGATCAAGACGTTTTTATCATGTTTGAGCAACTTGATTATAAAAATGCCGAGTCAAAGATAAAAATGTTATATAAATAAGAGACTAACATACATCAAATTTATTAAATATTTCTAACAATTTTTTTAATAAAATAAATTTAATTGATTAATCTTGATAATCTATTTAATCAAAACTGTAATTCTAATTTTGACTCTTCTTAGTCAAAATGAAATCAAAATTATTAAATTTCATATATGTCTTTTTTAAATATTAAAATATCATATTTGTCTATCATAATTATAAATATTATATTTACCATTTATAAAATTTTAAATTATTATATTTAACAAAATTCTTCATTTTATCATCTTTGAAATATTTTATAATCATTTTAAATTATTAACCACTAAAGCATTGATCTTATTGTCCTAAATTCAAAATATCATATATAACGAAATTCATAATTAAATCATTTTTTAAAATATTTTATAATCATTTTAAAATGTTTTTAATTATATATAATCAATAAAGTCTTGACTTTATTGTCATAATTGTAATAATAATAAAAGAGATGATATATCCTTCTACATCATCCTTCAACTTATCATCTTACTCACAAGATTAATACAAGTATCAAAATCAATGGATGAGATGTGGAAAAAGAATTAGTGGACTTCACATGTCATCTTGTGGTGAGTAGGAAGATGAAGTAGGAGGATATATCATTTTTCTAATAATAATTGATGACTTGTACAATAAATATAATCATGTCTTTTCGTCACGTCTACAACCTCGCGTCACGCTTCCACTGCTAGTTTGCATATTGACCCTATATCTCGTTATTTTTTAAAAAATTTATTTTTTTCTTGTTTTATAATTATTTGGTATCTTTTTATTAATATTTAATTTTTATTAATATTGCCGGTGTAGACAAGCATTTAGACAATTCAAGTTTTGACATCATCTAGTCATCTACGTGTTTATGAGAATCAATCAATTATATAATAATTGCTTTCTTTTGTTTTAGCAATAAATTAATTAATTATCTACCTGTATATAAAAACATTTATTAATTTCTTTATAAAAAATTATTACGCGTGCTATATAATATAATTATATATATGGGAAAGTTTATTTGAGAATCGTTTTTATTATGATAACCGTGAGAACTAATCTTAACCGTTTATTTCAGATAATGGAGTTGATGGATGAAGAGCGTGTGAGATTGAATGTGACAGAGTGTATGTAAAGAATTCATGGGCGTAAAACCATGAGTAGCACTTATCTTTCATCTTTCTCAACTTAAATGTCACATCACTTTTTTTCTCTTTTACTTAAAACCCAAGTAGCATCTATCCCAACCAACCAATCTTTTTCTCACCTTTTTTTAATTTATTTAATTATTCATTTATATATTAAATAAAATAAATATCTAAACTATTGTATAAAAATTAAAATATAACAAATAATATAAATAAAATTTTCATTAATAATAATAATAATACATCTCATCCTTATAATTCTCTAATTTTTTTTCTTGGCCAAAGTTGCCATTAGAATAAGATTCGTAAGGTGATTATGCGGGCTAATGTAAAACTCGAAGTCCTTGTCGAATTGTGCTACTTTTTGTAGTTCGACATCGCTTTGTCTGGCCATTAACTCATTTTGTCTCACCATCAACGTCTTCTCCTCGACCTAAAGTTTTTTCATTCTATATGTCATATTACGTGATACCTACTCGTAGAATGTACTTATTTGACCCAATAAAATATCATAGTTTTACAAATTTATACCGATATTGGGCGTTGAAGTCGATTGCCTCTTCCCCTTTTTCCTCCTGATGGGCCGTTGAAACTCATTTATGTCGACCTCGTGAGGATTGTCGTCGTCGTCATTGATGTTTAAGTTAACATGTGCATCGGAAACCCAGTATTGGGTTTTGGAAAGAAGACTTTTTACTATGGTTTGAGGGCCAAAAAAAGAAGAGGCCATCAGTTGTACTAAACACCATTTTGGACAATTTTTTAGGACGCTCCACGCTTGTTCGTGACCGAAATCCGTCCTCTTGTTATCCTCTCGATAACGATAGTGCGCCAATTTTATAATATCGGTCTTTATTGTTCCACTACGTCTTGTATTTGTTATGATGTTGTAGATAGCAGCGAAACACAAATTTTTTTGTTGAGGTCTTTAAACTTTAAAGTGATTTGAAGTACATTACTATATTCTCCACGTTTCATTTGAGAGTAAAACACATGCTCGACCCATCTCCAAAAGCTATCTATAGATATATAATAAACATGGTAATAATAATAATAATAGTTTTAATAAAAATGGTAATAACAACAACAATAAAAATAATATATAGTATAATAATAATAAATAGAATAATAATAATATAATAATAGTTAATAATAATAATAATAATAAAGAGAATAATAATAATATTATAATAATAGTTTTAAATATAATAATAATATGTAGTATAGTAATAATAATAATAATAATAATAATAATAATAATTTTTAAAAATCATACCACCCGTTTGTGCGTTTTCATCAACGTGGTCCTCGAAAACGTCAATTCATGTTGAAACTAGCACCACCTCTTCCTCGTTCGTCCTACTCTAATGTTTGTGAGAAAACATATTGAGTCATGTCTGACCACAACATGAGGACTTTAACCCAGTTTTTTTAAAATAGAATTTATTTTCTAAAAACTAAAAGTTATAGCTTGTTAAAAATACTTATAGTTAAAAATACAAAAGTGTATTACTTAGGGGGTGTTTGGTTGGGGTCTTAAGGTAAAAAATGAAAATGATAATGATTAATATTGCTTGTTTATGTGGAATATAATCAATCATTACCTATTAATGGGTAATAAACCATTCCGTAGTAATTAAGGGTAATGGATTCAGGTATGTGTGCGTCCCCACCAATCACCACCACCAATATCGCTATCACCACCCTGTAACGCCACCACCAACTGCCACCGTCGTTGCTCCCGCCACCACCACCACCAGCCGCAACCACTACACCATCATAATCGGGCACACAATCACCACCACCACCACCAATTACGCTACTACCACTCTCTGGCGCCACCACCGGCCGCCACAACCACCACCACCACCGGCCGCAACTACCATACTATCGTAACTAGTTACACAATCACCACTGCCATCATTACACTCTACCACCATCATAAACCTCTCCTGCAGTCACTGCCACCATTACACTCTACTACCATTATAAACTGCTGCCACTGCCGTCGTCGTCGAAACCGCAATTTCCACCTCCCGTAGCCACCTCTATCGACTACCAGAACCGCCTGTCGTAACCATCGTCGTCATCAACTACCACCTGCCGCCACTAATCGACATTAATCGATGCCTTAACCAACATCCATGTCGCCGCCACCGATCAACACTAATGGTGGCTGTCACCATCATCAACCACTAGCACACTTAGTATTACCACTAACAAACATCATCATCACCATCAGTATCGACTACTGCCACCACCATCAACCTGTACAACACACAAACATATATATATGTTTGTGTGTGTGTGTACACATATGTATATAATGATTATCTAAATTAACCAAGCAATATCAATGGTAATAATAATAGTAGGGAATGCTCATTGTATTTCTTTGTATTCCCTACCCTTTGCCATTTTCATTCCCCTCTATTTAACTAAGCGTCTCCTTAGTTCCGGGTTAGTTTCAAAGAAGTTGGTTAAATTGTTTGTTTCCGTTTTGACAGACTAGAATATTAGCAACGTAACTACATAAATGTATCGTGCAAGTCATGAAACGCCTTAACTCATCAAATCACTAAATATTGTTTTGATTTTGACCCAAAAAAGAAAATGTATACTCCACTGTTACTTGTATTATTAGTTTGATAAAGTCTTACATACATATATGATATATCATCAAACTCAAAACAATTATATATGTCGTTAAGCATTTATCTTAACCCAATATTCATTGATCTTGAATTTTACCAATTATTACAAATATTAGATCGAAAGACCGTATAGAAACCACGGATCCTCAACTATTAATCCTTTACTTTGCGTCTTTGCTTTTACAAATTTTTATACCGATCAATGCAAGTTATGAGTTCGTTACAAACTTCATGACATACAACTTAAAATTATAGTCCAAAGTTATGAGCTAGCTCAATAACTTCGAAATCAATTTAAAACCATAACAAAAGGTATTAGTAGCCCGTAATTTTGAAATTATAAGTTACCTCAACTTTCATTCATTTATCTATGTACCCAGAATCCAAACCTCACAAGATACATGAGTTCTATACTCATTATAACCTGAGAGACAATAACTCTGATACCATTTGTAACACCACATAGTCTAAAGTTATGGGCTAGCTAAATAACTTTGAAATCAACTTACAACCATAATGAAATATATTAGTATCCCGCAAATTTAAACTTATAAGGTACCTCAACATTCATTTATTTATCTATGTGGGACGAGTTGTTACAATTGTAATGTTCGACTAATTAGGATTCCAATTTTTAGGCACTTAATAAAGTCACCAACATCTTAAACAACTTCGATATGGATTCCTTGGTCTTGTTTTTAATTCAAAATAGATGAGAATGTATTTCAAAATGTTATATACTTTGATTTGATTTGATTCTTTAAAAAAAGTAACATATTAATCAAGTAGTTTCAAGGGATTTTAGAAATTGGTGGTGCCTATGACACGTGCGACAAAGAAGAGACCTGGGAGGTGATTTGTACACAACAAACTTGGTCATACACAACAACTTTATGCATCACCAACTTGTACCATATACAATAAATACTTGTACCTTGTTGTGTATTGCTAAAAACTGTTATGTACATATCAACTCCCTTTTGGTTATTTTCACTTTGCTGCCTTGGAATTTAAACTTTTTCCTAATATTTTGATTTTGTTTTCAAGCAAATGTGGAAGATTTTCAAATGGTCCAACATGTTTATAAAGTAAGGTATCTTTTTATACAATTTTGGTAAAAAAAAAGGGTGTAAAAACGATATAAAGTCTTTTAAAAAAAAGGAAATTGCTCAAACATCCTAAATATCTATTAGACTTTTCTTAAGGGTTTAGTATCTAAAAGTGTATCGAAGTTGTCACTTTTTGCTATTCTATATACTCAACTTTCAAAACTAACATTTAGTGTATCGAACATTCTAAAACTACCATTTAAGGTATTGATCTACCTGCTTAGCAGGTAGCCAATAATTATATCATTTTTTATTTATTTTTATATCTAGAAAATGTCACATGTATAGCCACATCACATTTTAATATTTTTATTAAATTCCAAGAAAAATTAATTCAAATTCAAATTTAAGATGAAGAACATGAAGATGAAGATGATGATGAAGAACACCATGAATTCAAAATCGAACCCTCAAGCATCTGTGTGAACTCAAAATCGAACTCGAAAATATGTGAACTCAAAATCGGAAACCCAAAAAACAAAATCGAACAGATCTAACTCAGAAACTCTAAAATTGATGCATCATTGAAGATGAAGAACCAAGAACATGAAGGATGAAGTTTATTGAAGATGAAGAACCACAAATGTGATGAATCCTAACTCGAAAATCTTAAAATCGAACACATCTAAAATCGGAAATCCAAAAACAAAAACCCAAATAAGTAACTCAAAATCAAACATACAGATAGAAGAAGCACAGATTTGGAAAACAAACATACAGATTTAGAAGAATCAGAAATCACCCAAAAACAAGAACCCTAAAAAAACAAGAAAGTACCTGATGATGAATCGCAAAAATTGCTATCATTAAGAACATTTATCCTTGTAATAAGAACCCTTTAGGGTTTGTTGCTATGCAGTAAAGAAAATCGAACAAAACCTTTCAATAAATCTTAGAAATCACCGTCATTGTTGCAGTGGAATAACACACGAACTAGATCTGGGTTTGTAGCGTGAGAACCCTAAATCGAACCGACAAAAACCCTAAAGCGGCGGAGAACAGGTGAGCAACTAAAATGAAAACCCTCGATGAAGATAAAGAATAATCAAATCTGAAACTTGCTATGAACCAATAGAAACTGCCATATCCTTGAAACCCTCGATGAACCCTTAATGAAGATGAAGATGAAGATTAAATAATGGATGAAAATCGGATAATAAATCACAGAGGAAGGTCCGATTTTTTAATTGAAAATTACATTTCATCTTTTTGAGTTCACGCCATTATTCATTAACTGATGATGAATATTTGATTATTATTATTATTAAATTAAATAAATATTAATTTCCTTTTGAATTATTTTTTAATTAAAAATTACATATCATCTTCCACATCACCTGCCATGTTATAGAAACTGTATCCACATCAGCAAAAAACCTGCTATAGCAGGTATGATACATAAATTGGTAGTTTTAGGAAGTTTGATACATCAAACGGTGGTTTTTAAAGTTGGGTATATACAATAGCAAAAAATGACAACTTTAATACATTTTCAGATACTAAACCCTTTTCTTAAAACAATTGACTTTTTGTCAAGATGTGTTATGATTTTTATACGAGCTATTTGAAGTACAATTTCTTCTTTTTTAAAAAAATAAAAAATAAAAAAACGTACGTGGAAAAATTGTGATCATAAAATAGCAGTTATATATTAAAAATGGAGGATCAAAATAATGAATGTTGAATGTGTCGATGGAAGCAAGTGTATATGAAGCTAGCTAGCCTGATGATCTAGTTATGACTGGAGCTTATTTAGTCAACTCATTTGAAGCTTATCCTGGATCAAGAATACGACATGACCGATGATTTATATATATTTATGCTTGGCATGGTTCATGGGTGTTAATTAGTCTGATGGATGGATGTTGGTTTCTACTTCTAGAGCGAGCCCACAGATAGAGGCAAATGATCGCGACATCGATCGGTTTCCAAGAAATGAGATATAAAGTAGCAATAGCCAATAGCCAATAGTCGTCATACTTTTATACATACGACTAATAATAATTATTAGGATAAAGACCCATGACCACTTATTCCTTTAACCCAAAACTTAACACCATATATGACGACTAATGGACTATATATTACTTTATTTATTTATTTATCGAATTCATTTGTTTGTTTTAAAAAATCTATCTATCTATCTATTTATAAATAATGGGATGTGATTCTTACATAATAAAAGTGATCGTATATAACAACTTTATATATTATAAACTTGTACCATCTATATGATTTGCTTGGCCGATCCAAATATATATGAAGCCCTGAGCAAAAATAAAAAAAAGGTCATTCCTAAAATTATTAAAATATAATCAAAATATATAAGTTAACTTTTCAAAAAATCACTCCCCTAGTCATTCTTCTCATTTATCTCCTACTTTATTATTTTGAAGGATTTATCTTTGTTTGATCCATCGGTGGCGAAAGAAACCCGCCTGGCGCCTGCAACAACAATAGTAGTCTTCTAGAGGCCCAAAATGTTGAAACTTCTACAAAAGTTGTGTAGCCATAGCTGGTGAAAGATTTCATTGTGGAATACGAGAAGCAAAATGTTACCACATCGATGTCATTATAGGAAGAAACCGATTTTGTGGGTGAACTTTTTGATTTATAGAAGAAGTATAACTGAAAGTTTGACTGTTCTTTTGGGAGGCTCAATAGCTGCAACGAGAAAGAATGGTGAACAATAAATGTCAATAAACATATAAATTTTGAACATTGCTTTGTTACTTTTCATGCATCTTTTTGTTTTTTTATCTCATTTCTTCTTAACGATTGCACTATTGCAAAACTTATTTTATCAAAAAAATAAATATATATATACATGCATAGGTCGATAAAAATAGGCCCCTAGAATTTTTGGGTTCTGAGCGGCCGCCGTGCTTATCCATACCCAAGGCCAACCCTGTCTGTACCTTGTTATATATGACTACTAACTATTATGTATAGATGAACTCCTATAAATAATATATGCACGCTCATGAGAAGGTCATATCCTATCGAGCCTTAATTTTACCAGTTTAGTTTATCCCAAAATCTCCATATTAGAATGAAACCTAACAGCAGTTAATTTCTTCTAATTTTATTACTAGAAAAGTTGGAATTTAAGTTAACTATGGTTAATCTCTCTTGCATTTGAATCATATTTCAAATATATATATGCACTGTATTCCTAAGGCTTACGTGGTATATATGCACCAGTTAAAAAAAAGTCTTTTAAATCTGGTTTAATAACCGGGTTAAGGTCCAGTTAAATAAACAGGTCTAAATATCATTTTAAGCCCGGTTTATATTTAAAAACAGGATTCGTATGTTTTTTATATGGTTCATATTTTCACTTTCAAGCCCTCTTTTTTGACAAATTTTAGCCGGTTGTGAATATTTACTTTTTAAAAGAAATATGTTTTGTTTTTGTTGTTTCATGTTATTGTTGGCCTACAACATTCAACCCAATTAACAATATAACAACTATATCATACACCAATACTACTTGCTAGTAATGAAAAACGAATTTAAAAAAGTATTTCTTGTTTTTTGCTATCTCTGATCGATTGCAACTGTTCTTGAAATTGGAATATGAATTGGATGTGAGATACATGCATACCCACCTGTCTTCCCAACTACATATAACAAAGGTAATTTAACACCCATTCGATGTTTTAGTCATTTTCTGTATAAGTAGACAGCATATCAATATGCCTAAAAAGAGTTGGTTTACAAAATAAATGTACGGAGAAGTTACTAGGAAATGCCATTGATTGTATAAAAGAAAGGTTTCCCAGATAAATTGCAATCGACTTTAATTTTGGGAATAAGCACTTTCTTTCTTAGCTGTTAGGATCAAAATATAGATAACAACCAAACCACTAAACACAATCCAGGAATAAATAAAGACGTTTACAAAATAACACTTTGAATAACAAGGATTTATAATAATCAATTGATTCAAAGCGAAAGTGTTTAGCAACCAAACGCCCCAATCTATTAATCAAGAACAAACGTACTATACTTCTCTGTAGCAAGGATCTATGTTGATCTTGAGGCTAACAACTTACAAATCACAAAAAGATATATGTAACCTACATACATTAGAGTATTTATACTGTACTTTATTACAAACAAAATTAGTGATTTTCGCTAATAGAATCATTTAGTTACGGATAAATATACACAAATCATATTCATAATTATCATCATAAAATAAAGGAATTTCATCATTATCACGAATAGCAGCATTAACTCTGTTTTCCACTCGAGTAGTATTAACTTTGGAATCACCAACACTAACTCAGATAACCAGCATTAACTTCTAACCAATACAAATTCCCTCCACATGTACTAACAACACATCACCAGTATTAAACGGGAACATCAACCCGAACATTAGCTTATCGAGGATTATGAAGGCACAAATACAACCACCCAAAGTCTAAAACTGTCTAAAAGAATGAAATTGAGACACATAGCAAAATCGAATGTAAATATGAAGGAGAACATGTCTAAAATGTAAAGCAAGAACTAAACGGACAAGGTATATTCTTATGTCGATATTTTAGACATATGTATTAATGCTAATTTGAAAAGTCTTATGAAACTCAGCTTAAACTATTTCTTAGCAAAAATAGACTTGTAATCCAATATCGATGACTTCAATAATCCCCACCACCAAGACCACAAAAATCAACATGCTCTTTATATGTTTGCCGTTTCCTCATCGCCATGCAGACATTGCCGGCGAAAAGGAGATTTTCGTTCGAATTTCAGAGCAATCGTAGGTTAATGGAGCCTCTCATGCTCGACACTTGCTTCTTAGTCGGATTTTCTCATGGTTAGTTTTCTAGTTCCATTTAATCTTCAATTTGTGTGGTTAATTTTCTTGTGGTTTCAATTTTTTAGTCTTTGCTGGCATGTTCACTGTGTTTCTTTACTGTCGTTTGGTTTCTTGGCTGGGTTGAATTTTTGTTTGTATCGTTTCCTTGGTGTA
Organism: Dittrichia graveolens; assembly: GCA_038502395.1. Lineage (NCBI taxonomy): Eukaryota > Viridiplantae > Streptophyta > Magnoliopsida > Asterales > Asteraceae > Dittrichia > Dittrichia graveolens. Next base: position 111,117,283 of record JARJIL010000002.1, read on the forward strand.
GTTTCTATTTGAATTTAATTTAGGTGGTTGATTTGTATGGTTAACTTTTTATAAAGGTGTGATTTGGTCTGGTTTTCTTGCTTCTTAGTCAGATTTAGCCTTAAAGAACAAAGGGTGGTGATTTGGACTTGTAGAAGAGGGATGCAGTTAAGAGGGTAGAAGGTAAAGCTTCAATTTTTGCTTCTTAGTTGGTATATATTTTCTTTGTTAAAATTAACTAGGTGTTAATTTTTTTTAAAGATGCGAAGAGTGTTATTTAGTGAAATGGTGTGATTAACATACAATGGTTGCAACTTGTAAATTTGTATTGTTTAAATTGTCACATAATATTTATCATTCATAAGGACATAACATGGTATTTTTCACCTAACTCATAAAAGGTTTACTGCTCCTAACTTAAAACTATAAAATCAAACCAAGGACCCCTCAAAATACGAAGTCTAAGGACCCTCAAAAAAACAAGTAACACTTTTTATCTGTTTTTTAAGGCTGTCGTTGGTGTTGGATATTGGTTTATATGTAGATGTGCATGTGCATATGTGCATCTACATGCACATATGCATACACAAACGTACACCTATCTCTACCTGTGTTTGAACAAAACCTAGTTTTATCTGCACATATGCATCAAATGCACTTGTGCTAGAACAAAACCTAGTAGTATGAATAGGTGGTGTACATGTGCATCGTGCATATGTGACTTTATTATATATGCTAGAAAAAAACTCAGCAGAAACAGAATTGTTTCTTCGAAAAAATATGGCAATTTGGATGTCATACTAAAGAGCATAATTTTCTCGTTGATTTGGTATAATTTTCGTATTTTAATACTTTTTCTTTTGAGAGATATTTTAACTTTAAGAAGTGGGGTAAATATTTTAAAATGGTCCCCCTTTATTTAGATAATTTACCTAAATTACCCCTCCAGGATATTAGGAAAATAAAAATGGTGACCGTGTTTTTAAGTAATTACATGTTTACCCTAATTAATATTAACTGTTGATTAATTATGATCATTTGATACAAATGATTCTCGCAATAAAAATGGTTCTCAAATAAACCATCCCTTATATATGTATGTGTGTCTCTATATTTCCAAATCTCCCTAAAAAACAAAATGAAATCATTCAATTTGGTTGACACTTCGTCTGAAGAGAAGATAATTGAAGTTGTGCAGCAATGTACACCAACAATACATGCATTCGTAGAGATCGAGTTGTTGCTGGTGATCATTTGATGTGAGATCATTTTCCAATACTCCTACTTATTGTATACAGAGATATCAGCTGCACAAGGAATTATTTATCCGAATCGTCGAAGATCTCTCTACTTAGAGGAGCTTATTCTCAAGCACTTTAAATATTTTGCACAACGATTAATTCGATTGTACAAGATGGGATCATGGATATCATACGATCACACTTGAAGTGGTTGCACCATATCATTTATGAATAAAACATGCTTATTTTGGTGTTGGGGGATCGAACAGCGACATCAACTTTAGGAACCAATCACAATTGTTTAACGACATCATCAATGACATCGTTTCGTTGCTCTGTTTTAGGTTAATGAGTTATGTACAAAAAAGGGTATTACCTCGCCGACATAATTTATCTGAGTGGGCTATGTATGTGAATAATTTTTCGTATCCACAAGACTTAAAGAGAAAGAAGTTCAAAAACTGCAAGAAAGAATATCGAGCGAGAATTTTGTGTTCTTTAAAGTCCTTGGCCAATAATTAAAAAAACCCAGCATAAGTGGCAAGCATCAACATAATGAGAAGAGTAATGTCAATAATTTAACACAACATGATTGTTGAAAACCAAGGATACACACTAAGCCATCAAGATGATGGTGTAGAAATTGAAAAACAACTCGAGTCATTCTATTAACCAGAGATCGCAAGTCTAGAGCACTAAATCATACATGATAGACATACTTGCCATAATGTTCGGAGGTATGTTGCCTAACATATTTGATGACTTTCTATTTACAATCGAGATTAATCTATTTCTAAAAAATATTAATCTAGTTTTTATTGTATTTTAGTTATTTTAATTAGGTTTTGAAAAATATTTTAGTATTTTAGTTTTAATGAAATATTATTGTATTTAAGATAATTTGTATTAGAAAAATGTTGATGTAATTTTTATTTTATAAATATTGTGTGTTTTTAGAAAAATGAAAAAAAATTGGTGATGAAGTGACGGTTAGTGATGACGATGATACATATTATAATGATAAGTAATTACTGATACTGACATGACAATTAATACTAACAACGATTAGTACTAACACTAGCTGTTAGTTTGGTTGCAAGGGAGGGATGTACGTTTGGATGGATTGGTTTAATCCGATCCAATTGAGTAAATCCAATTGGTTTCGGTTTTAAAAAGTGAGATTCGATCCGTTCAAACAATCTTAAGATATGAACCAAACCATCCAAATTACAATTTGGTTGGATCGGTTTTTAGAATTCGAATTTTATTCTTACATCAATACATGTTTAAAGAGTTGAGATATTTTAAAAATTATATTTAATATATATACTATTAAAGATTAAAATATAGTTGTCTAAGTTACAATAACTAGTGGGACTAGTAGCTTTGGCATAAATATATAATTAAAATAAAAAGTTATAAATAAACATAGACATGACACATTGGATTACTAATTTGTTCCAATAGTGTTCTATATATATATATATTCTTATTCGGTTTATTTAGTTTATTCGGTTTAGATAATAGTAACCAGAACCAAACCGAAATCCATAGTAATTATATATTCGGTTTTGATCAAATCTAAACCAAAAATCCGAAATGTCCGAATCAAATAATCTGATCTAAAAGTTTTGATTCGGTAATTCGATTTTATCCGATCAGTGAACACCCTAAGTACTAACATGACAATTAGTACTAATAGCTGTTAGTTTGGTTGCAAGGACATAGAAAAAAAGGGAAGGTTTTTTCTATTTAGTCTTCTACCTTTATAAAATGTTTATTATTATAATCTAATTATAACAATTTAAGTAGATATTATTGAAAAGTAGGAATGTTAAATTTTTTTTTGATTAAAGTGTAATTAGATAACTTTAAAACTAATTGCTTAGAAAGGGTCATGCACATATTCTATAGATTCTTTTATGACGTAAACATCATGCATGGTCCATGGCATTGAGTGTGTGAATTTAAAGCCTATATAAGAAACAGTTCCTCTTCTTATTTTAATATCAAAACACCCTTCTTTAGTCAAGAGGTTTATAAACTACCAAAATATGGCAAAAATCATCAACTTTCACCCTTCTTTTGTTTTCACTTTTCTTCATCTTCTTGTAGCCATATTGATCACTCCTTTAGTAGTTGTTCATAGTGCCAATCCTACAACCACATTTTCTGTATGCAGTCAAGTCCCATATCCCGAAATTTGTACTAATTTGATAGGAAAGAACAATATAGAAACACCATTGACGGTTCGCCAAACAACCCTTATGTCCACTTTAGCTGAAGCCAAACAAGCACATAAGCTTATTTCAGCTATGGACTTGAGTTCGTTCGAACCAAGGGCTAAGTCAGCTTGGGCCGACTGTTTGGAGCTTTATGATGATTCTATTTACCAACTAAATCGGTCTCTTGGTTCCACCAATAGTCACGATATCCAAACATGGCTTAGTTCGGCCTCTACCAACCATGAAACATGCCAAAATGGTTTTCATGACTTTAACTTGTCTTCTCGTTATTTTCAAACTTTTCAAGCTTCTTTAAGCGGCTTTTCAAAGAATCTTAGAAACTCACTTGCTATAAACAAAGCCATAACTCCATTACTTATAAGTTCCAAAGAAATTAAAGGGAGAAGGCTAATGACGACGAATAATTTTCCAAAATGGTTATCAAAAGGTGATAGAAAGCTTCTTGCAACACCCTCGAGCGCTATCTCAGCAGATATTGTAGTTGCTCAAGATGGTTCGAGTAACTACAAGACCATATCCGCGGCTATCGCGGCTGTGCCTAACCTCAGGAAAGGAAATACAAGGTTTGTCATACACGTTAAGGCGGGCTCGTATAAGGAGAATGTAGAAATCGAGAAAACGATGGAAAATTTGATGATTGTTGGAGACGGCATGGGTTCGACTACTGTTACGAGCAATAAAAATGTGCAAGATGGTTCCACAACTTTCCGGTCTGCAACCTTTGGTGAGTTAACTTGTCACGTATGATTTCTTGACCAAATCATTTAAAAATAACTCATAAGAATTTATTTATTTTTCAACTAAATGTCATTATCATGTTAAGTATACTTATTTCATGTCATTTAGTAGGATGACGTTATACGTTCCACACCTCCTTTTTTCATGTCATAAAAGGTAATATATACACGACAAAGAAAACGATTTTGACAACAATAGGAAATTAAATGAGGTGTGGTAAATAGTTTTTTTAATTATTTTAATAATAATATTATATTTAATAGTCTAATAAATCGATTTAAATTTTAAACTATATATATTGAAGTATTTATTATACATCAGTTTACATCATCATGTATTTCCAAAACTCTTTTCATCGTCATTAATATCCAATTGGTTAATTTCATAATATGTACCGAATATGTATACGATAAATTTGATCAGTTTGTGCACTAAATACTAATATTGTACTCGCATAATACAACGATGATAAATAATTTGTGTTTGATAACATGCCTGGTTTCAAGAATATAAGAGTATATTATTCGTTAAATGCGGTGTCAGTAATAATTTATGTTTCGACAACATTTGTGTTTTCTTTCTCCTTTTTCTCCTTTTTATTTTTCTTTTTTCCCATATAAAAATATTTTTTGAAAAATAATAAAATAAGGATAAAAGTTATATATAATTATTAAAAATTTATAAAGTGCAATAATTTAGTCGTAGAAATTATGCGTGTGAGTGATTTAACCAAAATTAGTTTAATTATGATTAATCTGAGTTGTAAGGCAATAATTATCATAAATTAAAGAGCTGATTGATTGGAGTAATGCTTTAAAGGTTTGAATTGTTTGTATAAAAACATATACTACTTAAAATTAAATAGTTTTAGAATTTATAAGATAAAGAATATTAAATGTTTTGTAATATTATATAGATAACTGAAGTATCTTCATACACAATATATATTAATGTTTTTTAGATTATTTTCTGATTAAAAAAAATTATATATCCACGTTTATATATTTTAAATGATAGACAAATATGGACGTTAGTGATCCGAACTGGATATAAATTTCTGAAGTGTTGTTTCCTAATTAATTAATAAAGTGAAATTAATACGGGTAAGAAACCATGCAATACGTATTAATTACTCTTAATTATACAAATTAAGATTTAAAAGAAAAAAGATTTCTGGTAGTTAATAACTTAAGAATTAATTTAATTGTTACTAACCGATGTCACAATCAACGTGTAAAAGTTAAATTATGTATGTCAAATATAAATGTCAATTTGTTAATTGTATCCATCAAAGTGTAATATCAACCTTATCTCTAAATATAATAAATAAGAATTACTTGGATCATCTTTATTAAAAAATTCTATATATATATTCATTTAAATTATAAAAAAGATGATTGATGGCTTGTATAAAAAAAACCAATCAATTCTCTTCGTATCATAATACCGTGTTTTAGTCATCCTCTCGCGTAGACACTTCCACAATTTGTTTTGGTGTTAACGTCGTCTGTTACTATTTTTTAAAATTTTCATTTTATTTAGCACTTTATAATTATTTAATAATTTTTTATTAATGAATAATAATATTTATTATTTTATTAAAGTAACTAGTATATCACACGTATTTTTTATTTATTCCTTAAGTAAATCACTAATTAAACGACACACGCAAACGCAAATGTCATTAATTACTTCTAGAGGACTAACTATACGTTACGTACGACATTAAATTTAAATCAAAATTAACTTACTTTGCTTCAAATTATGAAACAAAAGGAATTGATAGTTACCCACTCCATAAACATGGAGTCAATGATCTTGACCCAATTAAAACAGAAAATAACATTATCAAGATTCTTTTTAAATTAAAAAGAATTCTCATCGTTTACTTTATTTTATGTTAACTAACCAGGGGTTTCTGGAGCCCGCTTCATAGTTAAAGATATGATGTTCGAGAACACCGCTGGACCCGCGAAGCACCAAGCCGTGGCCTTTCGGTCCGAGTCGGATCTTTCAGTTGTATATGGGTGCGCCTTCTGGGGCTACCAAGATACATTATACGTATACTCGGGTCGTCAGTTTTACCGCAACTGTCAAATATACGGTACACAAGATTTCATATTCGGTAACGCCGCAGCAACAATTCAAAGCTGTAACATATACCTACGGAAACCATTGAGTGGTCAAAAAAACACGATCACGGCTCAAAGCCGAACCGACCCCAACGAAGACACAGGCATCGTAATACACAATTCCGTAGTCTCCGCTGCTTCGGATTTACGAGGCTTGGAGGGTTCGGTCCAGACTTTTCTGGGTCGGCCGTGGAAGGAGTACTCGAGAACGGTGTTCATGAAGTGCTCTCTTGACAGTTTAATCAACTCTGCCGGTTGGCTGCCGTGGGATGGTGATTTTGCTTTAAGTACACTTTACTACCGTGAATATATGAATACCGGAGGTGGTGCGGGTACCAGTGGTAGAGTGAAGTGGCCGGGATACCGTGTTATCACTAGTGCTGCGGAGGCGATGAAATTTACTGTTGGTGATTTCTTGGACGGTGGTTCATGGATTCCGGAGACTGGATTGCCATTTACATCCGGGCTATGATCAAATATGTACAAAAGTTTGATGGATAAAAGTTAATGTTTGTTATGTCGTTTTCAAGTAATATAAAAGTAGGGATGGAGGGTTTAATGGTACTTTTTGTTAAAAGAAAAGGACTTATAATAAATTGGGTGGAAAATGTTATTATTTGTAATTTGTTTGGTAGTATACGTATATATTGAAAAAGGATTTTATATATATATATATATATATATATATATATATATATATATATGCTTTTTAACCTATATATAAATATATGATGTTTGCAAAGTAAATTTCCATAGGAAGAAGAGTTGTAAGTTTTGTTTAGTTATAAACTTCCACCATAACATTTCATCTATTATTATCTTCTCGTCTAGAATTTGTAATTTCTCTCAATCTCTTTGTTACTCATTATATTTTAGACACACTTTTTAGTTACGTAATTCAGCTAAACACACATATCTTTTAAAACTAAACGTAATTTTATACCATTATATTTATTATGAGACTTACTCGTAACCTTATGTAATACCAAAAATATTAGATACCGCTGATCCCTTTCCTTTCGCCTACTTCCATGGTGTTCTCTTTAATAATCATATAGATATGAATGTATAACATAATAACATATATTAATATATGACTAATTAAGACGTTTTTTTCTAGATCTTAGCAAATTGATTATGAAAATGGTAAATTAATAACTAATTAAGTAAATTTTATTATATATGCCTATGACTTTGGTAATTAAGAGGGTTAATTATCGATCGCCGTCTTATATATTAATTAATTGTATGTATTGTTTGAATAATTAAACTGGAAAAAATACGTAAAATATTGTGTTTGGGTCAATTTGTATTCAATGCACAAATGAATTGAGTGTTTGTATCCATTGAAGTGTTTGAGTCGTCTACAAGGCCCATGTCATGTAAATCCTTTTAGTTAGTGTTACTTGTTCGGGTCAATAATAGTTTAACCATTAAAGTTTGCTTTTAATTTTAGTTTAACTATCTAAGTTTATTCTTAAACGATCTAAAATAAAGTCTTCAATTTGTTATGATTTAAATTTCAAAGTTTTGTTTCAATAGTTTAAACCGTGAAGTTTTTAAAAAAAATATGATTAATCACTTAAGTTTTGTATGGTTTTTAATTTTATCCTCTCTACTTAATTATGCATTTTAGTTTTATTAAAAACTTAACAAAGCTTTGAGAGTAAAACCATTTTCTAATAAAAATTTAAGGATTAAATTGTTTGAAAAAAACTTTAAAGTTTAAACCAAAAAAGAGGTGAAACATTAAGAATTAAATTATAACAAATTCAAACTTTATGATAAAACCAGTTAAAAAACTTTGATAATTAAACCAAAACTGAATTAATACCTTAATGATTAAACTAATATTAACACCGCTTGTTTTGAAAATTTGACACCCAACTCTAGAAAAAAAGATAAAAAAATTGACTAATAAAATCACTTTCAGACCTAAACTTAAGAAATATGACCAAGAATAACGTATACATACATACTTGTGTGTGTATATATATATATAGAGAGAGAGAGAGTGAGGTTCATGCGAAAAGGGTCTTATTTGCGAAAAGTGCGAGAAGTAATCTGGACCTTAGGATATTTTAATCAATGGTTAATAGGGATGGTGGCACTCTTGTAATTAATAGGAAGGCAAATTATATTAAATTAAAATTCAAAAGGTTAAAAAAGTCATTGTACATACATTTCTCCTCTCTCCTCTTTATCTCTCCCGTATAATCTCCCTAAACCAACTTAATTTTTGAAAAAAACCTAATAAATCTCTCTCTTCCTACACTCCTTCTCCACTGCACGCCACATACAAAGCCACCGCTGATCATAACCATCTGACGCCACCGCCGCCCTGAAGCACCAACCACTGTTGCATAGGGTTTCATCGCACCAAACGAGAAACCATCTCCGGTTGCCATCTCCGGCCGCATCTCCGGTCGCCATCTCCGGCCACGTCTCCAAGCAAACGAGAAACCATCTCAAGTCGCCATCTCCGGCCGCATCTCCGACCTCCGTTGATCGCCTATTCCAACCTCAACCTCACTGCCGAGCACCACAACAACCACCGTTGTTATCACCCTAAGTCCGTCTACCGTCGTTCTTTCCCTGTTCCAACCATGCCACTACCAACCACCGTCGCAAGACAACCCGTTCTCACACTGGTGTCACCCCCATCCTCAGATCTGTCATGATGCATGGTGGAACCCTATCCGCCGACTCTAACCCCGACCGCCGCCGCCGTGACCCTCCCACTTCATTGAACATGGTGGAACCCTAGATCATATTTGCACCGAGAGAGACACGTAGGGTTGTAGATCTGGACGACGACAATTATTAAGATGGTGGAGAGTTTCAAACCCCAGCAGTCGCCGTTCTTTGTGTATTGTATTTTCAAATGCATTTTTTATTTTCTCTTTACCTGTCAATGGTGCACATATTGGGGTTTTAAGTTTCTGTTTTACTTATTATCTAAAAGTATTTGTTCTTTACATTTATGGGTTTTAGATTATATGTTTTTTTATATGTTGTTAATTAATGAACAATGGACGGTAGTATTCAGTATTGAATATTATAAAAATCATCAAAGAACTCGTATATCATTGGCTGTTCAATACTGTATATTCTCAAATTATCCTAAAACTAATATAATGTTGGCCTATATTCATTGTTGAATATTTAAAAATTATCCTAAAACTAGTATAATGTTGGCTTTGTTCATTATCGAATATAAATAAGGATGAAAAAATTATAAATTTTTGACATTGTTCACTGGTGAATTTCGTAAAAAATAATTATTTACTAATAATTATTTTTAATTTATTTTTTTTAGTAAAAAAAATAGATTGGAGTGAGAAAAAAATTTGGTTTACCATCATGCCCTTTTAGATCAAATACAAAATAAGTGGCTGAGATTGCTTCTCGAACTTTTCGCAAATAAAACACTTTTCGTATTAACCCTCCCCTATATATATATATATATATATATATATATATATATATATATATATATATCTAAGTCCTTGATGGATAGATCTGGTGGTTCATAGTGGTCACTTAAAGAATAATGTAAGGCTAGAAAACCAGACCAAATATAACATGTTCTTTTTTATTAATTAAGGCTATTATATTCACGCATTATAATGACATCGAATAATTTTCTTTCGCAATATATATATTCTCTTTTTCCGGTTAATTTCCATTTCTTTTATTTCTCTTTTCTTTATAACTCTTTTATTAAATTTTAAAATAAAAATTTAAAAACAATAAAAAGAGAAACAAAAAGAATATTAAATATACTAAAAATTAAACTTTTTGTTTTGGTTATACAAGTCATTTAAAATCCAAAAATGTCTATAAATTTATGTTACATGTTATTAGGTTTATAAGTTTTAGTTATACGTATTTTCTAATACTTAAATTAAAATATGTGTTATATGATAAAATATTTAAACTATTATTTTTTTGAAGATCATTTTTATTTTATTTTTAATTTGTATTTAATATTATATAGATTGAAAATTAATTTGTATTGACTTGACTTTTTTAAACATTATTTATTATGAAAGGTTTAGTTATAAAAATAGTAATTAAGAATTTTAAGTAACTCCATATAATGATTTCCTTATTGGTTTAAATAAGGGTAAATTGGTAATTTCAAATACTTAAAATTAAGATATTACAATTGGCTAAATACTTTATAATATAGTATATATATATATATAAATATATATATATGTCATTCTTTTATTTTTTTATATTGATTGGTATTTATTATTCGGATTGAGTTCTATTATTATAAAAAAAATATTTTAAGTTGGTATGTGTACGTTAATCAATTACGCATAAATATAAATTTTTAAATATTTTACAACATTATGTTAATAAACAATGATAGATCAATATAATATATATTCTTAGTAATATTTTGAGTACATTAACTATTTAACATGCACTTTAGTTCATTATTAATCTTCTCTATTTTTACATAAATGTTTAATAAACAAAATTTTAAAAATAATATATTTTAATTCTTTTATTGAAAGACGAAGAAATCAATTATTATATCGACTATGATATGTAGAAAGAATTAATATATAAAAAACATATATATATGGTTTCAAGAATTACCGACCAATTGCTATTAATAGATAAGAAAAAAATTAAAAATATACTAATTTAAAAAAAATGTTATATTATGATAAAATTTATAGCAAATATATAATTATTTTTTAACAATGTATATATTAAATTTATTTTTCTAGCATCTCGTTAAGTTAATATATTACTACTGTAATTATTAAAAGAGTTAATTTCATAAATGGTCTTTTAACTAACCACGAATTGCAAGTTTGGTCATTTTTTTGAAAAAGTTGCAAGTTTCGTCCTTTAACTACCATTTTATTGCAACCATGATCCTTTCTAACGAAATCCGTTAATTTGCTCTGTTAAGTGCTCTCATGTGCACCGCACATGAGGCTATATTTGTCCTTTTACCTATTTATTAATTTTTTAATTAAGTTTCAGTATTAGATACTATTTTTTTACTAGACACACATCTCTCCCTCTCAGCCTCTTACACTCTCTCTTACTAGACACACATCTCTCTCTCTCCATCCCCATTCTCTCTCATCGTTGTCTTCTTCCTCCTCCCCTCCCATTTCAGATCTTTATCCTCTTCATCTTTATCTTCTTCTTCTTCTATACCACATCTCCCATTACCAACGCTGCCACCTCAAAATCCCACCACCACCGTCACCACCTTAGACATCCAACCAGCAACGTCACCGCCTCACACATCCCCCACCACCGTCGCCGCCTCACACATCCCCCCACCACCATCACCGCCTCACACATACCACCAATACCCTCGCCACCTCGCACATCTCACCACCATCGTCGCCGCCTCTCACATACCACCACCACTGTTGTCGCCTCGTTCATCATCATTATCATTATCATCTCTCTCCTTGGTCTCTCTCACTCTACTTTCCATACCCTTTTTCGACCTAGAACCATCACCCACCTAATTGTAAATACAAAAAAACAGAAACCTAATCCTAAAAACCGATTCAAACCCTAAACCTAAATGCATAAGAAAACAAAATTAGAAATTAGAGGGTAGACAGAGAGAACAAAAACCCAAACTCGAAGATGATTTGTGGTGGTCTCAAGGTGGTGCGATGGTTGATCAACGACGAGGTGGAGAGGCAATGGTGCGATGGCGTAGGTGCGATGGTGTGAGGCGGTGTGTTTGTGTGTTCACAAAGATAGATAGATATGAGAGACTGATGTAAAGAGAGGGTAAGTACTAGCAGGGAGATGAAGTTAAGATTTTTTTAAATGTTTAAATAGCATAAAAAATGAAAATTAATAAAAAATTAATGAGTAGGTAAAAGGACAAATATACCCTCATGTGCAGTGCACATGAAGGGACTTAACAGAGCAAACTAACGGATTCCGTTAGAAAGGATCATGGTTGCAATAAAATGGTAGTTAAAGGATGAAACTTGCAACTTTTTCAAAAAAGGGATCAAACTTGCAATTCGTGGTTAGTTAAAGGACCATGTGGCTATTTCTTGGAAGACTTGAATCGGAGGAAGATCGATTTGTCATCATGTGTAAAAATTATGGAAAAGATGTAGGACCAATGGACCATCAAGGTACGTACGGCCGGGATAAAGATTTGTGTCAAAAAGGGAAACTCTACGTACGTATTTGATACATATTAACAAAAGACATGCACCATTAAAAGCGGCATACGTACAGTATTTGATACGTATATATTATTTTAAACATGTCGTCTACCAAGGTTTTTTCTACATATAAATAAAAACATATAATAGAGTACATGTTTTTTTGTACAACGGAACTCACACACCCCTTAAACATACTTTTAAATTTATGTCTTATTTATTATTTTGTTATTAGGTTTAAACCCAAGACTTTGAAGATCGCCTTAATTAAATACTAGATATATAGCGGCATGTATAACGCGTGGGCATGCATATGTCCTTTAGTATGTAATGGACAGATTAAGATATGACGGAGACGTTTTTATCATATTTGAGCAAGTTGATTATAAAGATGGCAAAAATAAAAAAGATGGATGTGCAGGGGTTTGACTAACAACGACCTTTCATCAATCGTCATGCATATGTTATAAAGGTCATGTAAATGAGTAGGGAATAAGATAAAACATGTATGTCTCGATCGATCTAGCTATTAGTTTTTATAAAAAAATTAATTAATGTGGCTGGCCGGATACTTAAACCTTTTAGAGAAGCATACATGCATTTAGATCGACGATTCAAGATCTACGTGTTTATGAGAATCAATCAATTATATATATAATAATTGCTTTCTTGTGTTTTAATTAGCAATAAATAAATATAAATTGATTAACCTATAAAACATAAAAAGTCGTACAAATGAAAATTAACCGGAAAGTTTGTGAGGAGCAAATAATTATAAGAGCTAGCTAGCAGCAAAATACTGCAACAACAAGAAATTAAGGAGAAAAATCAGATCTATCTATCTATCTATGTCAAAACCATTAACCAAAAATATATGACTGACGAAAATTAAGAGCAAATAAGCAACAACTAAAATAAAGCTTACTTGTTAACTGAGAGATCTGAAATCTGATCCAGTTTTGCCATCATATATACCTGATCGAAACTTCTTTGGGTTTCTGCACTTGAAACAAGCGAATGATTTGGCTTGTGTTTCAACTAAAACGCACCTGCAACTTGGACTACCCGAGTTCTTAAACAACTTATTCAATTCTTTCTTTTACATCTCACGAAATACATAGTCGTAGTCCACACAGTAAGTTTTCCAATATTGATTATGAACCGAAGACAACTACAAAACTTTTTTAAGATTGATCACGTCCTCACGAAGAATTATTATTATTATTATTATTATTATTATCATTATTATTAGAGTTAATTGTCAAATTCGTCCTTTAACTTTGTCATTTCTTCCAATTTGGTCTTTTAACTTCAAAAGTGACCAAGATGGGCCTTAAACATCCACTTTTCGGTCCGAATGGTCTTTTGGTTAGTTGACCGTTAGTCAACTCCGTTAAGTCAAGGGCAGTTTGGTCTTTTTACCAGTTTTTTGATTTTTTATTAATTAAAATAATATATAATTTTTTTAAATTATTATATATATATATATATACATCTCCCACTTTATACACATACACACAATCTCTCTCTCTCTCTCTCCAAGTACTGCCGCCACCACCACCGTTCACCATCCACCGCCCTCGCCACCACCACTCCAACCATCACCGCCAAACGCACATAATTTCCCCCTTCTCTCGCTCTCTCACTCTCAATATTCTCTCTCACTCTAGATTACCCCCTCCCCCACCAGCACCACCACCGCCTCTCCAACCTCCACCACCACTCCAGCCACCACCGCCAAACGCCACCTTTGTTCTATGCAATACAAACCCTGGATCTTTACCCAACTCGTATAAAAACCCTAAATCTTTAAAAACTGTAGATCTAGGGTTTATTTCGAGTTCTGGTTCTAGGGTTTTTTAGGCATATTGAAGGCCATATCTGACAGAGCTCTGACCTCCATACGTAGTAGTAGTGGGGTTCATGTAGCTAGTGGGAAGGGTGGTGTTGGGTTGTTTCCTTGCTGGGAAGCCATTGCTAACCTTACGGATTTTGGTGGCTGAGACCGAAAGGAGCCACCACCACCACTCCTTTGGTTGCGCGACCTCTTGTTCTTGCTTGTGGAAGCAGGAACAGAATCACTAATCTTTTTAGCCTTGATTGTATCCAACTCACTGAGACGTTTGTGTAAGTCGTTGATGGTGAATTGAGATTCAAGTTTGTGGTCCTCGATGCATTTTATGACTGATTGATGGAGGTGAGACTAACGGTGGTGGTGGTTGTCCAGAGTAGTGGTGGTGGTTGTCCAGTGTAGTGGTGGTGGTTGTTGAGAGAGAGTCTGATAAATATAAACCAAAGTAAACATGACATAGAATAAATATTAATAATTTAATTTTAATCAACAAATAAAAAATAAGGGTAAAATTGTCATTTACCCTTGACTTAACGGAGTTGATTAACGGTCAACTAACCAAAGGACCATTTAGACCGAAAAGTTGATGTTTAAGGCCCATCTTGGTCACTTTTGAAGTTAAATGAGCAAATCGAAAGAAATGGCAAAGTTAAAGGATGAATTTGACAATTAACTCTTATTATTATTATTATTGAATAGTATTACTATTATTATTACTATTACTATTATTATTATTATTATTATTATTATTATTATTATTATTATTATTATTAATTACTACTATTATTATTATTACTACTATTATTATATATTACTATTATTATTATTATTATTATTATTATTATTATTATTATTTTTAGAGAGTGCGTTTATTTATTGGATAATTAAGCAGTGTTTTTTTAACTTTTTATTAATATAAATTTTTTTACTTCGTTTCCTTCTTAATTTGAAAGAATTTTATGTACTTCTTGTGTTATTTCTCACATAGAATATATATATAGTGTTATGGTTTGTGATTTTGGAAATAACAAAAATAAATTACCAATTAAAATCGAATTAATTCCTAAGATCTAACTATGTTAAAAGAACGCATAGGATACACATACGTACACATTAAGAAAGTTTTGAATATTATATTGCACCAATGCAAACGAAAATAATCATAAATGCCAAGCAAAATGATATCATACAAAGAAGAGTAAGTTGTGTCGATTAATTATTGAGGGAATAAATTAATCTTGAGAAAATTGACAACGCTAACTTAAGAGATTGGTGTGTGCATGCATGGTAGGCCATTTTTAAACTAAAGAAGAGATTAATTGGACCCATCAACTCGCTTATAGTTTCGCCTATGCTTGAGCAAGCTCTCTATATATAGTTAAATACAAAGGATGGACAGTAGAGAGATCGAGGACTATAGAACAGATGGATGGTACGTACTTGGTGTTTTTAAGTACAAGTTGCTAAATATAATTAATTATTGCATCAAGTACAGCTATTGCTTACTAATGTGCTTAATTGGTTAAGGAAGGCTCGTGGGTCTTTATCCTAATATTATTATTCTTCTTATTATTATTATTAGTTGTATGTATGTATGTATGTATAAAGTTATTATGACGACTATTGGCTATTGGCTATTGCAACTTTATTTCCATTTCTTGGAGAAGCAAGTCACCATCATTCACATTTGTGGGCACTAGAAACCAACATCCATCAGACTAGACTAAATGGCGTTCATAAACCCATGAACAAAAAATTAAGAGCTACATCATCATGTTGTATTTTGACTAGTCATAGCATCGATTCAACGTCTGCTAGCTAGCTGTCATCTTCATCCTTGACTCTAGAGTTTACTAGCTACAGCTCCAGTACGTACTGATAACTAGTTCATGTATTTCAAGCACGTACGTACGTATAAACATTATAATAGAACTTGCAATAAAAATCTATTATATATTTCTAGCTAGAAAAGTCTAATTCTAACAATTGCATTAATTATTTAATGATTTTACGTACACCACCCTCTCACATTTTTTATTTAATTATTCTAACAAGCAAGGCCACCATGTGGATTATAAAATGATTAACAAACAATTCAAGTTTTTTATCGAGTTATTTTAAGCTCGAATAACATGTGAGTCGAGTTTTATCGAGCTTGAGCTTGAACTCGAGCATAAAAATAATCACGTTATATATAATAAGACAAGCTCGAGAGTATAAGGGTTCATAAATAATATATAAATGTGTGTGTATATAAAGTTATGGTTAAAAGCATTATTATAGACTTGTGTAATAATTGTTTTTGACGTATGTTCAAGTTTTGTTATAATATTTATACGCACTTAAAATTTTTTTTGTTATTTAATATATATAGTTTTTCGTAGATTTGGAATAAATTTGATTATATAATACTTGTTTTTTAATAAATATTCGAGCTTTTTGAGTTGAGCACAAGCTGATCTTGTTTCCTCTTCAAGCCGAGTCTAAGCCTACATATGATGGCCGTGTCGAACTCTAGCTTGGCGCGACTTGTTTGCAACCCTAATTATTATGGCAAGTATCATAGGTTTAATTTGAACCCTTAAAACAAAATATTTAAATTTGTATAAAAACATTCTAATTAAAAGCACTATAAATATCAAAAACATTATAGCATCGGTGATAAACTTTTTAGTTTGAAATTTGTTAAAAATATATAAAATTAATTTATTGTCATGAAACATGTTGGACCATTCATGATCTTTTACACGTACAAGCCTAAGTTTAAAAGATCGCTTTTGTAAATCTTTTTGACTTATTTGAAGACAAAATTAAAATTGTAGAGAAAAGTGTTACCTTTTTTTAGCAGAATCAAAGCATGTAACATTTTAAAACACATTCTAATCTATTTTGAGTCAAAATCCAAATCAAAGTTGTTTATAATGTTGGTGACTTTAGAAGGATCTAAAAAATAAAGGCTTAAGCAATCGGGTGAAGTATGTAACAAGCCGTAACTTGTATCAATCAGTATTAAAATTCGTAAAAGCAAACACGCATATATAGTAAAGGATTAATTAGTACATGATTCATGGTTTCTTTGGCGTCTTAATTTCCGTCTAATATCTTAATCCTTCATTTAGTCAAAATTCACATCAATCTTTACTTAAGTAATCCTAGTCACTCACAAAACGCATAATAAAGGATTAGTATAGGATTCATAGCGGTGCACGTGATAGCCGGCGATGGTCTTCTTGTTGCCAATTCAAGAATATAGAAGACGAGAAGTGCGTCCATGGTTCCATCAAGAGTGAAGTGGAGAGCACATATCTGAAAATGAAGGAGGAGGCAAGCACATCTGGTAATCTCGAAGGATTAGCAAAAAGTCTGCTATGCCATTTTTAATTAAAAAAAAGATTAAAGATAACAAATAAATTGATTGGTTTGAAATGGTTCCGTAATAAAAATAATTTTTAAATAATTTTTTTCATATATATACACACTACTCACATACAGAGAGAGAGAAAGAGAGTTTTCAGACGAGAATTATTTTTCAACTGAGAATTCCGAGAACTTTTTATAACGCCATTAATGAATAGTAGGAATATTTGGTATTTTATATATTTATCCGCCCGTGATTGCGTACAAGTAGATGAGTAATTATTTAACGATGTTTGATTTTCCTAAAATATCTCAATTAATGAGTCATTAAAAATTATTAGTTATCGATTTATTTTAATCAAGAGTAACGATTGGTCTACGCACGAAAAACCGTTTTCGTTAGAACACTTAATTATATGTATAACACTTTAGGAAACAAATAATACAAGTAATGGAGTATAAATATTATAATTAGTGGAATATACATTTCCTTTATGGGTCAAAACAATATTATGTGATTTGCTATTGACTTGAGGCGTTAATTACATGACTTGTAGGATACGTCTCGCGTTGTGTTTCTAATGACCATGTCAAATGACATTTAATTGTCACTATCACTCGTAGACATTTCACAAACTAATAATCAAGTGGAGCGAGCTTTGATAATATGTTTTTGTTTTTTCGCTTGTGTAAACTTCTAGAGTAGAAGAATCATAAATTCTTATGAAAAATGATATATTCTCATAATATTTCTTTATACTTCATCCGCATACTTACCGTAAAATGACATATGAAATCCACTAATTCTTTTTGCTCATCTCTTCGTTGATTTTGACATTTGTGTTGATCTTGTGAGTAAGAGAATGAATAAGTAAGAGGAAAAAGTAGGAGAATGTATCAAAAGTTATATATCCTCCTACTTTTTCATCATACTTCATCGTCCTACTCATCATAAGATAACATGTGAAATTCACCAATTCTCTTCCCCCATCTCCTTTATTAATTTGACATTTGTATTGATCTTGTGAGTTAGAGGATGAGTAAGAGAAAATAGTAGAAAGATATATCACCTTTCAAACATATATTAGATAAAAATCAAACAATTAATAAATATTTACATAACAAAATTACAAAAGAGAATAAATATTAGAATCAAGTTTACAAAAAAGAATTATTATTGCAGTTAAATATTTATTTAAATATGTTATTGCAGTTATATATTAAGGATGTTTTAGCCCTCATTTACCGTTTTACACTACAAATACGCTAGAAGTCCACTAGTCCAGAAAGAGAGCGGCCCAAATTAATTTCACGGTAAAATTTAATAAGTAAATAAACAATATACTCCAAAACTATAAAAGTAAAAGGTTGATTTTATAGAATATTAATCAAATTTAAGTTTTAATTTAAAAAGGTCACTTATACTTTCAAGCCTCCTCAAAATAATAACTAAGTTCCAAAAGTATTAAATTTTAGTGAAATTTACGTTTTTTTGTATGTTATCAAGTGAAGTTAGTTTATTTATCATTAAAAGTTATTATATATTATATATACTTATATAAAGGGAGGTTCATATGAAAAGTAATTTATTTGCGAAAAGTGCGAGAAGTATTTTAAGCCCTTGGATGATCTAATTAATGGTTAAAATGATTTGTGGCATTTTAGTAATTAAGGTGATATTAAATAGAATAAAAATTAAGGGTAGAAGGAGAGAAAGGTAATTTTAAAGATAAATTCAATCAATCTAATCCCTTATTTTAGGGACAAATCCTCCATTAATTAAATGTCTCAATATTTGTCAACAAATCCTTCGTTTCCTTGATTCCTTCACGTAAGTTCCGCCTCCCATGCATCCTCTCCATTTCAAAAAGTTTGAAAACCCTATTTTATTACATCTTCTCCTTTCTCTATGCAAACTCTCCAGCTACCGCTACCGTTGGCCACCGCCTGTAACTACCAGTCACCTAAACAGTGAAGAACAACATCACCATCCTTGTCGTCCGCCGATCTCTCTATATATATGTCGTTTGTTTGTGACCACCGTTACATCATTGAAGGACAACACCACCATCGTCGACCTCCCCCCATCTGAAGAACAACACCATCTACCGTAACACCATCTCCGGTCTGCACCATTAACACCACCACTGCCTTTCCGATCTGCACCGGAAACACCACCATCGCCATTATTTTTCTACCCGGAGACCACCACTGCCGGTCGATCCCCCTTTCCATCGATTCTAGTGTTTCGTTTTTCATCCTTCGATCTACTTCAACACAAGAACACAAGAAGTTTTTAATTTTGATCGGGAAGTATTTTAGGTTTGAATTTTTTTTAAGTTTGGATTTTATCTGATTTATATTTTTATTCATTGATAAAAAATAATATTCATTGATAGACACAGTGTATGTAAAGTTTTCTAAGTTAAATTTTTGGGTTTTGTACACCATTCATTAACGAACCCCGTGTATCTAAAGTTCATAATTTTGACTTTTTGTTTTTGGTTTTGCTTTGTATTGTTTATTAGTGAACATTGAAATTTGGGTTAAAGTAGTCGTATGACTTGGTTGATTATTGTATTGTTTATTAATGAACATAAAATTTTGGGCAATGTTAGTACGTAACTTTATGATCTAGATAATTAGATGGTTTTGTATTATTCATTAATGAATATGGAAAAGTGGATTAATGTAAGTACATAAGATTATAATTTAGGTGGTTTTGTATTATTTATTAGTGAATATGAAAAAGTGGATTAATGTAATTATTTGATTTTGG
The DNA here is from genome assembly GCA_038502395.1 of Dittrichia graveolens. Taxonomy (NCBI): domain Eukaryota; kingdom Viridiplantae; phylum Streptophyta; class Magnoliopsida; order Asterales; family Asteraceae; genus Dittrichia; species Dittrichia graveolens. The sequence continues at coordinate 111,137,789 of JARJIL010000002.1, forward strand.
TTGTATGCGTGTAAAATTGTAATGATATAAAAGTTTACATATGTTTAGATGTGTTCAGTATTGAATATTGTATAAGTTCATATACTTTTGGTTGTGTTCAATATTGAACATAGTAACGATTTAAAATTCGTAAAATTTTTAGATGCGTTTAGTGGTGAACCCCGTAAAATTAATAATTTACTAGTAAATCATTTTTAATTTATTATGTTTTTATTCAAAATTTAGGAGTGAGAAAAATATGAGGGGGAAATAGATTAGAGAGAGAAAATTTTTGTTTTACCATTATGTCCTTTTAAATTTAAAAAAATAAAAAAACATGATTAATCTAGACCACTAGATCAATTTCAAAGAAGTGGCTGAGATTGATTCTCGTACTTTTCACAAATAAAACACTTTTCGCATAAACCCTCCCCTACTTATATATATATATATATATATATATATATATATATATATATATATATATATATATATCACACTACACACATCACAAACACACACACACCAATCATACACACAAATCACACACACGACACATTGATAGTCTGATACACAGATAACATAAATATTATCTATGTTATATATAAAATAAATTTAAATAATAAATAAATCAAGTTTACCTAATAACTTGTAAAAAAAGTAAATTTCACAAGAATAAGACACTTTTAAATCTTTATTACTATTTTTAAATGACTTAAAAATATAAATGACATAACTAAAATAAAACTAAAACTGTTAATATTCTGTAAAATAAACCTAAGCATAAATAACCGTAGTAGTCTCCTGTCCACCTCATCTTTGTTGCTCCACGCACTTCCACCATGTTTGTGATGTACACTTTTTATTAGAAGTGTTCAATTGGTCGGTTGTCGGTTTTATAGATTTAATCGATTCGATTTAATTGGATCTTAGGAAAAAATTAACCTGACATAATCCAAACCAGAAGTATACTAAACCAAACCTATCAAACCGAATAATCATCGGGTTAATTGGTTCGGACCCCGTAAAATGGAATCCTAAAATGGCACCTTATATCTCTGCAAAACGTAAAAGTATTCATATTACAAATCTTACTAAAACTGCTCGTTTTTTATCAGAAGCTTGTGATTTGGTTTTTGATGCAGCAAGTAGAGGAAAACAATTCTTAATTGTTGGCACTAAAAATAAAGAAGCTGATTCAGTAGCATGGGCTGCAATAAGGGCTCGGTGTCATTAATCTAATAACATGTAACCTAATTTATTGATATTTCTGGATTTTTTAAATATCAAAACAAAAGGTTTAATTTATAGTATATTTAATATTCTTTTTGTTTCTCATTTTATTATTTTTAAATTTTTATTTTAAAAATCAATAAAAAACTTATAAAGAAAAGAGAAAGAAAAGAAATGGAAAAAGGAGAAGAAAATAGATATATTACGAATGAAAATTGTTCGGTGTCATCGTAATACGTGAATATAATAGTGTTACGTTATAAAAAATGGACATTTTATCGAGTACAAATTATTTCTATCTCTGCATTGCGCGGGTATTATTCTAATATATATATATATATATATGTATCATAAAAATAAAAATACAATCCCTTTATTTATACAAGTATTCGGTCGAGCACAAAAGAAAAACTTAAAATCTAAATTCAAACTATTATCCGTTTAAATATTCGAATGTACCCAAATAACCGATTCAAATCCAATTACGTCATAACCAAATAACTCAAACTTAATTAGATCAAGTGAATTTTCAAATAAAACCAATTAAACAACACCCAGAATACTTTTCATTCAATTCTCGAGGTTAGTTTACTTGGTTTTAATAATTTTTGTTTGAATTTTAATTTATTTCCAATATTCCAAGTCATAAGCGATATTGCTATAGTCAAATTATATTTATTTTTATTCTCACTTTTTTGTTTTATTGCTAAAATGGAATTCATAGCTGTTAATAATCCTATCGAAGTTAATATAGATGGTTTTAATCTTTTATTTTAAGTATAATGATTTGTTAGGAATTTTAAATTAGAATATATTACATGTCACATTAATTTATTTTCATTTAGTTTATTATATTTTAACATTTGAAGTTTTTAGTGATATTTATGTCTCCTACGTCAAGAAAACATATACTTGAACATGAAAAACATATAAAAAGAAAAATACTCGAAGAACCGAAAGTGAAGCTCTAAATAAACATATTCAAAGAGAATCATGAATTTTTTCACAAGATCGAAATATCGGTGATGATAATTATAATAATATAATGTTAATGATACTAGATAAGTGATTCGTGTACTATACGGACGAATACAAATAACACATGTAAAATATATAAATAACTGATACAAAAATGCAAAATAGGAATAAACGTAATTAAAATATATTGTTTATGTTAGAGAGAAAAATCATGTAATATAGGAGAAATTGGTGAAAAAAAGTAACAAAAGTAACCATATTATAGTACATATCAAATCAAAATTTTCTATCATTTTTTTATGCCACATAAGTCGTTTTTAAAGTAGGTATACAATCATCGTCAAGTATAAGAACTTTCATTCCCTTCTTAGTGACATGAAATATAATAACGTATAATCAGTCATGAGAAAAAATTAAATATATTATTGTAACTTAACATCAAAAGTTTATAGACACGATGCATCATAAATATAATAACGTAACCATATTATATAATAACGTATAACCAGTCATGATGCATCATAAATATGCCGTATTCATTTGGATAAATGTGATAATCAGTCATGATGACAAATCTAATATTTTATAATGTGTAGACACATTGAATATTTACTAATATATTCGTTTCTTAAATGGGATATTGTTATTATTTAATGATTAAATAAGATTAAATAATAACAATATCCCATTTAAGAAACGAATATATTAGTAAATATTCAATATGTGTACACATTATAAAATATTAGTTTAACTATAAAAAAGTCAAAATTGATTTCTTAAAATTAAAAAAACAGATGATTAAGATTAAATGTTTTTTAATTAGTCATTTATATATATATATATTAGAATATTAGTAAATATGCTACTCATTATTTAACTTTATTAGATTAAGACTTTTTGTTACCGCTTTATAAAGGGTTTTTTTTATAGTTATAATAAATTTTAAAATACTAGTGAGTTTTTGTATGTATTTAAAAAATTTAGTATTAAAAGGTCTACATTTATAGTGATAGAGCAGGTCCATCAAAACCCAGCGGACACGTCTGATCGTGTGACCTTAGAAATTTTAATAACTAAAAATCATACTTTAGAATTTAGATACACATGAATTTTATATATTTGATTTTTGAAATAAATTAGAGAAATTAAAAAAGAAAAAAAAAGTTACATAAGTATTGAAATTTTGAAAATAGTTATAACTAGTGGTTAGCTTACTCGCGCTTCGCGTCGAGGATTAATTACTTTTTAATCGAGTTTGATTAGATTATTTATTTACTATTTTTTACTAAAACCCCCAAAAAAATAAAATTAAACCACTTACGCAAAAATGGTAAATTGGAATTTAGATATGAAACTTAAAACAATTTAATCGCTTGAATTTTTTAAAAGTAATTTAGCTTCTGTGTATCTTGAAATTACGTAAAATATTTAAACAATGTGCTATTTCACTACTAACAAATGTGACTTGGATTCTATCCAACGGCAAGTACTCGTATAATAAAAGTACTACATAAACTTAACATAATAAAAAAAATCCACACCTTAAGGCCCTATTATATCCAACATCTAAGACCCTGATTTTATCTTGAAACCTACATAAAAAGAACTCAAAAACTTATTTGGATAACTGGAAAACGGTACATCTACATTAAAAATCATTGACTTAAAATTTACAATAAATATTCCATACTCTAAAGAATTACAAATAATATAGACAAGCCTTGTAATACAAAACAAATTTTTATCTTGTTATAAAAAAATAAAAAAAACAAAACAAAATTTTTTTTCCTCCAAATTATATGGTATATATAATATTTCATAAAATCGTCGGGGTTTGTGTTGTTTGTCTGTGGGTTTTAATTATTAAACTTTTTTAATGTACAAGCCAGCCACAAGCCCATAAGGAAACAGAAAGTGAAGAAAAGGATGTGGGCTACTGGTCCGAAATGCTGAATTGGGGCGGGCAGGAAAAGGGCTTGGGCCTGCTGTATTCGTTAAAAAAATATAATTTGTATAAAATTTTAGAAAATAGTGAATTGACGCCTTCATATTTCTTAAATTCTTACTAATTTGAATTATATATGAACACTTTTTACTTTCTAGGTTTTAAAAATTATGTTACTCGTGATGTTTGGTCTTTCTACGAAATTATAGTTATTTGTATTAACCATTGATTTTAACCAACATCAAGAAATATGATAATTTTAATAACAAATTGTATAAAAATATAATAATCTTTTTCTTAGTTTCATTGTACACATAATTTTAATGAAAATATAATAAACTTTATGTTTTTAATAACAATACAGTCAATTTTTATAATCCTCTCATAAAAATAGGCGTTTTTAATTAATATTTTTTTAAAATAATTCTATTTTTATTTATTTTCGTATAACATTTACTGCAATAGAACTTTTGTTGGTGTACTTTTACATAATCCTTAAAATGGGTTTAATATAATGCACATATTCAACCCTGCTCCATCATACAAATACATTTATCTACTAAAATGTATGAAAATACAATTAACTTTGTCTTAATTATCATTGTATACAATCAACTTTAAATTCTTAAAAATAATACAACCAACTTTCATAATTCACTAATTGTATGCAAACAACTTTTTTCTATGTCTAGTATTTAGCTATCATTGCATTCTCATCTAAATATATATTCTAATTTAAACCGCGTACATTATAACAAACCTTTAAAACTGATCATACCGCGTTTTACTTGTGATAACTATTGATAGCCAATTCTAACCTCTTTTTGTTTTTTCTTTATTTTTTGTTTTTAATAACTTTTCGTACATGATTTGATTTCCTATGGGATTTAATTAAGTGGTATAAATACTAATATCTTAATTGTAATAAAAAAATGTTGTTTTGTAATTTATAAATAGTTTTGGTTCTTTTTTATGGCTTTATGTTGTGATGATGGAAAGTGACTTGTATAAGTTCACAAGGGTATTGTGATTCTTTTAACAACTAAAAAGCACAAAAATGAGTAGGAAGAAAAACAAAGAAAGAGAAAAGAAAGTAAAACAGTTGTGTGAATTCAAAATCATTACGCTTTGTTGCTTTATTAACAAAAATATTATATTATACAAAAAAAAAAAACAAAAAAAACAAAGCACCGTTTGTATTTTATTGAAAATGTGCATAAATCCGGGTACATGCAAATCTTTGATTTGAATATATCAATGAAGCAGTGACGAGAGTTTCTATATTTAAAGACTTGCCATTTTCTGTAATTACAGGCTTTCAGCATTTCTTGAAAAATTAAATTCCACAGAAAAAATATATTTTCATGAAATTGTAGTGTTTAATCCTTTTTAGACTGTTGTCTGGTGGTGGGACTTAGGAGTCAATGGAAACCGTAACACTTGAAAGGAAATGGTTCGATCAATGCCCATTGGTTCTCGCAGTTATCGTACGAAAAACAGTTCTCGTTTGAACCATCCCCTATATATATATATATATATATATATATACTTTTTTTCTCTCCTATAAATATCATTCACATCTATACATATTTTACACGTCTTCTCTTCTCTACTATATTTTATACACTATCTCTTATTATTCAAATTTTCATTCTTTACAAAATAAATGGACAAGGAAAGCAAAAGCAAGGTTTCAAAACCCCACGGCAGGTATCAAAATCGCGAGGCACGAGCTAGCAACCCTCTCCGTCGGAGAATATGTTCGGGTTTTCAACTCCAGCCCCAACTTACCAAGGCATACAACAAATGCCTTTGTATTCACCTACTCCTTGCCGGGTGTCATCCAACATGGCGGATTTCAGCAATACAATTTTTAGGGAAAGGTATGTGACTTTTTCAACGCTCGAAGCCAAACTCAACGCACCAGAGACCAACTCCACTCCAAGTGGAGTGACATGAACGGGAAGATTTCTAAGTTCAACGGAATTTACAATAATTTCTTAGTTAATTGTCGATCCGGATGGAGTGAGGTGGACATCCTCACGAAGACAAACGCCAAAAAAAAATTGTTTAAATTAAAACAAAAAAATAGAAAATTATTTTTATTTGAAATTATGCAATGAAACTTATGAAATATTATTAATTATTTTATATTTTTTTGTCTTTGAAATAATTAAATTTTTTAGAATAAAACAAAAAAATAGAAAATAAAAACCGAAAAGATATAAGATTGAAAATGGTTGGATGTGGGGTCTGTGGGGTAAGTTGGGTTGAAGGTGAAAGATGATGTAGATGCTTATGTAGCAGTGAGGTAAGTTGCATAAGTTGGGTTGGATGCTGTTGATTTAAAAAGGTAAAGAAAATATCAACGACGCAGTTAAAAGTAACTGTTAAATAATTATTCAACGGTAAGAAAGAAAGAAAAGAAGATATTTTCTTCTGTTTCTTACTCTTCTTCATAATGATTTTATAAGTAAAAGTTATTAAAAATGTAATAAAAGAAATAATTATCCGCTAATTTACTTGAATCCTTTCTGTCTATACTTCTATACTATATTATAAAGTATTTAGATATTTAATTTTAATTTTTAAATTTTACTTGTTTTGAAATTACTAAATTACCATTCATATAAACTAAACTGAGTAACTATTAAATATAGTTAATAAAGTTATTACATTCTATTTTAATAACCAAACTTTATATATTTAAGAAAATCAAAGTCAATAAAAAAAATTTGAAAGCCAAATTAACAAGTAGAAATTATTCGTTGCCGCTACATTATGCGTATATCATGCTAGTATATGTATAAACCTATATCTATAAATTTTACTTGTCTATATTTTTTGAATTATTATACCTAATTAATACTTACTAGAATCGTACCCGCACAATGCTACGACAGTAAATAGTTTCTATTTTGTAATATTTCACTTTCAAAAATGTAATTATATGTTATTCGTGTGATTCAATATCACGGAAAAGTTTTCTACAATAACATATTCATTTTTTTAAAAATTCTTTTATTTGCATCAACTATTTTATTAATTTTAAAAATAAATTCTAAAAGACATTAAAATAAAAAAAAGATCTATATTTATGAATTAAGGATAGAGAAGTTAATAAGATTTTGAAAATTATGTTGATGTGGGTGAATAATTCATAATTGTGTTTGTGTGAGAGTGTGTTAGTGTAAAAGAATATATATATTAAATAAATAAAAACTAAAAATAAATTAAGAGAGAGAATGAAGTGGTTAAAGATTGAGTGGATAAAATTAATTTAGATAGAATGAAAGGTCAAGATTTTATTTTGATTGAATTTTAAGAACTCTTAAAATTTAAAAAAAGAGAGAATGTTAAATGGTTTATATAGTAGTATAGATATTTAGACGTACACATTTAAAAAGTTTACTTTACTTATCATACTTTTAAAATTATTAAAAGATTTTACTTATCTATATTTATTATATATATACTACAAATTTTATCGTAATTAAATTTTACATTCTCCTTATAAGTGTCATCCGATCGAGCTCTTTTTTCGTTCATACAATACAATCATATATTTAGTTAAACAAATATAAAATAATACTTTTATAAAATAATTATGATTACCCGTATATTTACACAGAGATTTAAACTAGTATATATATACGCATTGTTAAATCAGATAAATAAATTTAGCTTTTAAATAACACTGTTCAAAAGTAACAAACCCATCATGAAAATGTCCAAAGTTACCGGTAAGTAAATGTACATACACACATATCCAGTGCCAGTTACACATAACACACCTACACGCACTACCATCAACCCAACCCAACCCAACCCGACCCAAAAAGAAAGAAATTACAAGAAAAACAAGGATTGCATGCTAGCTAAACAAAAAACAACAATTAGCACTTCTGCCCCTACACTTCAATTTTATTATATTTAGGCCCCAACTGGAGCAGCTACCGATTCTTTCACCTTGGGCGGACGCCCTCTTCCCCTCCGCCCACCGCTCGCCGCCAATCCAGCCTTTGTACCAGCGCTCCCTAGTTTCGGCGGACGTCCACGTTTCCGACCGCTAACAGAAGGTATACCGGTCGTCGGACCAGTAGAGTCCTTCGGTTTTGGTGGACGGCCTCTAGGCCTTGGCGGAGAGTCGATGGTGGTGTCCGGCGCATGAACCTCCTTGGATTTCGGAGGCCGGCCGCGGCCGCGGCCCCGACGGGCAGGGGCGTCTGGGTCGGGCTTAACGTAGTTGTTCTTAATCATTATGAGTTGGCCGGCGGCTTTCATTTTGTTGAGGTGGTGAGAGAGTAGGGTTGAGTGTGCCGCCGGAAGGTTGCCGGTGGTGGTTTCGATGTGCTTTGAAATCGTCGATTTGTTAGCTCCGTTCTTTTCGTCTATCGCCTCGATCGCTGCAAAAATCAACTGAAAATAGGCAAAATCATGTCTCAAATCAAGCAATCCCTAAAACAAAACCCAAATGGATAATAAAGCTAAACTTTTATCATCACAAACCAAAATGCTGCATTCAAATACTAGCACAGAAGAAGAAGAAAACGAATCTGCGAAAAATCAAGCTTTCAGCCTATCAAATAAGAAATTTAGGTCAAATTAAGTTCCAAAAACATAAAGAAAAGGAAGCTTTGGATTTCAAAATTCAGTATAAAATTAGTACAGAAAGATGATATATAATAAATGCAATAGATGATTCAATGATTTAACCTCAGGGTACTGAGCAGCAATTTCTTGAGTAGCCATGGCGGTTTTGTTGGGAGAGAAAATGATGTGGGGGAGAAAAAGAAGATGAACAGAAATACAAGGGTGTGAAGGTATTTTATATAGATCAATTAAATCAGAGGTGAAAAGAGAAAAAAAAAATACAAAGTAGAAAAAACATATCTTTCAAATAGATATTAATTAAAACTAATTTTTTTCAGGACACAAATATTAAGAGTTAATAATAATAATAATAATAATAATAATAATAATAATATGTAGCGTAGTAGTTCAAAAGATAATGTAACAGTTAAGAATTGATATTCGTATGATGATCTTAAAGTGGTAAGAGTGATTGTATTTTTTGACCGTAGATGAAGCCACCAGTCCCCCAAGCCGTGGTCAACAATTCTCGTCACATCACAACTACGAGTGTGGTGCAATCCACAAGGTATCAGGTGGTTGGCGAGTTGTTCTTATTTTAATTTTCTTTTCTATTTTCTTTTTGTTTTTTGACCATATCATGTGGTTTAAGTTATAAGAATGGAAAGTTGATGTCACGGTGTAGTGGGGAGGGTGATCATTAGAGTACACACAATAATAATTATTATAAATTAACTATTACGATCACTAACAACCATGTCATTATTACTAACTCATTACTAACACCTTGTAGTAATTATTGTCATCTAGACCTATTCTAGATTAATAGCTAGTGCAAACTAGTAGTACCATGAACACAACTAGCTCGTGAAGGTGTTGAACCGAGCATATGACCAGCTTACTCGCCATGCTCTTAGTGACACTCTTGCGGCTTCTACTTGATCTTCATAAAGTATACATCGTTAGTTAGTTCATTTCTCTGTTTTTCATGATAATAATTAACAAACTGAAGAAACTTGGTGTACACTGTACAATAGTATTTAAAATAGATACTTTTTGAGAGGTGACAATTGTATAGCAATCACCATACCGTACTTCAGAAACATTGAGATTGTAGCCATATAATCCAGTTATTTGCAAACAGAGTTGTTTTAAGTAACATTATGTTTTGGTCTGTTCCAAGCAATGTTAGAATAGTGGAAGTTTCAAACTGAATTCTGTGAACTTGGCAAGATAGCCAAAAAGATGCAGAATTCAGCTTTAATGTTAGGGATTGATCCATTTAAATGAGTTTCATGTACACATAACATGTTCTTGGGACTATCACCTAGCCTACTAAAACCACTAGTCTAAACAAAAACTGTATTGTAGATTAAACTATTGTTTCCCAGATCAACTTGGTATGTATTGGTTGATTAGGCCACCATTGAGACGGTAAATAACGTGACCCGTGGTTGAAGGGCGTGTGTCACAGTTAGATCTCAGGACACCATCACGATGACAGGTTTCATTAATCTTGGAACTCAGAATCATAGTTATGCTATTAATACAGAGCTTTTGAATGAATTTGTTCATAATTGCTTATTCACATGTATGCTAATTGCAGCTTTATGGATTCAGCATATAACGTATTTAGGAATCAGAATTATAAGAATGTTCAAACACGGAATTCTATGATGTGGGGGTTAACTCATACTGGTCACTTTCTTGAGGCCATGAATCTTTTTGGGTCAGATGTGTTTGCATAAATGAACAAATGCTAGCTACTTAATCAATATAAATGAACAGATGCTAGCTACTTATTCCATGAGATAATGTAGCATCGTTATAGTTAGGTTTGCTTGAAAAAGTTTCTAAGTTTGAATTTTTAATCCATCTATATATAAAACTTGCATCCTTATCACATCTCCCTTTTTTCCTATAATATACACTTTTGTACAAAAGCAAAAACAAAATGCAACATTCTCCTAATCTATAAACTCAATCTTTACCCTTCAATGGGTCGCTTGCCATATGGATCTGATACTGAACTTGCAAAACTTGAGCCCTGATGATTAAGATGAGCATTTGAGGTTGAGCCCGCAAAAGCCCATGTGCTAGCGGTACCACAAGTGGTGGTGGTGGTTGTGGACCTACAAGAACTAGAATTTGTCTGGCTAGAAATCCCACTTGAAGAAGATGAACTAGAGGGTCTTTGTGGTCTTCTGGTTTTTATACCCTGATACCCTGGTCTTGTTGGTTCATCTAGTGCACCAGATTTCTTGGATAACATCACCACCACTTGGCGCATGGTGGGTCGAAGCTTCGGGTCAGATTGGGTGCATAACAATCCGATCTGTGTACAAGTTGCCACCTGATCAGGGTCAGCTGACATGGCTAGTGTTGAATCCATTATTTCTACACCTTTGCCCTTTTCATATAGCTTATACGCCTGCAAAAAGTCTTGATCATTCAGCTATAAATCAAGAATTTATTGTAGTGACCTCAAAAGTCAAATAGACTTTACTTTGACTTGCAATTACACACACACACCCACACACTTTTATACATACTTGCAATTTGACATGATTAATAACAAAATATGTAATAGGTGAAAAAGGCTATCTAGCAATTAACATCAACAAACTAATTTGAAGTTGATTTATGAAAGCATCTATAGGATATCGTGCTGCATAAGTATAACATTTTTACTTCAAAACTCAAAGTATACACAAATAGACGAATTCTTACCCAATCAAGTAGATTTTGACACTGTGGATCGATTTTGAATGTAGAGTTCTTGTGACCGCTAATGAGCTCTAGAACCACTACACCATAACTATATACATCCGCCTTTACAGATAAATTACCATGCATGACATACTCTGGTGCCATATATCCACTACATTTACAAACAAAAAAAAAAGGAAAAATTAATTGGATATCAGTAGATCCCTTAGAAACCAGGTACTTATATTCTAAATAACCACAAAAATAACTTTGGACGATAACTAAATAACAAATGTTAAGGAAAAAAATAGAAGCAATAATCCCCACATCAATCTTGGATTACTGGGTACCAAATCTTCAAATGTTTAATTCCTTTATGTAAAATTGCTAAAGTGTGAATTTATGCAGTTAACATGTGTTTGTAATATATGTGCTTAAGAGCACCTTTTTGACGAGAATATTCCCTAAAAGGTTCAAACTTTATTAACTTATCAGCTTCAAGAAACTAATAATTGAATTGTGTGAGAACATACTTGGTACCAGCTACACGGGTGTTTACATGAGTTTTATCTTCAGGGTAGAGTCGGGCCATGCCAAAATCAGCAATCTTGGGTCTCCATTTACTGTCTAATAAGATATTGCTTGCCTTTATATCTCTATGAATGATACGATCGACTGAGTCTTCATGAAGATAAAGCAAACCTTGCGCAACGCCAACAATAATGGAATATCTCCGTTTCCAGTCAAGTACATCCCGCTTTGCAGATTCTAATGACAATGATATCAAAAAGAAAAAAAAAGTTATGAGTATTTGTTAGTAACAAATAACAAAATCTTGGGTTTGTTACTAAAATAAATTATGTTTGATAACATGCTTAATAATGGCTATGTTAATTGCATTGTCAAAAAACTGTAGGTCTAATTCCATTCGCTCGAGTCACAAATGGGAAAAAACACATGAAAACAAGCGTAAAGCTCTTGTTCCTATAATTTGGTAACAATCCTCAAACAAGTAATCTTCTGGAATCATTTACATAATTTGATTTCAGAACTAAAGTAAATTTATACATATTTTGCACCAAAATTTATAGGGTAGATTAAAAATACGATGGAGAAGAGAACATACTGAAAAGAAGCTTGTCAAGGCTCTCATTAACTACATATTCATACACCAAAAGCTTCTCTGGGAATGCACAAAATCCCAACAAGCTCACAACATTACGATGTTGTATACAACCCAATAATTTTGCCTCGTTTATAAATTCCCTTTTTCCCTGTCTTGATGTCTGTGAGAGCTTCTTTACAGCAATCTCCCTGCCATCCTCCAACTTCCCCTGCACATATAAGTAACTTATTTATTACAGTAATTAAAAGATTGATCATTGATCATCATCAGTACACTGATTCTCTAAATTGCTGAAGTTAAGTTTGAAATTGGATCAATTAGAAATCCACAATTCATGGCAGTCATTAACAATTGATTATTGTCCTCATGAAAATCTAAAATCAAGAAAATAATTATACATCCATTCATTAGAATTAAAAAATTGGATCACCAAGAAACCTCTAATTAACTAGAATAAATAATAAACGATTGGTCATCATCATCCTGGAACTTCATTCCCCACAATAATCATACATCTGATCATCAAAGTTAATTTTAATATTGGATCTTAGTGAAACACAGTTAACTAGTTTTCAACCTCTGTTTTTCTGTATCAATTGCTTATCTTCAGTTTGAGTTAAGAAATACTAATAAAATATAATGATACAAGACAGATAAAGACCCTTTAGATCGAACCTTGAAAACAGGGCCAAAACCCCCTTGCCCAAGCTTATTTTCGAAATCGTTCGTTGCAGAAATTAGGGCTTGAAATGTGAAAATCTTCTGGTCGTGAACAACGGCAACCTTTTTCACATCTTCTGGAGTATCTTCTAATTACCAATTGCAAAACCCAGAAAAATTAGCACGTGAAAGCACAACTTAGTCAAAATGCAAAATTCGAAGCAGTCTTCACGGGGGCATTCAAGATTTTTTTACCTGTGCAGTTAGAGTGGAAGGGTTTGATTAACGCGCGAAAAAAGTTTTTAGATTTGATCATGCTGCTTGCTAATGGCTATCTACAACAACTGACGAACTAACAGAACAGAAACGGAAATTTTTTGCGAATCGGGTGATTGATTTAATCTTTAAAGGCTTGTGCTTACACATTCATTTGTTAGTTGACTTCCACGAAAGCCAGCTACCTCAGAATGTTAAAAAGATTTGACAATTTAATAATTTATTTAAACCAGATCGATCAAAAAAAGGTGCTTTGACCTACCCCACCTTCAACCTTTGTTTACGCCTAATTCGAACCCAAAACACGCAAGTCTAAACTTATGGGCGACCTAAGTTGGCAAGGGGGTAGTTTGTTTAAGCTTATTTACAGCTTATTTTCTATGTTTAATTTTGATAATTTAGTTTTTTTGATCTTTTTTTTGAATTATGAATTTATTATGAGTTAAAAGAAAAAAAATAAGTTGGTTTTATAATAAATAAGTTGGAAAAACAAGGTTATGAAAAAATAAGTTTGGAAAATAAGTCTTTGATAAACTAAAACAAACACCCACTAAGTGGTTCGGTATCATGGCATGAGCACACGATATAGAAAATTTTCAAGGTTTTTAACACGGTGTTATCAGTAAATTTTTAAGATGTTATCAGTTATTTTTTTGTGTGCTACCGTAACTTGAATAAAGTTTTAAAATATTATATAAACATAATAAATCATACTTAAATATTTTTTTGTAAGATACATTCTTTTGGGTTCAAATGCGAATTAGGCTATTAATAATAGTATAAATTGGGCTAAAAACTATCTGGACTCACTTTTATGAGAAGTTAATGTTCAATTCCCAATTTAGCAATCAAAAACTCGATTAACCCTACCAAACTGGGAACCCGAAAAATCTTAAGAAAATCCTAAATTTCAGTTAGTATTATTTTTATTATTATGTGGTGTCATCAGTAACAAAAAAATCTTGGATCCGACACTATTTAAAGTCTAAACTACACATGTGTTCATAACATTATTTAAACCATCAACCTTTAAAAGCGAGGGACGCCAATTATGTTTATATGATAACTAGATATAAAAACTAAATATGTGTCATTAAATTTTTACAATAACACTCTAACATTGTTTCCTTGAGTTTTTTAAGAAAGAAAAGTAAAAAAAGAGATCTCAAAAAGAAAAAAAATACCTTATGTTTTTAAGTCGGAAGGAATTAGAGGTGATTTACTTTTCTTCATAATCATCATATTTTAAGTTGGTAGATTTTAAACAAAATATCATTTCTCTCGCCGCTTTCCGTACTTCATTTCTATCACCTACTTAAAAAAAACTTAAGAACACATAAGATAGAGAAGCTACACCATTGTTTAAGTATCACTAATTTAGACCAGACATAGGATTGAAGAATCAAGTTCAAGTAAATGGATTTTGATGTTAACTTGAAGTGTTGTTGAGTGGGGTTAATGTTTGGATGGTGTAAATAACACTATCTTAGCATCGTAAGAAGTTTTGAAAGTGTGAACAACAATTTTAGAACGAACACTATGTTCCCAAAATTTAATCTAGAGAGAAAAAAGAGATTTGGAAGAAAATAAAAAAAAATTATGTTTCAGAAATATTTTAAGGAAAGAAGAAAAAGGATTTAAGAGGAAGGTTTGGTTAACTTTCTCTCTTAAATTTTCCTCCCAAAAGTGGGAGGATTTGGAAGGATAGGAAAGAAAAATCTTTATGATTTTTCGTAAGTTACTAAATTACCCTTAATCACATAAATAATTTTAAAAAGTATTGGTATTAGTGTAAAATGACCTCTTTTCTTTCCTTCTTCTCCAATTCGGGAACACAAACTTATGTCTTTTCTCTCCAATTTCATTTCTTTTGTTTTTTTCCAACTCGAGAACATGAAAAATCAAAATTATTATCATTTCTTTTCTTTCATTAATTCTCTTTTTCTTTCTTTTCTTTTTTACTACATCTCTGAAGCACAGCAGAAAAGAGTATTATATTTTTAGTTATAAAAATAGTGAGCTATCTTTTACCATCTAACTTATTCACAATTAATTTATTAGTAATGGGAATAAACCATATATAATCAAGTCAATTGTTGTTATCGGTTAGCGTAAGTCGAAAATTACATTTAAAAAAAGATAGACTTCACACAAAAATGAATGTGATATGTTATTTCCTTTTTATTATATTCTAAGTAGAATGTCATTTTCCTGTATATTAACAAATAGTTTAACATTGCCGTATAAAGATTAGATGCTGCCAATATATATATATAAAATGGATCAATAAAGTCCTATTCTTAAATATAGAACCGAAAAGTCAAATCTGGACCATTAGATCTTTTAAATCAATGATCAAGATTTAATAATGGCATTATGGAAACTTATAAACTAATGTCTCTTCTTAAGACTTGTCAAAAGTCTTTTTTAATTTTTTATTTACCTCTTAAATTTTTAAATGACCATAACTATTTCAATCTTAAGAATTTGAGCAAAAAAATTATACCAATATACTTATTTTTTAATCCTCTTTCAAACAAGACCACTCTTCCTATATTTCTGAAAATTTTATTTCGAAAATGCAAACCATGTGAAAATGATACCAAAATGTTATCATTTTAAATCATGTGATTTTTTATCATTTTCGGCTGTAATCATGTGTATCTATATCATTTTCAGCTAAAAACATGTGCATTTATATCTTTTCGGCTAAAAACATGTGCATATATATTATTTTTGGGTTAAAAACATGTGAATGTATATCATTTTCGGGTTAAAAACATGTGAATGTTTATCATCAAATTGTTATCATTTTCGGCTAGAAAGTTATCATTTCCCGCCACCGAAAATGATAATTTCCAGCCACTCAAAAATGATAACTTTACATCCGAAAATGATAACTTTCCAGACGAAAATGATAACAATTCCAGCTGAAAATGATAACATTTTCGAGCTACCGAAAATGATAACTTTCAGCCATGAAAATGCAAAATGATAAAAATTCACATGTTTTTACTCTGAAAATGATAAAAATTCAAATGTTTTTAGCCCGAAAATGATATAAATACACATGTTTTTAGCTCAAAATGATATAAATACACATGTTTTTAGCCGAAAAGATATAAGTACACATGTTTTAGCCGAAGATGATAAAGATACACATGGTTACAGTCGAAAATGATATAAATACACATGTTTTTAGCCGAAAAAGATATAAGTACACATGTTTTAGCCGAAGATGATAAAGATACACATGGTTACAGTCGAAAATGATAAAAATTCACATGATTCAAAATGATAACATTTTGGTATCATTTTCATATGGTTTGCATTTTCAAAATAAAATTTTCAGAAATATGAAAAGAGTGGTCTTGTTTGAAAGAGAATTAAAAAATGAGTAGATTGGTATAATTTTTTACTCAAATTCTCAAAATTGAAATAGTTATGGTCATTTAAAGATTTAAAGGGTAAATAAAAAATTAAAAAAGAAAATTTTTGAAAGGCCTAAGAAGACGTGGGTTTAGAATTTTTTTTTTACAATTTCTATTTTGTCATTTTAAATGAGTGGCTGAGAATTGAACTTTGAGGTCTATGCTTAAGGGTGGGACTATGTGGATCATATATATATATATATATATATATATATTCCTCACTAATTAAATAAACATAGAATTCCTTTGCTGTTTATTTTTTTCACACGTCTGTTGCATTAATTGTTTGACATCTTCTTCCTTAAATTCGCGTCCAAACTATACTTTGCCATTTTATTCTTCTCTTAAACCGATAGATGCCATCATATTTTCATATCCCATTTTATTATATTATAATTATAATTATCTAAATTAGAACACACTAGACTATTTCACGTTTTCATTATAATAGATAGCTATTTGCTAATTTTAGGGCAACCGAATGAAATACAACGATTTTTAACTAAGGGGCGTTTGGTTCAAAGATTTTTTTTAAGGGATTTGCATTCTGTCAAGGGATTTGCATTTCGTAGGATTTGCATTTGACAGGATTGTGAATCCAGTCTTGTGTTTGGTTGACAAAATCTGTCAGGATTTGTATTTTTGAAATCCTGTTTGTTTTGTAATTCAATCAAAGGATTTGGATTGTTTCTGTGACAAATGACAGAATTGCCCTTCAGTTATATTTTAAACAGTTTTTTTAATTAATTAATTGACAAATAAATAATAACTAATTAATTTACACTATTAATAATTAAAAATGTAACTAAAATTTAAGCATAAACTACTTAAACTTATAACAATCAACACAAATAGTTTAAAACATAGTCACAAAACATAGTCTAAAACATACTTGACATAATCGTTTCGTGTCAACAAAACATAGGTCCAAAATAATTCATATCCAAATACCTTACGACACTCATTGCTTCAAAATATACTTGATATAGTGCTCCTTATCCGCATCATCCAAGTCCATAAACAATTTTACCTTCTCAATATCATCTCGGATCTTTTCACATGCTTTGAACTTTTCAATCCTAGTCAAGGATTGCATCATTGAAATTTTAGACGTGATCATAGAACGCTTCTTGTCAAAGTCCTCCTCTCGTTCAACCCCCTTACTCATTTTGTTTGACATTTTTTCAATACCCTCCCCAAGAAAGGTAACAGCATTTTGAAATGCCTTAAGCATAGGGTCTACTTGGCTCTTCCTTTTCTTACCTTTACTTGCCGTTGATGTCACTTCTTGTTGCATAACATGACTCCAAACACTCTTCCATTCTTCTTTCTTTACGTTTGCGTGTGTTTAAACTAAGTCGAGCCATGACTTGAAATTTTGTATTATAGGGTATTCTGGATATCAGAAAGCAATAGAGATTTATGAAGCAATAGCAATTTATGAAACAATATATATAAGACTGAAAAGGGTATTCTTTTAATCACCATTAGTTCAAAAAAATTAGACAAAACTCTTGTTTTATAAACACCATTAAGAGACCAATTATATAAATAATCAAAATACATAACTTAACAACCCAATTATATAAATAATCACATGATTCAATCTGAAGTTCAACATGATTCATTAACATGATATATAAAATTTATCACTCAATAAATAAATGGATTAGAATAAATAGTACATATTATTCTGAACAGATGTAACAACCACATTAGAGTTGCAATCAACAGATGCATATGAACATCAAGAACACAAAAGGAGTTCCAAAAAGAGAAATAATGAGTCATCACAGGACAAACCATTCCAAAAAGAAAACAAACCATCTGATGAGGATGTGAATGATGGAACACATGGCAATGTGGTAGAAAAAAAAGGGAATACGTCCTAATTATAGATATAATATTGCCAATGGTAAGTGGCTACTTTAACTATCTTTAACCGTTTAACTAAGATAAAGTCTAATCTCACCTTTGTAAAATAGTTTGTAATCAGATGCTTATTATGTATAACCCAACACAGCACAGTAGGCAAATGAGATTAAAAACTATGATTCAATCATGTATAACATGATCTGAAGTACAACAGAAGTTATTATAACAGTTTATAATCGAATGACATTAACATACTTGTGTTGGTAGTCCAAAATCAGTTTATAACCAAAGGCAATTTATAATCAAACAGTTTATAACCAAAGGCAGGCATCCAAAATCAGTAGGCAAATGACACAGTAGGCAAATGAGTTTAAACCCAAAATCAGTTTATTAATAAGTCAATAAGCCCAAAAAATAAGCTAAAACAAACACCCCCTTACTACAGATCCACAACAGCAACTTATCATCAAAAACTCCACAGTAGCAATTTATGAAACAATTTAGACCAAGGGCTTCGACTAATCTTAACAAATAACACTAATGAGGCAAATAAGATTACCGAGAGAAGGACTTCGCCAGAGTTGGGTCGACGGCAGGAAGGCAAAGGGGATGAAGGCGCCGCTCGATAAAGGGTTTTGTCGGCGCTGCTCGATGAAGGGTTTTGTCGGCTGTGAGTTTGAGAAGAACAGCAGGGCACGTATTCGATGAAGGCTGAGGAGATAAATGTCGATGAAGGGTTTGTCGGCTGTGGGTTTGAGAAGAACAGCAGGGCACGTATTCGATGAAGGCTGAGGAGATAAATGTCGATGAAGGGTTTGTCGGCTGTGGGTTTGAGAAAAACAGCAGGGCACGATTTTGTTTTAGGGTAATTAAGGGCAAATTAGTAAAATTGGAAATCCTTCATATAAAGCATTTGAAATACCAAGGGGGGTGCATGTATTTCCAAAATCCCTTGTGTAAGGGATTTTGAGGGATTTTCAAGAAATACCAGCATTTGAAATCCCTCCCTTTTTTTCCAACCAAACACAACATTTCCCTGTATTTGAAATACAATTCCCACGAAATCCCATGAAATACAGTGAACCAAACAAAGCCTAAGCTATCATTGTATACAAGTATACAATAAACTTCTAAAAAAATAATACTACAAACTTATATAATTTTTACATTGTATACAAGTTACATATGATAATAGGTAATCTAACCACTTAAATTTTTTTATTTTTTATTTTTTTATTATTATTTTTTATTTTGGTCTTCCCCTTTACCATCTTCAAAACTTCAACAAATGTGCACCCTCACTCTCATGATCTCTCTCCCATGATTTAAAATTTGGACAGATTTAAACAACATTTGACTCCATACATATTTGAATCGGTTATTGAAAGTTGATACTGAGAAATGGAGTTTGAATCGCCGACCACCATACCACCACCTTCAAGCACCGCCACTGATCTGAAGGGTTTTTGACTTCACATGGAGCGTCGACCACCATACCACCACCTTCAACTACTACCACTAATCTTAAGTGTTTTTACTTCAAATGGATTTACCAACGACCAAACCACCATCTTCAAGCAGCGCCACTGATTTGAAAAGTTTTTACTTCAAATGGAGTCACTAACCACCATACCACCACCTTCAAGCATCACCACAGATCTGAAAGGTTTTTTTTACTTTAAATGGAATCGTTGATCTGTAGGGTTCTCTCTCTCTCTCTCTCAATTTCTACCATCTCCCCTTATTTCATATCTAACAGTACGGTTTTTTAGGGTTTTACAGATCAAATCTTGAAGGTGCGATTTTTATCGTGTCATTTCAGACTTGCAAATCTTTCGACACATTCCAATTCTTGTAATGGGATTTTTATGTTCTTGGATTTGAATATGGAAGATCTGACTGTCCTTGGATTTCAACGCATTCTAGATTTAGGGTTTAGGAATCTGAACCCTAGGGTTTTTTTCTTTCCATTTTCTTATCATCATCTTGTTTTTTGTTCTTGATGTACTTATTAGTTTGCATATTAGGAAAATTTCATAGATTAATAACCAAGTTTGAAAATTATTCCATTAAGGTCACTTTCCCATTTTTTTCATATTGTAAAATTTTTCATGGTTGATCTTGGTGAGACAGTTTTTAAACTTGGGTACTATTATGTGAAAATAAACACATTGCATATCTATTTGATGTTATTGAAATTTTAGTTAAACACGTTCTTCAAGGTGTTAATCCTCAAGGACAAGTAATTATAAAACTAAAAAATAATTAGAGAAAATATTAGAAATCAAAAGATGACATGTTACTTGCTCATTATCTCCAATTGTATACAATGGTATGATTTTGAAAGTTTGTTGTATTAATATTTTTTTAAATCCATTGTATACAATAGTAGCTTAGACAAAATTTGTTATATTTTCATACAATTTGCCCTTAATTTTATATCTATTGTGTATAATATTATTTGTAATTAAATTAAATATATAAAATATAAGTATATATAAATTCTTTAAGTTTACACGTAGATATAAAATAGTCTAAGGGGTTTAAAGGTATTCTACTATTTCCATGTTTAACATTTTGATACGTTAATTGACCAAATTTGAACAATTGAATATAAAACTTTTATATGCAATCTACATATAATTTGTAATTCAATTTAAATGATTTCTATATCCTAAAATTATAATATTATGCTTATTAAGATATATCAGATGATGTAATCTTCTAATAATATCTCCATTAGTATTTTTGATAGGTTTCAATGTAACAATATTGTTATATCAGGTCACACGCTGCCGTGACACAAATATGTTTTACCGACATGACGTCTGACTTGGATGTTGACATGTGTTTTATTGTTGAAAAATAACAGAAAAAAATAAATAGAATATTGACAAATTAATAATAATAAGAGGAATAGTTTCTACCCTTTTCGCTTTGCAATTCAAGACATGAGTTTCTAGATCTATCGATTCGTTCTAGGCTCTTGATTTAGGTCAAAGTTTTCGATGAAGAACAACAATTGAAGTCATATGCCATTATCTTGGTTCTTGATTTAGGTCTAATTTTTCAATGGAGAACAACACTCAAAGTCTAATGCCATATATCTAGAATCGAAGGTGATAAAGAACAACTTTGGAGCTAAGAACAACATTTAAAGATGAAGAACAACAATAAAAAAAGGAATCATAGATGGTTCATGCAATCGCAAAAAGGTCGCGATTTTGGTCTACAATTAGGGGTTTTGCGGATAGTTCATGGAATCGAAGGTCTAGCCATGGTTTCTTCATCTTGGCAGCTTCGTAATTTCCATATCATCCTTAGACAGTTTTCGAATATGCAAATAAGGTTATGATTTTGGTTTATAATAGGGTTTTTGCTTCTTCTTTAAGATTTCGAACCAATACGGGAATGAATAGCAATAACATCTCATCGATTCCAGATTCACGATTTTGTTTTTAACGATTGGGATAAAATAGATATTTCACACCAGATCGTTTGAATATTTGTTTAGTTTGTGATTTGTTCACATGAACTTTTTCAGATTGTTTGTTCCATCTTCATGGGTTTTCCAGCTATTTCCAGATTGTTCATATATTGATTTGATTAAAAACATATTTGTGTTCATACTTAGTCTTAATAGACTTTTGTTTTGCAGATTGATTTTAGTTCATACGACTCATCTTCATGTCATTCACGTGTTATTATATTTTGAATATTTGTTCTAAAAATACAATTGCAATAATTACTGATGTGAAAAATGATAGATGTTAAAAATAAATAAAATGTAAACAAATTACAGGTTACATGTTGTATAAGTAATAGATGCATCAAATGTCGAATTTTGAGAGTATATAACATTAAAAGGTAAGTATAAAAGTTCCCTATATGAATACCAAAACATAACTAGTTGAAACATTTGATCATTTAAAGACTAATTTTGAAAGTTCCATGCCACAGTTAAAATATAATATAGAAGATGTGACAGGATTATATTATTATTATTATAACATGCCAAGTATAAAGATTAATAATTTAATATCATGTGTTAGTATATTATATAGAGATATTTCAAGTTAAATAATCGAACCCAAGAAGATTAGGGATCAGTACGTGTGTCATCATGTTTCTTTTTTTAAGCAACAGAAACACAACGTTATTTCTATATTTCTTAAATAATTTAAATTCAGCTAGTAAATATTATCTTTTATTCATTTTTAAAGATTTTGTTTTTTTAATATCTCTATATATATCAAGTAGAAGAGCTCAACAAATCATCATTCAAAGTACGTATTTGATTTGAGTAATAAAAAAAACATGAATCTCAGAAGTAGAAATTTTCATGATACAAGAAGTAAAAAGTAAGAGATGTTTTATGTCGAAATTAAGATTCTTAATTATAATCTAAATAAAAATTAAACTAATTAATTAGTCTTAAGGTTAACGTCAATATCCGAGGTCAACTATCTCATATTAATTAGTGTAAAAAGGGTTGACATTAATACATGAGGTAATTAAATGTCCCTAATTAAACCCTCAAGTAATTTGTTATCATTTGTGAAAAAATATAAATTTTTTATGAGTAATCTCTTAAAAATAATAATATTTTAAAATACGTAAAAACATAACAAACTTTATCTAAAATAACATAATATACACCCAACTTCTTCATTGTACGTATCTCAAATAATTAATGTAGCAAAGTTTATATGTTGGATAGATTAAAAGATAAAAAAGGGAATGAAAATAGGTTGTAAAAGTAAGGGAAAAGAGAATTATTCGGGTTGGAAACGGTTGGTGTTGGTCTTGATATTAGGTTTTTTTTTAACGATAATAAAGAGAACTTTAGACAAAGAGCTTCGACATGGTTTTCATCCCGCCTAGAGAACTCAAATTTTATTAATAAAATCTAGCAAGATGCTAGAAAGTGTTACAAAGTGCTTAAAAGAAAATAGTAAGGTTACAACACAACGAAGACCAATCTAATGGAGAGTGTCATAGAGTTGCGTGGCAGGTTCATTAGAGAGTGTGAAAACATAACAAATTTGTAGGTGCAGTTTTCTCCGGCCTCGTGTCAACAGTGATGATCGATGGCTGTGGCTTAACAATCATGGAGCTATTCTTTCATTCCATTCTTAGTAGAACCATATTATTTTGTATTGGTATGTATGTGTGTGTATATATAGGCAAAAGTTTAAACGAGAACTGTTTTTCGTACGAGAACCGCGAGAACCAATCTTGGCCATTCATTTTGGATAATGGAATTTACGGATGAAGAGCGTGGGGGATTGAGTGTGGCAGAGTGCATGTAAGGAATTCATGGGTGAGCAATCCAATTGAAGAAGGAGGAATTGGATGGCTAAGATTGATTCCAGAGCCGGCCCGTAGGGAGGGCAACCTGGGCAGTGGCCCAGGGCCCATTTTTATTATATAGTCTGTATATATATATATATATATATATATATATATATATATATATATATGTGTGTGTGTGTGTGTGTATAAGTTTACTAAAGAGCCCAAAACATTTAAGAAGCCCAATTACTAGGCCTTTTGGCCCCCGCGTTAATTAGGAAATGGTGGAAGACCTCGTGAACAGTGGGGGCGCATTACGGCATTAGGAACGACGGAAGTCTAGCAGGTATGGATTAGGAAACGGCAAGGAGATGTTGGAACTTGGAAAATTGAAGAATGGAAGATGAAAAGAAACCGAAACGTCATGCCGATTGTTGCGTAAGTTTGGTCCTTCACCCCTTTGCGGGTTTTCCTAGTCCAGTCTCGAAATGAAAGTACGATTCCCCTTCATTCTTCAACCCGAGTTTTCAAACTGATGTTCTTGATTCACGAATCATGTATTCAACTGAAATTCTGATTTCCGACTTTGATTTTGAAAACTGATTTCTGATTCTGTGATTCAACCGAAATTTCTGATTCAACCCAAAATTGTTTTTGCAAAGACGCAAGTTCGCTGTTCTAGGGTTCTGTTCACATCGGCATTTTCCAAGACTCCAATTGAAATCCCAACTCGAGAATTGACAAATTGTAAGTATTCTAACTTTTCAATTATTGTTCTAATATTCTTTTTTGTTATTCTCTAGTTGATTACTTGATTAATGCTAAATTGCTAATGTTCTTGAGTTCTTCGTTCTTATTTTTTTTTAATAATTAGAACTTAGAAGTTCATTGTTCAACCGGAGGGAGTATTTGACTTGCTGACTTGCTATTGATCAATCAAATTTCAGATACTTAAAAAGAGAAAAAACCAAGTGTATAAGTTTTAATCCTTTGTCTTTTTTGACTATTTAGATGCTTATTGTTAACTTAATTAGTTAATTACCTGCAGCCTGCTGTTGAGTTATGATTCTTGAATAATATTCTTGTTCCCAACTTGAGTTTTGATTCTTGATTCTTGAATTCTTGTTTCTTGAATATTGGATATTTGAACAAATTTTGAGTTCTGAATTTTGATTATTGAAATTGATTCTTGAACTTGTTCATTTGTCTTGCCTAATCTTTTGCTTGAGTAATTTGAATAATTGAATATAAGTATTAGCTGACTTCTCATATAAGTATTGTCTTGCCTAATTTTTTACGAGGGTCAATGAATAGATTTGTTAAAAAAAAATTCTTCTAATGCTTCAAATAAAAACGAGAATGAAAATAATTCTAATATATACGAGAATGAAACTAACTTGAATGAAAATGATGTGAACTTAAATGATAGTGATGCTAAATTGAATGATAGTAACATTAATATGAATGAAAATAATTCTAATATAGATGAGAATGAAGCTAACTTGAATGAAAATAATGTGAACTTAGATGGTAGTGATGCTAAATTGTCAAACTGAATGAGAGTACAACTAATATGAATGGAAATAAATTTTTGAAAAAGAAAAACGAGAAAAGATAATAGATCCTCCATTTTTATATCACATATCCTATTGCGAAATAGCGACCCTTTTTGCCGGAGTATTCCGCTAAGAAGAATAGGTAGGGATTGGAACCCTATAGACAACAATGAAAGTAATTTAGATAATGATGATACTAATTTTTCCTTAGTTGTCTTTTATTTAAGAATATATATGTTCTAGTGAGATTTACTTAACTTAAAAAAAATTAGAGGGCCTATTTTTGAGATTCCACCCAAGGTCCAAAAAAGTTTGGGCCGGCCCTGATTGATTCTCACGGTTCTCGTAATAAAAACAGTTTTTAAATAAACCTTTCGTATATATATATATATATATATATATATATATATATATATAAAAAAGTTTTTTAATGGTAAAAAAGGGTATATATTATATTATTAATATATGTGGAAAAAGTCTCTAAGCTAAAGACTAAACATAGTCGAATTGAAGGAAATATTAATAGGCCACCCAAAACAAAAAACAAGGAGACGACAAATGGTGATTCACACCATTTTTCCCTAACGACCTGAGAGACATTGGACCGAATAATTTAAAGTCTGTAACTTAAAGTGTAGCTGTGACTGACTCCACTTTGGAGTCATCCATCTGTATGTTTATTTTTGTTCTAATAAAATGTATTGACTTTAAAAAATAACATTAACAATATCGTATACTAATAATACAATCGTATTTTTTTTAAACAACAAGACACACACTCTAACTTACTCTTAAATCTATAATTTTTGTTCACAATAGGACTAAAACCATAACAATTAGGAACACATTGGTTCCGCTAGGCTACAAGCTCTTTGTTGTAATATAATTATGATAAAATCACTAAGATGATGCGGGTTTGGGCCTTGTTTAGGGAAAAAGATCTCGTAAGATTTGAATCTGGCATCTGTAAACCGTAAAGTTGTACCACTTTCTGTAGGTTTGGCAATTGGTATGGTTTTTGCTTCATATGTTTATCATAACTTTTAAAATTATTGTTTTACTAGTTTTTCATTTTTGATAACTGATCTAAGAAAACCAAGGTTCTAAAAAAACTCGTTATGACTCTATTAAGACTTGAGATTTGACTATGACATCACAAAAATGTTTAATGTTTGGATGTAAGGTTTAACGTACGCTAAGACCTAATTAGACGTGTCTTTACCCATCATAAGCCATGTTTTTCAGGCGAAGTAACTAGTCTGTATTGATCATATGGCTCATATATATAGTTATGCGGTTATAACTTATAGTTTGATATATTGGAAACGAAGAAGAATAATGATAAATTACGGTATATATTTATAATAATGTGTGTATTAATAATATATACAACATTAACGTCTTAAATCACGTCTTATTAAATATAAAACGTCATAAAAAATAATTACACTCGAACTTTGACATGTGGCATGAAAGTCCGTTCAACAAACTTTTTCAAAGCACGAAGAGCACTAACTTCTCTACCATTGGGATCAAATGTAACATTATTTTCTATTTGTGGAATGAAATTGAGTTTGACCAAAACTTGTCTAAAGTAAGGCGTACCTCACTTTCTATCATGTTAATAGTAGTCATTGATATTCCAACATTCAAAGATGAAACAATAATGTTTGAACTACAATAATGTCACTTAAACAACCTTATCGGTTATCAAAAGTCAAAACCCGTAAGTTTTTTTTTAATGAAAAAAAAATTGAGCTAATGTATAACGTTATGAATAATTATATTTTAAAAATGTAACGTTGTGGTAATATTTTTTGTTGGACCCAATCTACATGCCGACTCTGCAGGGGGTTTCGTTGATTTTATAGTCTCTGTGCGAAAAGAAAAAATAGCCCCCCTACACACATATGTAAGCAAAATTTATTGATATTACGATATTTGTTATATTAATAACTAAACATAATAATGGTAGTAAAATAGTTTGTCGTACATAGTTACATGACTCGTGAAGTTCTCTCAGCGTTATTGGAAGTAAAGTTATGAATCAACTTTTCGTAAGCAATAATCTCCGGGTTTTGTTATTAATAGCTATTATTGTTAATCTATTAAGTTTTTCTTATGACATTTTGGATCGTAAATAAGACTTCAACACCTTAAACTTTGAGACTCTACATGTAATAATTGCATTAAGCAAACAATCGACTTGTGATAGATATTTTAATAGATCGTTAGGTTTGATAGTTTTACCATGTAAAAATATGTCAAACAACTTTAATTCCATAGAAAGTTCATTTGCATCAAGTTATCTATTATATGTAAGTGCAGTTTCAATACAACTACACACGACATATGATCTTTGTTATCAAATTCAAATATCTAATATGTATTTTTTAAGCTTATAGAATAATTATTTTAAATATGAGATCCCTAGTATTTCTATTTTAACAAGTGAACTTTGAAAAATTATAATATTATATATAATATGTATATAAAAATTTGGGCACCTCTAAAATATAGATATTGTACAATCGTACCTCCTATACTCCTTTAAAGATACCCTTGTGACTCAGCTACTTCAAGATTGTAGATAGATTCTTGTCTTTGAAATTAAAGAAGATATTAAATTCAAAGAAAATGATATAACATAATTAGGGTCATCTTGTTTTGGGCAGGAATGTTTGGGAACTATAAGTTTCCATAGGCCAAAGCCCAAAAGTTGAACTAAGCCTATAAGCCCAATATCACTAGATAAAATGGTAGAAGCCCAACAAGAGAGGATAAAGACAAAGTTATTAGGGAGAAATTCATATATGTTCTTAAAAACTTTACAAATTATATATATATCCTTATAAAATTTAAAATTATATTAATATCTTTTTAAAACATTTAAACTCTCGTTTATATCGAAACACTTAATTTTGTTATAATTAAAACATTATCTTATAATGTGTATACAACTGTACTATAATACCCCTGAATCTCCATATTCCACAGTCGATCTACCGATCGATTTATTGAGAACCCCTAATTCATCATTCCTCCCATCAACAAACCTTAAGGCTTTCTCTGAATCCAAGCTATGTTTGGTATATTTCAAGGCTCGTTATTTCAACCCTACTTCTTCGATTCAAACCTTTGTTTGCTTTCTAATCAATCGTGATTTGTTTGGTTGAATTTCGAAGCTCATTCATTCGAACCCTGCAATTTAAAGCCCGTTAATTTGAAAATTTCCTTGGTTCAACAGCTTTAATGATGTTTTAGTTACCTGTTCTAGAGCAGCAATACAACTATAAGAAGGAAGAAAATGGATTCAAAAGTATGGTTTGGCATTGTATTAGGGCTGGAGCTAAGTAGATTGAGATGAAGTTGGAGAGTGGGTGGAAGGAATATCATTTCAGTATTGCAGCAAAGTAGTCAGAATAATCTTAGTTCAAGAAGGCTGCGAGATGGCAATTTTGAAGGAGATTTGGCACATATGGAAGAACGGGGCAAATGAATGTGATAATTTTTTAGTGGTGGGAGTGCAAGTTTTTGTTTGTCATCTGTTTTGTAGAAAATGGGTTGTCCATGCTGCTTCTTTAATTGTAAAACTGATATTAATGTAATTTTAAAGTTTTTAAGGATATATATATGTAATTTGTAACCCAAATTAGTAAACTTAAACATCACCACTCTCTCAAATAAGTAAATAACTGACTTATCAACTTTTTTTTCATTGAGTTGGAATTTTATATCATAAGCATGACCAAAACCCATAAATCATTACAAACATACATTTAACTCTAAATAAAATACCATTTTACATAATTACAAATTACACTTGAAGTGATCAAGAACAGGGCCCTTCCCTTTCTTACTACTCCAAAACAAATTCAAAAAACTTTAAAAAAAATAAAATAAAATCCTACACCTAACCCTCTACAAAGAAACAAACACATGAATTCACCATCAACCTTTTCCCCTCAAAAGGTGGAGATGGATTTGCACCTAACCCACAAGATAAAAATTGGGCTTGTGAAAATATTTTTTTCTTCCAAAACAATATGATTAAATTCAGAACAATAATGCTCTACAACATATACATGTAGTCTTAATATGTATATTATTCTGAATTTAACTGCTTTAGCTCTGAAAATAGATTACTTCAAAAACAAAACAATGAAAAAAGGAAATAAAAAATCAAAACAAGAATAGAACAAAAGTTTGGTAGCTTAGCCTTCCATATATATGACCACTTCATTGATGAACACCCCCTCAATTTCTTTAAGCCAAGCCCCCATTTTTCACCTATAAAATCAGCCAAAAACATGAAATATAAATTTAAAAAGGTGACCTAAGTGAAAGTACAATATTTCTAATTACAATTTTCTCAAGAAAGAAGAAAATTGGAAGAACATTTTTAAAAAAAAGTGTTCTTAGTTTAAGAACAGAAATAAGAGGAAATAGAAGATGTTACCATATAAGGAGGTGTTGATGATCATACTAGAGTCCCATCAATGAAACTTTTTGCTCGAAGATCCACATTTCTGAGATCACGCAGATGTTGCAAAATTTCTTGAAGAAGTTCCGTTCCTTTCTCCCCCTTTTTTAATGACCCAATGCAGTGTTTTAAGAACTCTCTATCAGCCTCTAGAGCTTGTAATCTTAAATATAGTTGATCAACTTCCTCTTCAATGTCGATTCTCTTCTTTTGCAGCTCGAATCTCGCTACCGCCGTATTTTCCAATTTATCGAGATGGAACCCGTTTTGGTGCCCGTTTGACACGATCACGCCGTCATCACTCTCGGTTTCAAGTGCATCAAAAAGAGGAAGCAGTCTCTTTCCCGTCGAACCAATGGTTCTTCTATCTTGATAATATGGCTCGTGTGATCCGTTTGTGATACCGTTGACTTCTTGGCCATCATAATTGTATTTTCCGTTTATATGTTTTCCGTTCTCTTCGAAATAATCCTCCATTTGCCTTAACTCACCAAAGTGTCGGTCTTCTTCGTCACTTAAAGTGAAAAGCTTTTCCTCCAAGACCTTCAGTTGTTCAAGAATCGACAGCCTCTCGTCCTCAAAGTCCACAAACGACGAGTCTAGATTCAATATGGTGTCAACGGGGGTGTTTTGATTTTGGCTTTCTCGATGATTCCCATTAGGGGTTCCCTCTTCTTTCGGATCATGATTCAGATCGACCCATACTCCATCCCCGTCTTCAGAATGGCTACAAGAAGCTGAACACGTGCCGCTTTTTACACTACTCGTTAAAAACCTCATCCGCTCCTTTGCCTCATAATCCAACACTTTCTTTCGATACACTTCCAATTCCTTGTCTTTCTTCACCATAAGTTCATTTAGAAGCTGCAAAGCTTCTTGATCATATTCTGATTGTTCTTCCATCATTCTTTGATAGTGCAATGCCTCCATTTGCATTGTGGCTTTCTCTTCTTGGAGACGGTTTATCATAGCCATTGTCTCGCTAGCAGCAACCGCTGAAGCGCTTCTCTCTTCCTCTAACTCGGTATACAATGCTTGTAACGCCTTCCTCTCGGCTCTCAAAGCTGATTTTAGCTTCTCAGTTGTGTTGATTGGATCTCCACCCTCCATTTCACTTCCATCAATAGACTCATCTACCATGGATTCTTTTTTTTCAATCGTTAATAATGTATTCTCGAGTTGATTCAAGTTCTTCAATTCCTCTGTTTTTTCATTCTCTTGAGTTTCTTCGAAACCTAATACGTAGAGAAACACAACAACATGGTCACTTTTCTTGAAATTCAACATTGGTAGATAAGAAGAAACGACATTGGAGCAAATTATTAGATTACCATATTCAAGATTAAAATCCAAATCTTGAGAACTTGTTGAAGGTTCTTCATGTGATGAAGAATACAAATTGAAATTATCTTGAGCTTTCATCTCATCACATGAATCCAGAACTGGGATTTCTGTTCCAATGGAAACCTCTGCTTCTTCATGATCTGTATAATTACATTCGATTTAACAAAATTAAGACTAACGTTATAAAAACAATAAAAAATTAGATTAAAGGTTAAAATCTACCTGAGTCTCTCTCCTCTGTTTCTTGAAGTTCTTTAGTGTCCGATGGAGTATGGGTTGGTGAAGAAATAGCATGTTTTGGATTTGCATGAAAAAGGAGAGAATTTTCAGTTTCTTCAAATTCCATTGATTCTAGTTCGGCCAATTTGGATGATTTCTCTGTTTTTTCAATTACAGAAAGCAATTCTTCTACATTCTGAATAACAGGAACCATTTGCTGTGTCTCATTTACTACTTGTTCGGTTATTGTTTCGGTTTTTGATTCTGACAAAACTTGAGCTCTCTGGAAATCCCCAAATTCTTGATCTTCAACTTCCATAGTTGGATCGATTGATTCGACCGGGACCAACTGATTCCCACTATAATCTAAGAAAAATTCGAGATCTTGTGTGGGTTTTTCAGAATTTAAATCTTCCCTATTCTCAAATTGAATCAAATCGTCCTTAACCGATTCAATCTCTACTTCCTCTGTTTCTTTACCCTTTACGTGAAGTTCTTGTTTTTCCCCAAAATTATCTGTCACCGAATCCGATCCCATTAGATCAACAATCGAATTTCCAGTTTTAGATAACCCCAAGAAATCCCAGGAAGGATTAATCACAAAGTAAGAAGAATCATCAAAACTCTTTCTCATAAAATCAACGCCACAGCAGGAACACTTCAAACACACGTCATCGTCATCATCGCTCTGAACAAAATCTATCTTTTTCACCTTTGAAAACACAAAATTCTTGGATTTCTCACCAAACTCGGATGAGCAATCCTCACACATGTCATGCGATTCTGCTAACTTTCGATGTTTTGGACAGAACCCCAGTTGGGAAACCTCTTTAGAATGAAGCTCGCATAGAAGATCTCTATGTGAATTCTTGCTTTGGGGTTCAAAGAAACGATCAAGACGAACACACCACAAACAGGGTGGTTTTAGGCCGAAGAATCGAGCAAATGTGATGATGAAATAGGAGAAGATTGAGTTGAGAAGAAGGAGAATTATGAGTGTCCATTCAAGAATAGCGTAGATAAGAACAAGCGTGATCTTGTTTGTGTTGCTATGCACCATTGATGCAAATTTGTTGGCAGCCATGGTGATTGATGCTCTGTTTTTGCTGTGTGCATTAACACTCAGAAATCAGGACGAGAGAGAGAGAATGTTTTTGACAGAGGTTTTAAGCAAGCTTATCAATGGGGGTTGAGCATAGACAGTTAACATTTTATTAATGTATTGTATTAATAATAATTAAGTAATTAGGTTAACAAATCAATGGGAATTGGTAGATTGTTCTTTAATTCTTAAGTTTAATTATTATTTAATAGAAAAGTAATGTAAAAAGAAATATGTATTTGATTATTGGTTATTGTTTATCACTTCATGTCTTCATTTCTACTCGTCATATATTTGAATAAAAACAAAACTAAATTTCTTGCCAAATTTGTTTTTAATGGACTTTTAATTTGCATTATTTAATAAAGACAAATTGGGGTTCGTTATTTAGCCAAATATTATCAGCAAGAACAACTTTTTTTAAAAAAATTTAA
Source organism: Dittrichia graveolens (assembly GCA_038502395.1). Taxonomy (NCBI): domain Eukaryota; kingdom Viridiplantae; phylum Streptophyta; class Magnoliopsida; order Asterales; family Asteraceae; genus Dittrichia; species Dittrichia graveolens. Next base: position 111,171,027 of record JARJIL010000002.1, read on the forward strand.
TATTTAACCATAGCCAATAAGACTTAAAAATTGTTATTTTTAGTTTGTAAAATGACAGCCTTGTTTTATATATGAAAAGTTAAAAACTATTAAAAAGTAATCATAAAAAGTATGCAAAGTTAAATATGAAGAAATTAGTTGTGATTGTCATTTTTAAAGACTAAAATTACTTTTTTTATTCTTATCTAAAACCCTAAATGATGTGGTTATCATCCTTTTTTTTTTAAGTATAAATCACTTATTAAAAAAAACAAGTCGAAATTAAATTAGTATTATTTTCTAAGGATGGAATTAACAACTAGTATGTTTGTATTTTCATAAATAAATGGGCAACTCCAGAACTTTCTCTTAGTTGTTATCAAATTTGTCGACCAACTTTTTTATCATGACTGTTATGCATCAAAGAGCTTTTTTTTGTCTATATTATTTTTCTGAAAATATAATAAACTTTATTTTAATTATTATTATGTATAACTAACTTTTTTTATAAAAATAATAAAATTAACTTTTATAATTTTTTCATTGTATTTAAATAACTTTTTTCTGTGTCTGGTTTTTAGTTACCATTATATAAATAAACTTTGTCATAATTTCCATTGTATACAACAACTTGCTTACAATTGGAGGTTTAGAAAATTAATTGTATTATTTTTTAAAATAAAATGTTCATTATATATAATAGTAACTAAAACAAAGTTTATTGCATTTATGTGTAATTTACCCTAGTATTTTATAATAGTAATCACAAATCATAATAATAGCTTTCTGTTATTACTAACAGTAACTTAGTTTTACTAACGCATTACTAATAACGAAGAGTTGATAAGGAGCTTGTATCAGAAGTTCAGAACCAGGGTTCTAAAAACGCGCCATGGCGGTGCCAAGGCGCGTAGCGCGACTTCGCCGTTAAGAAATAGCTTTTGGCAGTGGGGTTAGGCATAGCATAAGACAAGGCGGCATAAGGCACGCCTTTACACGTCAAATGGTGAGTTTTTAATGCGTGACGCACAGAAAATATTTTTTTAAAAAAATTGACTTTTTTTATATACATTTTGCGATCGCGTATATTGAACTTCTACACATTTGTATTTTGTAATTTGTATATGTTACTTTGCTCCTAATTTGTGCTTCTTTGTGTAATTTGTAGATTAATAATGATAAATTAGATATAAATATTTATAAAATATATACAAAATTACCGCTTTAAAAAACGTCATGACTCATAAAACTTGAGGCTTGACCTCGCCGTCACAACATCACATCTCTCCTTACGTTATTTAGAACCATGATCAAAACTTGCCAAATAGCACAAGCATGTGGAAATCGTTATTGAGTGTATCACAAGCAAATACAAGTTAAGTGTGAATAAAGAGAATTTAATAGAATGATATATATTATTTCCTTTACGAAAAAAGTACTAAAAATTAAAATAATTGTAATCAGTATTTTAAAGTGTATTTCATTAAATTATAATGAACTAAATTAAATGTTGTTATGGTACACGAGTTTGTTTAAAAATAATAAATATTACATATTAATAAAAAATATTAAATAATTATAAAACACGAAAGAAGTGAGAGTTTAAAAAATGACAATATACGTCTTCAACACCAAAACCAACAGTAGAAGAGTCACGTGAAGAGAAGGCAGGCAAGATGGCATAAATGTAGTTTCATGATACCCATAGACATGATTGTATTTATTGTACAAGTCATCAATTATTATCGCTACATTTATAAGCAATAAACACAATTAAAAAGACTTTAATTTTTTTAAATGATAAAACTTTAAATTTGGTTAAATATGATATTTTGAAATGTTATAAAAGATAACTATGATATGTATAAATTAAGATATACAAATATGATATTTTAAAGTTTAAGAAGGGCATATATGAGGAGAGGGCAGACGTGATGGCAGAAATATGGTTTCCTGATACCAAGAGACGTGATTGTATTAATTGTACAAGTTATTGATTATTATCGTTACAATTATAATCAATAAAGTCAAATATTTATTGGTTATAATTAAAAAGATTTTAAAGTTTTTAATAGGGCAAAATGCATGAAAATACAATTAACTTTGTCTTAATTGTCATTGTATACAACTAATTTTAAATTCTTAAAAATAATACAATTAACTTTCAAAAAAATTTCATTGTATGCAATTAACTTTTTTCTGTGTCTAGTCTTTAGCTACCATTGTATACAATAAAGTTTTTTTATAATTTCCATAGTATACAACAACTTGCATACAATGGGAGGATTATAAAAGTTGATTGTATTATTTAAAAAAAATAAAGTTGGTTGTATACAATGATAATTAAGACAAAGTTCATTGTATTTTCATGCAATGACCCTTTTTAATAATAATAAAACTAAAAATTTGGTTAAATATGATATTTTAAAATGTTATAAGAGATAACTATGATATCTATAAATTACGATATACAAATACGATATTTTAAAGTTTAAGAAAAAATATATGAAATTATTTATAGTAATCTTGATTCAAATTAAATAACTTTAATTTTTAAAAGTCAAAATCAAATTAAAATTTTAACTTAAATTAATAGTTAAGATTTAATTTTCTTACCATGAACGGTTAAAATTATCTAATAGGAATCACTCTTATTTATATTTAGATATTAGAGATTTCTTTTGCTTTTCGTTCTTTTTGGGTATTATAAAAATCTTGTGAAAGATAAAAATAGGGTAAATTGTACGAAAATATGTAATCAACTTTATTTTATACTTAAAAATACACACAATTTACAAATTTTGTTCATTATATGCAAGTTACTTATGACAATAGGTAACTTACCAGTAATGTGTCCGAAAATTAAAAAAATTTGGTACCCCAAAAAATATAAACAATTTTCAAATTTGGTTCATTGTATACAACCAGTAACCTGATTACCAGTTATATGCAATGAACCAAATTTGTAAGTTATATATAGTTTTAGGTACAAAATAAAGTTAATTGCTAGAATATTGATTAAAAAATTTCTATTTTCATGCATTTTTTACATAATTTCAGTATTTATTTATTCCTGATGACATGGAGTTTTAAAAGTTTGGATAGAGTTAAACCCCAACTAAACCTTATAATTTGAGATGATTTCTTGGTTATTTTGTAGATGGGCATCAAATGGAGGGCCCAAGAAACAACTCAAAATAAGAGGGTGGACCACATACAAAGTAACCCATGGGTCCCACCATTGATGGCATATGTTGGACCTAATCATACTTCTTCATCTTTTCCTTTTTCTTATTATTTTTTTGGTCAATAAACACAATGGCAATGGGTGTGCCAATACTCTTTTCCCATTTTCATTCTAGAATTACCTTTATACCCCTTTCATTTTATTAAAAACTAACTTTGTCAAAAACATTTATTTTAATATATAAGTAGAATTCTTGAAATATAATATTAAAATAATACAACTTAACACAAACGAATCAGAATGCAGGTGTTATATTCAGTAAGAGTTTTACATTCTTCATTTGAATCCCATGTTAATTCTTTTGCCATGTGTGAATTTTATGTGAAAAGCATTTGCACATAATTATGATATCTAAATGCAAAGTTTTGAACATGTTCTTGTGACATGATCATGATACACAATGAGTTGTTATTATTCAATAAATGTAAACATGAATGAGAATCTTAAATAATATTTTTTAAGGTAATGTTATATTGAAACCTTAAATCATAATACAATTGTATAGGGTAAATTGTATAAATATACAATGAACTTTATCTTAGTTATTATTGTATAATGTATACAATAAACTATTTATTTAAAAAAATAATACAATCAACTTTCATAATCTTCCCATTGTATGCAAATTGTTATATACAATAGAAATTATGACATAGTTTATTGTATACAATGGTAACTAAAAACCAGACACAAAAAAAGATTATTTGAATACAATGAAAGAATTATAAAAGTTGATTAAATTGTTTTTAAGAAAAAAAAGTTGGTTGTATACAATGGTAATTAAGATAAAGTTTAAAGCATTTTAATGCAATTTGCCCAAATTTTATAAGTTGATAATCTTTTTTGACAAAGTAATTTGATAAAGAGATGTAATCAAACATTACACAATTGATAATAAAGGAAAATTTTTGTAAAGTATCAGATCGAAATATATACACACTAGACTACTTAGATGATATATTTGTTAAACGTGACTCACATTATAATTATTTAAACAAATCAAAAGGGCTATGGATCAAATGATGGCAAATTTGTTGATCAATAACGAAAAAACAAATGGAGTGTCCGTCTAATACGGCCTTGATTAAAAAGAGACAATAGTGAGATTGTGTTGTGATGAGTTTTAGGTGGCTAGCGAGGAAGATGACGAAGGAAACAATGAAAGTTGCAAATGATGTCCAACGGTAATTAATAAACAATGCATTTGACGTAATATATGCAATAATATTCGATCATGCTTAGGTTATATGAAAGTGTAAATTAAAAATTGTGGTAATATTATTTATACACTTTAACTTAAATCAATACGAGACAGTACAAAGTACAAACAATACGACCTTTAAATTTTAAAATTTGAAAATAGTACTTTTTAATTCTAAAAAACTTGAGTAACTACATGTTTGGTCAATGTGCTTTTATATATGATCCTTCATTACTTGACCAAAATACCATGTCCATATTTGTAAAGATCGAACTTGAAACTTTAACAAGAATGCGTTAGAAGATGTGGATATCAGTAGAACGGTAAACAAACACAAAGAATTTAACGTGGTTCGGTCGTTAGGGTCACGATCTACGTCCATGGGGAACAACCAAAGACTCCTTATTAACCAAAAGTGTTTACAAGATGTCACCCTAAGATGCATAAGTTGATTGAAACATAGCTAACATATTTATAACAAAACTAGAAACCCTAATTATAACAAATACGCCGTTGTACAAGACTTGATCCAAAAACAACTTGGATTTTGTTTCAAATGGCTCCACGCCAAGCACCCCTCTAAAAAACTCAAATACAAACTACTCGTCGTACACTCATGCTTCACGTCGTGAACCATTTTTCCATATGCCAAGAACCATCTTGATCAAACCAAGATCTAACATCATAGACTTCATGTCAAGCTCCCTTTTAATAAGATTTATTTCAATATCATACCGCTAATTAAAGAGTAACCATATCAACACACTTTTCATAAGTTTAATGATATGTATACAAAAACTTCGCCTACCATATTGTTACATTGATGAAACGTTGTAGTTACTTAGTAACTCTAAGTAGGGCTGTAAATGAATAGAACGTTCATGAATCGTTCTTGAAATTGTTTGGCGGGAAGTTCGTTTATGTTTGTTTGTTTAATAAACGAACAAACATGAACAAGATTTTCCGTTCACTTAATTAAATGAACGAACACGAACAGAGCTCTCGTTCGTTCATTTATGTTCTTGAACGTTCGGATATGTGTTTGTTTAAGTTCGTTTATTATTTATATATATATATATATATATATTATATGTGTGTGTTTGTGATTAATAATGTTAGATTTGTATTACAACGTGTGTTCCTTCGTTTACGTTTGTTTATCATTTAAATGAACGAAAAAAATGTACACGAACTAATCAATCTCTTAAATAATCGAACACAAATGCTCGTTCGTTTATCATACATGTTCATTTATTTGTTCGGGTAAAGTTAAACGAATGAACAAGAACAAGCATCGTTCGGTTCGTTTACAGCCAAAACTCTAAGTATAGTATGAAAACATAAAATGAAAAATTAACTTATATGTTTACATTAAAATTGGCGTTGTATAATCTTGAAACCGAACTTTTTTTTAACTCCTATTATATTAGCTATTATCTTGATTCTTTAAGGTGATGTTTTTTTAAAAATTTATGAAATTAAACGATTTATTGAAATATGAATAAATGAGTTTTTTATAACAACAATGTGTAATGATTGGATGGATATAATGTATCTATATGAAATAGATATTTGAATATAGTATTGATTGAAAATTATAAAATTTTAAATTGTTAGAATGTTATGTATAGATAGTTAAAGTCTAATTAAGATATAATGGCAATACAATTGAGTGTATGCTATTTCCAATTTTCCGTGGTCGGTTTGAAAATATGAAAAGGAGAATATGTGAAATTTCAAAGTTTGTGGGCAATGTTGTAAAAACAATATTTTCTGATTATTGTACTTCTTGCTTTTTTATTTAAATCTTTTAATATATGCTAACTTTAATAAAATTTATTAAATATTCATATTTATTAATTTTAGATAAAAATTTTAATTATTAAATTTTAACCCTCTATTTTGATAAAAACTAAAATTTAATTTTGATTTTTTCTTATTAAAATTGGATTTAATTTTAACTTTAATAATTTAAATTAATATTATTAGAGATAATCTCATATATGCCCTTCTTAAACCTTAAAATATTGTATTTACCCACCTTAATTTATAAATATCATATTTAGCCTTTATATTATTCAAAATATCATATTTATCCAAATTATTAGCTTTATCATTCTAAAATATTATATAACCATTTTAAATTCTTTTTTAATTAACCCGGTAAATGTTTAACCTTATTGCCCCTAATTGTAACGATAATGATCGATAACTTATACAAGAAATGCAATCACGTATCTTCGTATCATGATACCACGTTTATGTCCTCACGTCTATACTCCATCTCGCGTCGACGTTTCCACTGCAAGTCTAACTATTGACATCGTCTGTCGTCATTTTTTAAAATTCTCACTTCATTCGCGTTTAATAATTATATAGTCTCTTTCCATTAATGTTTAATATTTATTATTCTTTAAATCAACCCGTATATCATACGGACATTTAATCCAATTTTTTAATAAATAGTTAAACAATTATTCTATTTTGGTTTAACTACTTACTAGGGAATTTCTTCTTAAGCATGTGTTTATTTTTAACCAGCTATATTCCATGGAACATGCATGTTTAAATTTGTTTATAAAGAAAATAATTTATATGATACTAAAAATGGAGGTCTAGACTCAAATGTATATGTTGTAACAAAATACTACCTCTGTCACTCTTAACTTTTACATTTATAAATCTTAAATTTCACACATGATCTAATCATTTTTATACATGATTTTGGGGTCATAAAGTAATTTGAGTATTTATATTTAAAACAAGAAAAGTATGAAGCAAAAAAGATTGTGAGATCCAAGAGCCTCTGCAAACTATTCAAAAAGTATCAATACAGCTTATTTGATCCCCTTTAATTTTGCTTTTGCTTTAATTTTATTTATTTATTTATCCCCCAACTTTATTTTATTTTATTAATTAATTTGGAAAAAGGACCACAAAAGAAGGAATACGAGATACAAAGGCAAATATGATCTTACAACATAATTGAATTGTTACAATATGTACATCTACTTCACACGAAAACATTGTGTTATGTCATTTTCTTTAACAAAACTTAAAGAATATTTTTATTTTTATTTTTATTCTTATTTTTCTAAGTTGTTATAAAAATAGCATGTTCTACTAGCTATATATGAACCGTCAATTCTATTTATATAAAAAAAATTTTGTATTATTGTTTTTACATCTCTCAAGTATATGTATGTGTTAAGAGTACGCATTGAACTATTTTGTTATTAATATGATTTGTACTTAACAAAATTGTCCATTACATAATAAGTTTATGCATTTATCAACTTGTATTATGTGTAATTAACTACTTGTGCTTGTTGTAAAAGGACAAATTATTTTGTGTTAATTTGTGTTCAAATCAACTCCCTTGACAAAGACGTCAAAGATATAATATTTAGATATAAAAGAGAACGGTTGGCGACTATGACGATAGAAGGGTGTGCAAAGGCGAGGCAATGGTCGATGAAGGTGCAAACATGACCACGAAACTAAGACAGCAACAACAAATACTCTCAACATAGTTTGAATCTACTTAACTTGCACACAATAATGATGGTTTTAAGGCGTAGAAACCTCGCTTACCAAAGTACCACCTCGCTGCCTCCACACTCGCTACCCTTCTCCGACGAAAAGACCCACTGCCGATGACACCCAACAAAGAGATGTGTTTTGCGAGTTCTTTTGATTGTTTCATATATGTGTTTGAGTTATCTTAACATATATTTCTGAGTTTCAAAATCAATCAATGTGTTTTAGAATTCCCGTTTTGCCGTCAATGTCAATTAATATAAATGTTGTTCCAATTTTAAACTTCAAATTGTTACAAAAATAACATGGACAACACTAGGTAAAATGACAAAATTACCATTATTTTTTAATATTAAATAATCTAAAAATTTTAATATTAAAAAATAGTGCATGTATCAAATGCATTATGCACCTAGTTTTTGTAGTTTTTCAAGACTCATAAGACTGTTCTCACTAAAATAATTTTTATCCGTTAGAGCAATGGGTGTGATCTTGGTGAAGCATCAACATGCTAATGTAACATGTCGGTACCAAAACAAACACCACCCCCCATGGGACGGTACTGCAAAAAAGCATACGGAATCGGCATTTGAATGCCTAAGAGAGATGAGAGGAATATATGAGAGAGAAAGTAGGAGAGGGTATTTTTTTTAATAAAAAATCTTTGAAGGGTGCAAAGCGTAGGTAGTATGGGGTTTACTATGCTGATATATCTCTGATATGGCTTTGGTCTTAAAGGATGCTTTGGTCTTGGTACACCCCATGCTCTTAGGGTCCGTTTGGTTCGCGAAATTATTCTGAAGGAATTGGAATTTAATCAAGGAATTGGAATTCATGGGAATTTGAATTCATATGAATTGGAATTTGTGAAAAACTATATCCTGTTTGGCTGGTAAAGACCGGAATTGGAATCTAACAAAAAATAAATTAATTCAATATGTATAAACCAAAATAAATTATACAATCAACCGTCCATCACCTCCTACCCCCACCCCATCCCACCCACTACCCCACCCCCACCCTACAGTGAGTGTGAGTGATGGTCGGCGGCGAGGATCGGTGGTGTTGATGACGGCGGCAGTGGTGGTGGCGGTGTAGGTGGTGGTGGTGGTGGCGGTGACGGTGGTGGTGGTGGCGGTGACGGTGGTGGCGGTGGTGGCAGCGGTAGTGGTGGCGGCGGCAGTGGTGGTGGCAGCGGCGGCGGCAGTGGTGGTGGTGGGAGGGTGTAGAGTAGGGTAGGGTAGGGCACGAGTAGGGTAAAGTAGAGTAGGGTGGGATGACATAGAGTAGGGGGTAGGGTAGGGGTGGGTAGGGTAGAGTAGGGTGGGATGAGGCAGGGTAGGGGTAGAGTGGGGTGAGGGTAGGGTGGGGTGGAATAGAAGACAACAATTATGTTTTGAGAATTCTTATGGATTTGAAGAATTCCTTAGAATTCCATCCATTTATGGATTTGAAGAATTCCGTGAACCAAACACAAACAAGATTTAGGAATACTCAATTCCAATTCCGTCCAATTCCATTCAATTCCAGCGAACCAAACACCCCCTTAGACTTTGTGCATGCATATAAGTGTAACGGTATACATTGAAAGTCCTAACGCTTTAAATTAATGTTTACGTATTTCCAACTTTCACATCTTGTTGCTTTTGAACAGACAAGCTTAACAATGACCCCTTACCAACCACTAAAGTTAAGAATAACAATCTACAATAACTTGATTTTGCCGAAACTAATTATATATGTTTGTGCATCAAAATAAAAATATAAAAAAAAACACGCATACACACACTAGAATTGAACACAAACATCTTATACCAGAAACAAATTTTGGAACAAAATCGTCAGACCCAAAAATAACACAAGAAGATGCTTGAATTAAGTCGAGTATAACACAGATAAATTAAAATTTTAGAACATATGCAAACTGTCAAGGGGTAATATTTGTAAATCGCTATTAAAGGTTTATTAACGCAGAGAAAGGAGACCAAACAAACATCATTGTGTTTTGCGAGATTCCTCCTTTGATCTATAAAAACCAAAAGTTCACCAACAATATCAGCATCCTATGATTCAACCTTGGAAACTGGTCTAAATAAAGAACAAACAATACTGTTTTCTTTGTACGTTCTAACTAACAAAAAAGAAAAAGAAAAAGAAAATATCCCACAAAGATGAAAACGACACAAGAAAGATAGAATGTTTACAAGCCAAATCACATGACCATATTATCAACCATGAGAGAGTCACAACTACTTGTGGCTAACAAGAATATCGTGTCTATTTCTTCATCAAATGCAAAACCACAACAAATACCTCATCGTCTTCAAATATATATACTAACAAACTTTGCTTGGGATGGCCTATTTTCACAATCGCTGCATCACAATAAGGTTGTTCCGAAAGGATTGCTGGTTTGGGGATGAGTGTTATTGTTGACTGGAAAAGGGCCAAACCCGGAGTCGACAAAAGGGTTTGGATTTGGGTTTGGTGGGCCCATCATCAGATTCTGTTGTGGTTGTGGAGGTGCATAAGGGGCGGGAGGTTGGTACGAGCCAAATGGGTTAGCCTGATATGGTGTCATTTGATTTTGAACTGATGGGCCTGACATACCAAATGGGTCAGCTGCTTCAAACGGGTTGGGTGCTGGAGATCCATACACAGGCTGCAGGGAGGCTCTATATGCTCCTTCATCATACAAACTGTTGAGCGTGAGGGAATCCAATCCACCAGCCTGCCAACACAAATTTATCAGAATATACAAGTGAGAAAAAACATGTGTTTGGGGGCAATGATTTTAACCCGCCTATGAATGAGTTGACCAGGTCAGAAGAGTTAATTATTTACAACAGCTTTTATAAATGGTTTTGCAAATCAACTATAGCCCTGTTTCAACTAGCACCATAAGATGGCCTATTTGACCCGTTACCCAAGAATCATGAGAAATGTGTAGTTTCCATTTGACAATTACCAGTTGTCTCTCCTGAACAGAAGAGATATTGGTGCTAGGAGTGCTGACCAAAGCAAGTTCCCAACCAGTTGGATCAAATTCTTTTGCTCCAAAACCAGATCCAGAAGACGTTGTATCTACAACCCAAAAAAATGCACATTATTGCAATGTATCGATTCAAAATTAGCATGAACATAACCATTTAACAAATGCCAAAGATATCCTTATACAAAAAAGAGCTTTAAAAATCTTGTCTAGCCATCCATTACCAGATGGTACAATGGCAAGAGCCAGCGCATTGCTTTCCTCAATAGCTGATCCATTGGGCGCATCAAAGTTTAACCCCTAAAAACAAGATATTTAGTAAAATCATAGCAAAAAATTTACTTGACAAAGAGGTTTTAGATATAAAAAGAGTTAGCAATATACAAGTAAATCATCAGGGTCCTTGCTATTAAAGGTTGGTGGGGGAGTTGAATGTGTGGGCTCAATAACATCATTTGAAGATATCAAGTCATCAGTAGGCAGTGGCTTTGGTTCATCAACAGGTGAATCGGTATCTTCTTCGTGAGGTGATGTATCTTCTTCTGGTTTATATGTCAGCATAAGCCTTTCTGGATATTCCTGAAACATAAATCACCAAATATCTTAGGGGGTGTTTGGTAGAGAGAAAAGAAATGGGAAAAATTGGTTTCTCTTGTTTGGAAGAAATGGTTATAGTTTTGGGAGGAGAAATGGTTTCTCCACCCATTTCCATTTCTCCCCTTTTTTTGTATTTTCATTTCTCTTCAAATTGTGGAGAAATGGAGAGAAATGACAGTCAATGTCTACTTATCATCATCGATGTCTCGTTGTGATGTGTTTCCGGCTTTCTACTCATCATCGTCGACATCCGGCGAGGCGGCCAACACCGCAACCGTCGTCCGGCGACTTGAGCCACCATTTCTCTGTTTCATTTCTTTGATGATACCAAACAGGAGAATCAATTCTAATTCTCCACGCATTTCTATTTCTCCCCATTTCCATTTCTCTCCTATTTCTATTTTCATTTCTCTCAGTTTCTTTTCTCTCTACCAAACACCCCCTTAAATTAAAACATATAGATTTTTTAGGCGATTAATTATGAATGAAGAATCTTCACTCACCAATGGCTGTGTGGGCCCAGGGACCAATCTTGGCGCCTCTCTTATGTACTCTTCCATTGTTGCAAGAAAGGATTGTGGAGGCTGGAACAAGTTACAAAAAAAGTTTTCTAATAAAAGGCCATAAAAAAACACCAGTTTTTTAAATTACATTAATACCCCTTTCAAATAGGGTAAGAATCATACCTCTCTCAGAACAGGAAACTGGAAATTTCTAGCAAGCTCCAATCCTTTGCAAATTTCATAAAAATCAGACAGGCTCCCAGCCTGCATGTATCCAGTTAAAATTTCAATAAACCACTGCAATGTTGACTGATTCAATAAATGATGCAAGATGTGTAGATGGGGTAATGGGTCAAAACGGGCTCGGGTAGAACCTGGTCATTTGATTGTAGGTCGAGTTGGGTTGGTCCACTGACACTACATTTTCCAAATTTATTTGATCTATGAATAACCAACACATTTACAAAACCTTTAAACAAAACAATTTAAAAGGTTGAATTCAATAAAAACAGGCTGTGGGTGACTTCAACTCTGACCCTTTCCCCTTTTAGCTACATTCTCTGTTTGACACATTTTTACTTGCTCATAACTTCAGCATGTATGTCTCAGTTACCTGCTGACCAGCTCTTTTGTATATATCCAAGGCTTTGATAGCTTCATGTCTTGGCATCTCAAAAAACTGGATACAAAAAGAGGTTATGTGTAAAATAAGTAGAAAACAGAAAGACCAATGGTTAACAAAAATAGCTAATTGTTTACCTTGTCAATAAGATTGATAATCCCATCATTCACAGCACAATAGATTTTAAAACTTTCTTTAAGCACCTGAAAGTTCACCATAATAATACTTGGCAATGAGTATATTTGTGTTTAGTTCTCTATTCTTTTTCTATTTTAAGTACATACCAAAGCCAGGGCATATTGTATCAGATAATTGCCAACAGCCGCTCCCTCGGGCTGTGGAAGACAGAAATATAACAAATTAGGTTGATAGATATAATACTAAAGCTGAATATTGCCACAAGAATACATATAGATAATTAGAAATATAAAAGAATAAGAAAATAAAATCTTGCCCTGCATCCCATAAGACGATACAGCAGCTGCTGCAATGAAGGCAGTTGTTCCAATAGCTCTTCACTTTCTAAATCTCTTGTTCTGCTATAACCCTGCATTATAAGCAGACGTGGATTGTAGGCTGACTGTTTATATATTTTACAGAACATATTTATCTTTCAAGATTTCTCACAGAACGAGCAAAATGGAATGCGCTTTGCTGCATTTTAACTTTTAAGTCTAATTCATAATTCAATATTTATTTCTTCAAAAATCAACTATATAAGTTGTTATACGACGTATAAAATTTTATAACCAATGAGCGCATATTATTTACAAAATGACCATTTATAAAGTAATATATAAGAAATATGAAAAAAACAGATGTAAAAATTAAAGTTTATGTTGAAAAGAGTGTCTTTTGTTATTCGATAAATAAACAATATATTACTTAAAAATATATGACAATTTGTCTCATATAATTCTATTCATTTTATAAATTTGTTATCAACTAGAAGGAAAAAAAAGAGAATATATACTTTAGAAGTAAAATGTTCGCCAACTTGAAAAGAAAATCTCAAGTGTGAAATGTGAGTACTGTGGACGGGGAAATGAAAAGGTTAGGAAAAAAATCATAAAAGTGATTTGAGAGAAAATGACGCAGAGGAAAAAAGGTTAGAGGCGGGTGGGATCGAAAGGTTGACCAAGGGAAGAGTTAAGTTCAGAAAGCACTTGCCACTCCGCCATTTTCATGTTTATCAATTCAGCGGAACAACTCTAAAGAGAATATAAAAAAGTGTATTTAAGTAAATCCCAGCTATGAACAGGATCCGGTGTAGTTTTCAGAAATTAGAAGCGGCAATTGTACATATTAAGTAATGTACCGATTTCTTCCCAGAAATATAACCTGATATGAACATTTGTTTAACTATTTGCCACATCTTGTGTACATGAACTTAAAAGGTTTGGTAGATATGGATCAATCTAATTGATCGTCTATTCAGCATCAAGGCCAATCTGATGTATTTTGTTTAATTACTGTACTATATGGTAAAACAAAGACATGATGTAAGATGAATTCCATAGACCACTTATAAAAGTCTCATTTCATTAAGCTGAAAACAATGTAGCAATAACAATTCACTCAAATTTAAATATTGATAAAACAATGGATCTGACAATTACCACAACCAGTTCATGCTAATTCTATAAGATCATTGATTATAAACAAATCACATTTGATACTGCTAAAGCGTTCAATATAGCAATTAGGTCCATACATTCTTTAAAAAACAAAAATTCAACAAAAACTTATGCAAAGTTACATATTTCAACTTGAAATTTCAGCAAACTTAAGATCATGGGAAACTTTCAACAAAACTTGTCTTTTGACAACTTTTCAAAGCTTTTTTCTTCTCTATAAGAAATGGATAACATTAAGAATTGTTTTTAATTAGTTCATTAGGTATATGATACATTACTTGTATTGTTTAATTGACAAAATAAGATGCATGTTTCTATATTTTAGAATAACTAACCAAAGATAAAATGCAAGCTTATCAGGGTGCATACCTTATTATCTTGACCTGGAGCCGGTTTTGGGATTCTCTCGGCCTCAATATCATACTTCAAAATTCTAAAGCATTCAAGCCGTTCTTCCAAGAAAAGTCCATATGTACGCACCCAGGCAGAACAATCCCAAGCTGCCAAGAATATTTATAAAAAATATGCGTAAGTAATTACTAATTAAATGTCTTAAATTTTTAAGTAAAAGTTCAAAGCAAATAGAATTAAAAAAAGGGACAATAACCAATAGGGCTTGAATCATCTTTGAAATTAGCTAGTTGGAGAACACGCCCTCTCTGTTGGAAATTTAAAAGTTCTTCCCGGAAAGTAGGATCACCCTCCCTTAGTGTCCTATGGATGACTATCAGCGTTTTTAATGCCACCTGTTAGAAATTGGGATTCATATATGAGCTACATAAAACCATGTTGGTTATTTTTCTTCAAATAATCCAAAGTGAAACACGTTGCAAATCAGCATTTTAATCCTAAATTGAATGAACAAATTACAACCACCACTTAATTGAAAATTGTCAACTCAAAAACAAAATATGAATATGATAACTTGGCCATCTTGATGCACTAGACAGAAGAACAGAACAATTAGGATGTACAACTAAAATCAATAATCACATATAGTTTCAACCTTTCTGAATAAACATTGGACGGAAAGGGTAATGAAATAAGACAGACAATGAAATGAATCATTATATTCCATTATCATGTTCAGCTTGCCTGTGAGTATGAAATGAGTTTTCATATAAAAGTTGTGTAGTATGTATATACAGATGCTGCATAACTTTATCTCTAAAGATTATAATGCTATCGTAACAAAAAAATAACTTACGTAAAGTTTGTACTTTTCAAAAAGATGAGTCGTTGAAGATCATATAAATAACAATGGATCATGTTGCAAACTTTCATTCCATACCATGATATCATATATTGCAAAAACCCTACTACATGTGGAAACCATTATCTGGATAACAGAATGAGGCAAAGCAAAAGATCTGTTCTTAAAATCCATACAACAAAGTAGCCAAACTAGAAAGCATTTATCATAAATAGTGTATACAAGAGCCCTAATACATACTGATCATCTCCTAATCAGGATTTCCTTTCTTAATTAGAGACAGATAAGAAAACACATCATCATGGTCATAAATTTACATTGTTAACTGAAATTCAACTCACTATTGTAAAAGAACATTGCTTCGATTGTTTAACCATAGTAAGAGTAAACCCTCTCATACACACAATTCAATTAAATATATATTATCTACCCATAATTCAAGTTCTAAAACCAACAGCAAAACCAGTACAAGATTTTACTGATCTCCAACTCCATATATATCACACCAACAAAGGAAACTTTAGAAAAAAACAACAAAAAACAGTACCGTCCAGTTACGGGTCTTGGCCAATCTCCGTGCTAAGGCATGCAAGCAATATTGCACATCCGCTCGAGGCCGAATTGCAGAAGTATAAGCCAAAATTTCTACATAAGAACCCACACTTTCAACATTTTCCCCAAATGAACAAACAACCCACATAGAACCGTCAATCAATTGGAAAAATAGAAGACGGAATCACTCACTTCTGATGTGTCGCTCCTTGGGTGGGCATTCAACATGATTGGTGGCTTTAACAATCGCAACATCCACATCCTAAATCACACAACAAAACCCAAACCCTAGTTATAAAAATAGGGAGGAAGAGATGCAAGAAATACGTTTACAGAAAAGAGAATAAAAGGGGGGAGACCTTGAAATCGCTATTGACGTGGGCTAATCCGACTGTGGTTTGATCTTTAAGAGCCCCGTAGGCTTTCCGCCATGTTTGCATAGTACCCATATCTGTATGTGTGTGGATTGATCGATCGATTGATCGAACGAACGGTGATACCAATAGATCGGCAAGTATCTCGATCGATTACAGACGTTTCTTCTCTCTTGTGCCAAGGAATCCAAAGAAGACAACTGCACAGCAAAATGAGGCTGTTACTATTCTCTGATTTCTCTCTCTCTCTCCTTTTTTTTGTGAAATGTTATTGAACAACTTTTGTATTTTCTTGATTTTTCTATTTTCTATTTCTAGCGAATACGGTCAACTTCGTTGGCTATGGCGGCCACCGTCACTCCGTCATCACAATATGGTCCATATCTCAATTTGAGATTCTATTTATCTTGATCGAGGGGTGTTTGGAATTCGGACCAAACATGGGTGATGAATAAATAAATAAGGGTAAATTACGTTAAAATATATTAAACTTTATTTTAGTTAATATTATATATAATTAATTTTTTTTTAATAATATAATTAATTTTTATAATTTTTTTATTATATGTAATTTGTTGTATACTATAAAAAGTTTACATATAAAAAGAGGATTATAAAAGTTAATTGTATTATTTTTAAAATTTTAAATTTGGTTGTATATAATAATAACTAAAACAAATTGCGTATTGATAAAAAACTAGTTTTAATCAATAAAAAAGATTTTTTAATTTGGCTCTTACCCTTTTTACCATAAAATCCTTTTTACTTGATCTCTACCCTATATATATATATATATATATATATATATATATATATATATATATATATAACCGAGATCAACTGTGAAAGGGTGCACGACGTGCAACATACATATATATAGACAAAATGCATTTTTTTAGACAAAATGCAGTGTTTATTAGCCAAAATGCAATGATTTTATAGACTAGATGCAGTGTTCTTAACGTTCATATTTTAAGAACTGTTTCTATTTGATCATCACCCTATATATATGTATGAAATTAATAATAAATTGTGTATAGATAAATGAGTCATTATTTAATAAATCTTGTCAAAATACCCCTTATTAATCGGTCACTACAAATTGTTAATCATTGATTTATTTTATTTAAGAGTCAAGATTGATTTCCCACTTCTCACATCAAAGATTAACTAATGTTATATGCATGCGTTGCTAAGGTATATTAATAAAACTTCTATATTTGATAATTTTATACATACTCTTTTTTAAAAGGGGCAAATATGCGAAAATACAATAAACTATGTCAATATTGTCATTGTATGCAACCAACTTTATTTTGTACCTAAAAATACAGACAACTTACAATTTTGATTTATTGTATGCAATCGGTGACCTAATTACCCGGTTACCAGTTACCCTTTGTATACAATGAACAAATTTTGAAAGTTGTTTGTATTTTCAGGTACAAAAGTTCTTTTATTTTTTGCTAGGTTATCGGTTAGTTACTTATTGTCATAGTTAACTTGCATATCATGAACCAAATTTGTAAGTTGTATGTATTTTTAGGTAAAAAATAAAGTTTGTTGCATACAATGATTATACAGGCATAGTTTGTTGTATTTTCGCGTAATTTGTCCTTTTTAAAAGATATAAAATATATCACACTTCTAAAAATTTATAGTATAATATTAATATGTTTCTCGTGATAGAGCTATGTCATGACATTGTAAAGGCACTAACGTAACATTATTGTTGATATTATGATATTAAGTGCTTAAAAGACGTTTTATTAATCAATTATATATTTGAATATTTAGAATTGTAAACTAAACTTATTAAAAAATAAATAATAATGACATCAACCTAAGTACACACAATGTAGAACATATAAAATTAAGACACTAACATAGAATAGTTTATATCTATACATAAATAAATTGCTTAAGTATAATTTATTATTTAATTAAATATAATTAAAAACACAAGATAACATTGAATTTAAATATCCATATAATAAATAATCTTAATTATATGGGGCAAATTGCATGAAAATGAAATAAACTTTGCCTTACTTACCGTTGCATACAAATGTTTATTGTATACGATAGTAACTAAGATGAAAATGCAACTGACTCTATTTTCCTAAAAACAATATAATCAACTTCCATAAATCTTTCATTGTATACAAATACTTTTTTATCTGTATAGCTTTTAGTTACTATTGTATACAATGAACTTTTTTATAATTTATATTGCATACAACAACTTATATACAATGGGAGAATTATGAAAGTTGATTGTATTGTTTTTAGAAATAAAATGTTTATTGTATATAATAGTAACTAAGATAACGTTCATTGTATTTTTATGCCATTTACCCTAATTTTATGAATGAAGTTATTAGTTAAAAAATAGGAAAACTTAGACAATTAAAATCTTTATATAAAATTTCAAATTATAAGGGTAGTTACAAATCTCACTAACATAAAAGTTGTTTCACTACCCAATAATTATGTATGTTATAGTTTTTATACGGTTATTTACTCACACACATCAACAATCAATTTTAAGGAACACTAAAGTGGTAGTAATAGTTTTGTAAATAGTTTGATGTCACTAATTAACGGTTTTAAAAAACCTACTAAGTGGTTATCAAACATACAAATTTTATCGTAATACGACAAAATTTTAAAAATAGTATATTTTTAATTCTTTTAATTGAAAGATTAAGAAATTAGTGAAATTTCATTTATACTATGTAGATGGAATAAATATAAAAACGAATAAAATGTCTAAGAATTACCTCCTCGTTGCTCTTGATGGATCAAAAAATGAAAATATACTAATTTTTAAAAAAAGTCATATTACGATAAACGTAGATAAAAATGAGACGGTAACAAGTATATAATTATTTTTTTTCAAAACAAAATATATCACAAGTTATTAAACATAATTTACAAACAACCTACAATTAATTACATTAATATACATATTTTATAAAACCCTTCACACATTTCATACAACCCCGTCACAATTTACACTCACACTCTCTCAATTAAATTGAATTTAAACCGTTTCTCACATTTTCTATCTAAATGTTTATTTCTCCATGTCACATTTACATGTCATCAATTACATTATCATTTTTTAACGCATCATATTTTTTTCTGGTCCATAAACAATAAATACAATAAACTCTCGTTTGAACTTTTATCGAGAAAATAATGTCATTTGGTAATTGTAAAGTATTGTTGTGTAATGTGTATGATAATTGTTTGTTATGTACACTCCTTATTTATTTAATCTTTTTTGTGTTTTTTTCCTGACTTAAATATTGTATACGGTTCACACTATTGACTTTCATTTTCAGTGATTAAATATGTTGAATTTCGATCTAAAACATTTAAATTGCCTATTTTTATAGTCTTTAGATTACACTCGAATGAGATCCTAAGCAATGAAATATAACCGCTGAAAAAAACTGTATAGCACTTTAGCCACTCAATAACTATAAAAAATGTAAGGTTGTTTAGTATTAATTTAGTAAGAAGAAATAAAAAAATTTCATGGTAAAATTTAAGATATATCATTCGTTGTGTTTCTCGTAATCACCTGCACCTGATCGATATTGGATGATTACGTTACGTCTTTGATAGGTATTTTGATTGTCAGGGTTATAAATTTTAGCTCATATTCAACAATTAATGCACGGCCTTATGTTTAATCCATTAATATTAAGGTAGAATGATTCAACATAGTTCTTCTGTTTCTTTTAACACAATTCTTATTCAGATAATCGGATGTAACAATCAAACCCGTTAAATACTGAACGATTCAGCCTTAAGCGTTGAATAATATGCATTATGCAAAATATTATTACCTTAAGACTACCATCATTCTCAATGATAATTGTAGTTCATCTTGAAAATGATGATGATTAATTCTATCATTTATTATATATATCTTCTAGTTTAAATAAAAAGATTAATATATTGGATTTTAAAGTTTGAAGTAATACCAACTAAAATGACCTAATTTGAAAGAGTGTGGGGGGGGGGGGGGGGGGGGGGGGGAGGGGATCGCTTTGTCCATCGGTTTTTAATCACATGTTTTATGGAACTTTATCCTATTTTTATTTAAATTTTGTTCATAAGTTCAAATTAATATTTGTAAACCAATTTTATATATCACTATTTTAGGCCTAAAAACGCATATATTTTGGTAACAGCCTTATAGATGTAGAACTGGGACATTGTAGCATGAAAAAAGTTATGCATATTAATTAATGTTTATAAAAGGAATTTATTTTTCATAAATTATAGACTTTTATTTAATGTTCACTAAAATTGTAATAATACCCAAAAAAGAGAAAATTTCATATATATCCTTACAAACTCTCCTAATTACCTATATATCTTTATAAAAATCAATATTACATCAGTATCCTTCTAAACCATCTAAACTCTTATTCTTAATTTCATACTAAATTACTAATTAAATCATTTACAAACTAAAAAAATATTACCCCTAATTTAATTTACAAGTAAAATTCCCTAAGTACCCTTCTTTCATTTCCTCTCCTTCATGTATTCACTTTTTATGAGCGATGATTCATTCTCTTGTTGCCAATCGATCATCACTGTGCTATCGAGAGATTTGCTTCTAACCGAGGTATGATTTTGTAGCTTCATATTATCCAGAGCTTTCCTCGATTGATTCTATGGCTTCATTCTATCTACAATCTAAAGGTTTGCTTCTATCAACATCTGTGCTTCTATGGTTGTTTACTGCTCATCGTCGGGAGTTTAGGTTTTGACCTAGTCATCTAAAGGTAGATAAAAAATGCAAAATTAAAGAGACTTAGATATTTCAAGTACAAAAGATAAATAAGAGAGAGTGAGATTGAGCAAAAATCCAGGGCTATAAGCATCAGAGATGGATTGAGTATGCTGGATTGAAGAACAAGAAGTTAATTTCTTTAATCAAGTCAATGAAATACTAAAGTGATGAGGATCATGGACTTGTTGAAAGTGCGGCAGTAGTCAAGATTAAGTCAACTAATGAATGTCCACTGATAAGTACTCAAGAAATTGGAAGTCAACCAAACCAAATACAAACTTGATGATATAAATTATATGGAGGGGTCTGATGCGCTGATAACTTTAACAATAGATGAATGGTCCAAGGGTGATATGGAAGTCAACTGAGCTAATTTGTGATTGTGAGCTAAGAAAAGATCCTGAAGAATGAAGCCCTGAAGACTTGGAAAGAGAAGGGGGGATGAAGCTTATTGATACACATGAATGTACACCACAAGTTAGGCAGAGAAGGTGCACCATAAGTTTAAGTATGTTGAATCAATGGTGGTAAACATATATTCTTTGGTGCGTTGAATCAACCCACCTACAGCAGCTTTGTTTTTCATTTTCCAATTAGGAAGGTTTCAACAGATATGTAGATAAACTTTATAAGCTTTGGGTTTAATAGTATATGGATATTTTAATTTCCACCTCATGTTATTCCATCCATCTGCCCACTAAAGCCATTTTGACTCTTGTTTTACACAATTTTCATGTATTTAATTATAGCCATATTTGACTCTTGTTTTAATATAATTATTTGGTTCCATACAAATCTATTTTGGAACTAGTTAGACTTGGATGGCAGGGTGTATACTAGTTATGTTTTTATTTTCCAATTAGGAAGGTTTTCCAAATGTGCAAATAAGGTTTGGGTTTGATAGTATATGGGTATTTCATCCACAAATTTTAGCAGCTTTGGTGTGATAGTGTCAATCCATGAATTAGTCAGTTCTACAACAAACTGTAAATCAATATTTGTTGTTGGGAGTTATCTATATTACCAAAAAAAGTATTCATAAAAGATGGAAGAATACAAAGGGGACACACATGGACAAACAAAAACCAACAAAATTAATCTAATCAAATAGAGCTTTCTAAATTCTGATGCTAAAATTATTTTTCCTGGCTGAGCTCATTGATGCCCCGAACAAATTTATGCCAAATTTTGATGCTAATCAAACACAGCAAGGTGACCCAAAGCTAAAGCGAAGACAAAGCTAACAAATTGAACCAATGTTCATCCATCAGCAAAGTAGAACAATTTTGAACAGCACGGTGAACCTTTATTAATCCATCAGCAAGGTGAACTACTGAGGTAGTGAAACCATAAGCTAATTGATGATGAAAAAGGCAAAAAAACTAAAGTTGATTTATAGGAAATGATAAAGATAACAGAACCCAATATTCATTCTTATTATTCATCGAACTTAATCGAAGAACAAATTCTTGAATTCATGACTACTAAACTGAACCTAATTGAAGAACAGTAGAAAATTTTTGAACTTGTCAAAAGTCAAAATCAATCGAAGAATAGCAGAACAATTTCGAACACAAAACAAAATTGAAGCCATCAACACGAACGCAAGGTAGTTACGAACCCCGGATATTTCTTTGATCAATTTTGAACCCTTGACTGATCAATATTGAATGCAGTCCACTCTGTAGAAATTTTGGTAGTTCTTGGCTCTGTAGAAATTAGGATTGACTCAAATACGTGAAGAAGTAGGGAGGTACGTGAATAAAAGAGCTAAAGATGTTATGAGGGTACTTAAAAAACTTTACTTGTAAATTAAATTAGGGATAATGTTTTTTAATTTTTAATGATTTAATTAGTATTAATTTAAGAATAAGGATATATTTGAGAGTTTAGAGGTTTTAGAAGGATATTGATGTAATATTAATTTTTATAAGGATATATATATATAATTAAGAAAGTTTGTAAGGATATATATGAAATTCTCCCAAAAAAAAAAGTTAAAAACTAACTTTAATCCATCTAATCATACAATCCTAACTCTATATTTAGCCAAAGTTAACATCTTCTAATTGAGTAATCCATTGTTTAATGTTTATTTGTTATTTATCATCATTTTAAATTTTTATTTATTTCATGTTTTATAATTATATAATATTTTTCTTAATATTTAATATTTATGATTTTTTAAACCAACTCATGTAATACATGGACATCTAATCTAGTGTATATATACACATATGATTGAATATTTGGAAATTTGACGATAAGTGATTGGTGTAATATAAATTGCTTTTAAATGTAATTAAGGAGATTGATTTATTGATAAAATTGATCGTCGTATTTTAACACCTACTTTGTTTTTTTATTTCTTGCAACTTCTTTTCTTTTCCTTAATATACCCTCCTTGACAGTTGGCATACACACCTGTGCTGTGTATTTATGTATTATACATTTATACAAGTTTATATAAACAAATATTAAAATACTACTCCATTTTTAACACATGGTGTTTTAGATTCATTGAAAGCATAAATATACTAAATTTTCCTACTTCATCTTTACTAATTCCATTTTCTTTATCTTTTTAATTTTAAAATTATGAGTAGAAGAATAAGTAAAAATATAAAGTGATAAATATAAAACCTCTCTAGAATATCTCTTAATTTTAACACTACTGTTATTTTTAATAATAGAAGTGGCAACACCTCACTACTCTTGATCTCCTACTGTACGGTCACATAGCTTTTTTCTTCCATAACTCAACCCGCTTCTATATAACTACTCCTTCCTGCTTCTTTACCTTATGTTACGAACTATAATAAAAATATTATTAATATTCATAAAATCTAAACCATTTTTAACATCTTTTACATATAGACAAATAATATATATGTTATTAACGGCACCTAATTACATATACCAATGCAGTATGTACAACTAACCCGTTTCGGGCTGAGCTCGAGTAGTGTCGTGCATGAGAGATGATGATTTTTTCTTGACTGAAACTCGTACATAAAGGTAAGTTCTTGGTTCACATGATCAAATCATCAAGCAATGGGGAGATGAATGGTAGCTTTATGACCCCAGAAGCCATAAGGAATGATAGGATCCACAATGGAAGAATCCATAAAAAGACCACCTGTAGAATAATCTTCCCTGAAAATGCGCAAAACAATGTGTAATGTATACAATTACTGTTCTTCAATAATGGAATCACACGAGCTTTTAAACTCCATAGAAACCAAAAATCACATAATAACAATCCAATCTGTACCAATGATTGATAATATCAAGCTCTAATTCTATAAGTTAACTACAGAATTGCATCCAATTTAAAGAAACTAAAATGGAAAGGTTTATCAGAAGAAACATATATGAAGTAAATATAGAAAACATCAACGAGTGATATTTTTACCAGTAGGACGAGACGGGCCTTCAGTTTGATTAATAATCCATTCTCCAGTCTCTCGAAGCTTCTTCTCCACATCTCCTTCTGTTCTTCCTATTGAATTTGACAAAATCGAATCAAACAAGGTCTTTTCCTGCTCAGATTCCCTGCTAGTTGGATTTCACAACATTAACCACAAATGAGAAACCCTAAACGCATAATGTATGAGCAAAAAATCTAATATCTAGTTCCATTTCCTATCTCAATTACAGTTAAACCTTTATATTATCATATTACATGGTATTTTGACAAATTTCAAATTCAAAAACCTAAAAATTCATAATTCACTAATTGATTACTAGTTTTTGGACGGCTAGAAAAGGATTACGGAAACTTGCCTGTTGATGTCTCGGTCTTTGTAGATACCGGCACCAATGGCTCGTTCTATTTCAGCAACGGAGGGTTTCTTCTCATTTTGTTGTTTTCCGGCCGGGACTGACGGCGATTGAAGTGGGGTAGCAGTATTGATCCGGCGAAGCTGGGGTTTAGTATCGGGATTAGTATTGTTTGAAAGACAGGATAGAATTGGAGGTCTGTTAATGGAGATGCAAGTTAATCGTAACATCTCTGTTTCGTTTTTGCTTTGCAACAACCAAGTGAAGAAGCATAACGGTAATGGAAGGGGGGAAGGAGGAGATATTACTCATGAAGTTATCTTGAGAATAGTACAGGAAAGTCCAATTCTTTAAACTAATGACCAATAAGTCCTTATATTTAAATTTTTATTGAAGAATTTTATATATATCCTTACAAAAATTAATATTACATCAGATATACCGATTGGGTTTGGTACAAAACTTACATCAACCATATTCTTATTCTTGGTAGAAGTGTAACGATTTTTATAGTTGTGGTTCAACCGGTGACCTCAAAACACCCTAAACCGGATGTAATGCATATCCCCTATTCCCATCTTAAGGATTATGTTACATACCCCAATTTCATAGGGAACAATTAACTTAAGGGTCCAAAGTCTCTAATGGGTGATCAAAAGATGATGGTTGAATTCTAAGAGTTTACTCTTTTTTTGGTATATGGTGATATGTTTCTTTTTAAATTATTACGAGTCAATAAATTTTCACATTGATCGGTGAAATTTAACAAGAGTGTTAGCATCATAATCCTATTTTATTTATTACACATTTAAAAAGTCCAAAATTCAGGCTATATGTATTTAGATATATTAGTTTTAGTTATACACAATTCTTAATAATTAACTTAAAATATTTATTATATTATAGATGATATAATATTTAATATGAAAGGTTTAATTATTAATTTAATTCCCATTAACTTGATTAGTTATTTTTTGTTATAGAAGGTTTAGTTATTAAAAGGGTTTAGTTCAAGAAAATATATCAAACTTGTCACTTTTTGCTATTGTGTGTATCGGACTTTCAAAACTTCAATTGTGTGTATCAAACATTTAATTTGTCGTTATTGTGTGTATTAAACTTTTTATTGTATGTACTAACTTATATATTTTTTCATTTTTTATGTAATCAAAATACATACAATAGCAACAAATTAAAAGTTTGATACACACAATAGCAAAATGTGACAAGTTGGATACATTTGAGTGATCTAAACCCTTATTAAAATGATATATAAGATTTTCATTAATTTCACTTAATAGTTAATTTATTTAATATTTTTAATTTTCTAATTATGATTTTTATGATTTATTTAATTTTTCATAATATCCTAGTGTGCTGTAATTATTTATACAAGATCCATAAATATTTATACTACTTAAAATTAAGAGATTAAAACATTTAAGATAAAAAAAAAGTGTTAAATACATTATATATTAGTATAGATACATCATACATAATTACATATGCATATCGCATATGTATAAAAAAAGAAAAAAAGACATTTCTAATATGATTTTACCAACACCTTCTCTTTATCATCTTATCTTTAATTTAATTTTACCATATGGTTTCATGGACATATCAATATTTTTCTTTTATCTTGTATTTTCATTTGCCTCAAATATGTATAGAGAAGGAAGTTCTTCCTTCTGTTATGTCACATGTAATTTACACATGAAAATTCATGATCAATATTTTACTACAAAAAATGGATGTCATCAACAATCAAACTTCATCCGCTTCTTATAATTATCATTATCAAATATAAAAACATTCTTTCCCTTTACTCAAGTAGGCAATGTTCTAAGCAAATGAAGAGCCTGAACCCACTGCGGCCTCTCCGAAAGAACAATCCTCCGTAGCACCGGCACCGCCCCTGCCGCCATGATCGCCGGGTGGTTCTCGGCGTCCATACTCAGATTATAAAGTATAGCCAAACCGGCTTCCACCACCCTATCATTTCCTTCTTCAATCAGCTTCACCAATGGAAAAATCCCTCCTTGACCTGCAACAGCCTGAGTAGAATCTACAACCCCTTCAGAGATTATCCTGTTGAGTTCCAAAACTGCAGTTTCCTGTACCTCAGGAGAGTAAGAATCTTTGATTTGCTCTGTGAGTCGTGGAATCGTCTCGTATAGCATAACCTCTGTAGTTATTGGGTTTTCTGACCCAAGTCTTGCGGGACCTGACAGAGAGCCCAGTTTGACGAGACACGCAGCGACCCAATCTTTGTTTTGAAGTGGGATTTTTGAGGTGAGAATTTTGCGGAGCCCGTCAGTAAGTCGAGACGAGTTTATGATTTTTCGAAAATGTTCATGGTCAAGCAGGCGGGTGAGTAGCCGTGAAGCTGCAGATACAGCAAGGCCAGCTTCTTCAATTTCTAGAGTTTGTAGTTCTAGATCCTCCAAGTCACTTTCGGTCTCCATGTCTCCCTTGCCTGAAAATCAGTACAATTACCAGCCAAGTTGGTCTGTTAAATTGTGGTAAAATTTCTATTTGTTAAACTGGCTAATTTTTCTGATCTGTTTTGGTAATTATATTTTTTTTTCTTTTTATTGCTTAGGTAATTATACTTTCCAACAATGAACAATGATTTTGAGAGTAAAGGAAGGGGTTATATGTATATGTAAACAATCTAAAGGGCTAAAAATGTAGGCTTTATAATTTAACATTTGTTTGTCTAAACATCACCCAAGTTAAATGATTTTAACACAATTGATCATTTCAGTATTACAACATGCAGATCCGGTTAAATTATACTTTAATATCACTAAATTGTAACATATTTGCTCACCAGTGACCAGTCAATTTTGATGGCTATACCTTTTCTGATCTTATTTAGTAATGTAGAAACAAGTTTTTTAAATTACCAATCAACCATGAGAAGAAAATGTAATACGTTTATTTTTATTTATTATATCGTTATACGAAATTATAAATAATATATATTTTAAATGAGGAGATTGAATTAGGGGGAAAATATAGTTACCAAAACGGACAAATGAGCAAACTAGGTTATTATTTTGACATTGAAATATAATTTAAGCGGTTCAGCCAGTTGTAATTACCAAAATAACACATCAAACAAAAGCATAAAAAGGTATAACCATCAAAAGAGATCAGTAAGAAAAACTGGTTGCTCATTAGTCTTTTTTTTTTTAATATTAAATTCAGCCCAACTTATACACTATGAAGGCCCCGAATTTATCATACAACAGTCACAAACAACAAACAGGACGCATAAGATAACAGTTTTCTGTCACAACATTTTTATTATAAATGGTGCTAGCCTCCTTTGGATGAAACAAACTTTCAACCATGTAAATATTTCTTTTGATTTTTTTTCCGTGCAATTATTTGTCGTATAGCTGCCCAGCAGTCCTAACATTTGGTTAAAAGCCTGGGTAGGTCCAGTACTGGGTAAAACCTAGGACTAATTAGGCCCTAATGTTCGGTATAACTGGCAGGTGACCTGGCCCCTTACCAGAATTTATATTTGTTTTTCTCCTGTAATATAAAGGGCAAATTTCTGATTTTCCAAATACTATTTAATGGGAAAACTGCCCCAAAATAATACACTTTGGTCCTGTATCATATTCCAAAACTCCTTTTCCATGTAACCAAGTTTCAAAACTTTTTTTTGCATGTATCGAGTGACTTGGAACTGGTGGGTTGATCACGTGTCACCAGTTTAATGATGTGTTAGCATGTGTGGCTGCCATGCCAGCAAAACATAATCTTCAGGTTATTCATTATATGGAAACGGAAGTTTCAAGTATGTTACATTGGGTTAGAGTTGAACACATGTTGGTGCAAAATTTCCCCTATCTAATATTTTCTATGAGCTAAATTTAAAATGTAAACATGTATATTTCTATGCATCATAGTTCATATAACTAATTTAACTACCCTCAAAACCGATATGAACCAAATTGGCAATCAAGAAGAAAAGTTAAAAAGATAGGTTTATCGACTTTCGAGAGGCCGATCTTCTCTCCCACTGTTTACTTCGAGTAAACCAACACTCCAATAATATAAGAACCACCGATCAATTTCTGCACAATGAAATGACAACCCTAAAGACCTATTTATAATGAAAGATTGTATTCTAATCCTTATCTAAAACAAACCCTATCTACATATATCACTAATCAACTAATAAATCATATCTAAATACTAAATCCTAACTAACAAATCTTATCTAAAATTATAGTACATATCTTCATATATCCGGATTATATTAAAAACATTGATTACAAAGTTAGTCAATTGACATAATTAACAACTAAGCCCACCTCAAACCACTACTTGACTAGAAACTTATGAAGAATTTTATTATTTTGACTAGGGTTTGATGCATGCATATCAGAAAGATAGTAAAATGTAAGCACATTCAAGATAGCACTAACAAGCAAGCAAAAACCAAGAGACATACCATTGAAAAAGTTATGTTGGAAAAGGGAGTCTAAAGCAGATTCAATATCAAGTGAGATTATTTTCTCTCTGCAACTCTCAAATGCTGTCAAGAATTCAAGAATTGAAGCTGCTTTTGTTTGCAAAACTGGAGAAGAAGTTTTCAAGATTTCAACTAGTCGAGAAAGAAATGTAGAATCTGAAATGTCCTCCTCTTGAATGGTAGACGAACTGCAATATTAAATAAACAGATAATCAGATGTAATATAACAACACATGGAAAATATAATTTGGATGTGTATTTGTTATTGGAGGTTTTCATGACCAGATAATAAACTCTCTGTCTTGCAAATTCAGATTATTCAGGAACTTAATAAAAAATGACCCAAAACAACATTTTTGTGATAAGAGGTAAAGACAATTTGTGAAAATGGAAAAAAAAAACCTCTAAGTAAGGTTTAAAAGAAGGGCAAATAAGTAATTTTTTTTACCCATATATGATCTATTTTGTTGTAGCTGACATGAAACTGCTTATTGAAGTCCCATGTAATCAGATAACGAATTCCAAAATGCAAATCCAAACACCCCCCTCAATTCCAGAAAAAGACGCTCTGGCTTTTAAGGTCAACAGACAAACCTTAAAGTCAAATTTTTTGAGGTAGAAGTTCTTGCTTCATTCCACCCTTTTTTAGATCCATTGACTGGTCCTTCGTAGAACTGGTTGAACAGGCAAAGATAAGTTCAAGAAACTAATAAACAGTAACTCAGGAAATTCCAACTTTTTTTCCGATCACAAGATGCTGACCTTTGATTTCATTTCTTTGCTAGGATCTAAAATGCGAGCAAGAATATTTAGTATCTGCATTATCTCATACTATCATCCCACCAGAAACAAAGAAAAAGAAGAAGTATATGTATAGGTGAAAGACAACATTTGATATACCATAAGAGTTGAATTTCCAAAAGCATCTAAATTACTCAGTGATCTTATTAAAGGATTTAAAACTCCCTCAGCTTCAATTCTCTGGCAAACATCATTGCTGCATTGATACAGAAATAAAATTCAAACATTTAGTAATAGACCTCTGGATCTGGCTACTTTAAATTCAATTGTAAACACTTTTGAAATAAAAATTTGTTTTGAAAGTGATTATGTTATCGGAACAATCAGAATTAGATAATCATCTGCATTTAAATGGGGTGTGATAAATAGTGTTTGGTTGTGCCTCAACTCTTGGAGTTATAGTTATAACAATCAGATGTATGAGTGCTTGGCAACTTCCGCTAATATAAGAAATTAATAGATAAAATAAGCAAAAAGACAAGGCCGACACTTCTTGACCCGACAAGAACCAAACACGAAGTGGTTCTACATGAACCTGATATGAAACCAAGTTGGTCAAGGATTGGAAACGAAAAATTCTGTGTCGGGTTCAGGTAAAACCGCTGACCCGAGTTAACCTGTTTGATCCAAATATATATAATGACATTGTAAAAGTAAATACATATATAATAAGAAAATAGAAGTAGAAAATTTGAAGTTAACAAATCCGCGTAAATGGACAAAAGTAAAAGAGAGGGCAGAGGCAGGCGCTAAACAAGCCGTCCACTGGAATTTTAGACTCACATTCATTAATATTATTCAATCACGGAAAAAAAGAAGTGGTCAACAATCAACATAAAGGAAACCCAAAAGTTGTTGGACCTTAATGTTTTAAGCATAAAAGAATGTTAAGACTATTATTAGTAATACTATTATTGTGTGACAAAATACTTATAATATGTATTAGTGATTAAATAATTATGTGGGGTATGTGTGGACCACCCGTGGGTGACCACCGCCAAACTGCCCTCTGGCAGTTTTTGGCAAGAATAACCGCCACCACCCTCCATCTATAAATATGTGATGTATATACTTTATTATGTAATCGATTTCTGGAAATTTACTTTGAAAAGTTCCTGTGCAATTCCTTTATATTTTTCACTGCATGCATGCAAATACACCTGTGGATTGATAATTGATTGTTGTTCAAATACCGATGGAACCATACTATCGTTTGACTATGAAGAACAAATACAAACCATGTAAAAACCAAACAAAAGTTAAATCTAAAATAGATCTAAATCCATCTCAATCTCAAAAATTAAAATCAGAATTTAATTATCTATACTAGAGCCGCCTGAATAAAGGAAACCCAAAAGTCAAGACCTCCACGGCTTTCTATTGCCCTGTTGCAGTGCTATGTGTTGCACCATCCACACCGCATCCAGCTCTCTATCCTATATGGATAACTTGTATAATAGTTTAAAATATGCTTTGGAAGTTTGTACCAATTGTTCTACCGTTCTAATATAATTACGGATAAACTTAAAAGCTTTAAATCCTTTAGTAGTTTAATGTAGATCTACCATTGCTAAGGGTTTTGGCCTTTTGGCATTATAATGTAGATATGAAATTGTTTTTCTTACTTTTTGAGACTTCTTATGTTCATTCAGTTTTCCGGAAAATAAGTTGACACAAAACATGACTTGAATCTGACACAAATCGAGTGACACAAACCGAACCTGCCACAAAATTAAATTGCCTCAAAAACGGAATGACACGAAAATGACTTAGGTCAACAAGGACACCACGCATCAACCCGAACGACAAACAAGAATCGAATTGCCAGCCTTACAAAAAGGACAACTTTATGAAAGAAAAAGACAGGTTTGTGAATTCTAAATAAAAAGTCTCACAAACTAGATTAAAAGAAGGGGTAACTACAGTTTCATTAAAGGGCAAATTGCCAATATAGCTAAAATAAAATATGAAATTTAACAATTAGGGGGTATATATAATTTTGTTTGCTAGTAAAGGATTAAAAGATACACTTTCTACATTTAGGGGAACATCGACCTGAAATTAAAATGAGTGCGCAGACAGCAGGTTCACGCCTACATGGCAGTCCACATAGCCGTCCACTCAGTACCACTACCATTAGCAGATTATTAAAAAAATAAAAATGTATGCTTTTAATTTATAAATACTCGTATTGTTATAAAAACTATTTCTTTTACAAACATAATATTAGAACCTGAATTAGTCATATGATTAGAAAGAATATCTGCTTATCCAATAAAACCGAC
Source organism: Dittrichia graveolens (assembly GCA_038502395.1). Classification (NCBI taxonomy): domain Eukaryota; kingdom Viridiplantae; phylum Streptophyta; class Magnoliopsida; order Asterales; family Asteraceae; genus Dittrichia; species Dittrichia graveolens. Next base: position 111,203,670 of record JARJIL010000002.1, read on the forward strand.
TAGTGCCTGCATATAAGTTTTTTAGGTAAAAACTTAGCCCAGCAAGAAAGAGATTTGACCTGACTGAAAGCCGCTCTAAAGCATGTATAGCACCTAATCTGACAGACTCGCTGTAATGATAATCGACAAGCCGAACAAGATTCTTTACAGCACCTGCTTCCTTAAAAGAGGTCCTCATATGCTCACTAATACAAGCATCTGCAATAGCCTCAGCAGCTTTAGAAATAGCTGATTCATCTTCTAATTCTAGAATCAAAACCATGCGAGCTACACCATCAACCCATGGTAAAATTGTGAACTTCTGTTTCAGAGCTGGGGGTCCCACTTTACTACTGTCGTCTTCTGGTTCTATAGCTCCAATACGGGCAAGAAATTGTTGTGTTGTTCGACCAACTATTGCGTTCTTCTTTGCTTCTTCTAATTTTGTATTATTATCATCTTCAACGTGTAATCCTAAAAGTAATTCTGATGCACCGAATCTTGATGGACCCTTTGAATTTTGTTTCACATTTAGCTCTGAGCCATCGGGTAAAGAAGGCCATGAATGCAAAGATGGTCTGAATGATTTGTAGGCAGCTGCACCAACTAAAGGAACTACAACCAGGCCTTCTTCTATCAAAAGGATTTTGTAATACTCGTCTTTTGCAATCTCCAACAATGTACTTTCTGCTTCTTTTCTAATGACCTTAGATCCTTCTGAGTCAGTCCTCAGAAATTTTGCCTGTATTTCAAAACTAATATTTCAAAGACCCAAAAAAGAGAGAAAATTCCACGTGAGTTTGTTCATGAAGGAGGTGGAATATGAAGACAAAGGAATGCAGAGGAGAAGGTAATAGAATGAGTCATTGCATTCAATCATGATGTTTGATTGTAATACAGGAATGGAATGATCATTTAAGCTTATTGCCTGGTATGCATTTATATACACTAGCATCATACCCGCGCAATGCTGCGCCGGTAAATAGTTTTTGGTTTACAATATTTCGCTTTCAAGAATGTAATGATATGTTATTCGCGCGAGTCAATGTCACGAAAAAGTTCTCTACAGCAACATGTCCGGGGTTTTTTTCAAATTTTCTTTTATTTACATTTAGCTATTTTATTAATTTTAGAAATAAATTCTAAAAGACAATAAAATAAGAAAAAAGATTTATATTGATGAAATAAAGATAAGAGTTAATAAGATTTTAAAAATTATGTTGATGTGGGTGGATAATTGTGTTAGTATGAGAGAATATATTTTGAATAAAGTTAAAGTAAATTAGAAGAGAATAAAATAGTTAAAAATTGAGTGGATGAGATTAATTTAGATTAAATGAAGGGTCAAGATTTTATATTGATTGAATTTTAAGAAGTCTTAAAATTTAAGAAGAGAGAGAATGTTAAATGTTTTATATAGTAGTATAGATATAGATATGAACTGAGTTAAACCTGTAAACAGAGATAAAAATGTCTTTATTGTAAAAAAAAAACCAATGTTGTAAAACTCGCTAGGCGGTACTAGAGCGGCCACTGGAGTGTAGCGAGTAATCAGCCTAGGTAGGGAGTATTCGGATTGGAACTTTTATATATAAATTTCAAATTTATAAGGTATGACATGTTCATGGGACTATAGAATTAGAAACTAAATACTCAAATAGGTTGTTAACTCATGACACGAGGAAACTGGCTTTGTATAAGGCTTTAATTATAGGAACCAAGGAGACTAAGTATTTATAAAAAAATTTAAGACCGAATCATCCTGAGTTTGATCGAGTTGGGGTCGAGTTTTGCAGTACTTGGATTCACCTCAACTCGGCAAGGTCACCCACCTTGTCACGAGTATTCGCCAAGTACTCAGCCTTGGAATAAGAGTTTTACAACACTGAAAAAAATTAATTAAAACTATGAGGTACTATTAAACAATTTTTTTTCTAAATTCTCATGCTAGATGTATATAATTTAATGTATTACTTATTAAGAAAACTAAAAGATTAAGTCATTTTTTTTATTTATTTCTTAAATCTAATCAAAAAGAAAAAAAAAACTAGGTACTAAAATATTATAGGGTTGGGGTTGTTATCAATTTTTTTATTATTTAATTATTTTTTTTGGGGGGGGCTGGGGGGAGGGGGGGAGGCTATATTGTGGGTTATCATTACATTACATTCTGGGATGAGAAGGGGAAAGAAGACCCTTGCCCGATATATGCAAGTTATCAAAATGGAAGGAATCACAATCCTTGACTAATGAGTCATTCCATTCCTTCAAACAATGAAATTTAGCACTCCTTTCTATCTAAAATTCCCTCACACCAAACACCGAATAAATCTTTAAATAGTACACATAAACTCACCAGTGACGGGATCACACCTGCTTCAACCAAGATTTTGTGATTAGCAACGCTTAATGCTAAGTTAGCCAAAACCCCACCAGCAGCCTCCTTAACTTTCATGTCTTCATCATCCAAGAACTTAATTATTGAAGGCAGGAGATCAGAGTTTGCAATCTGGAGTCGAAGCTTCTCATCAACAGACAGGTTTGATAACAAACATAGACTTTGCTCCTTTTCCTAACCAATGTCAAGCCAACATAACCAAACTCCAATCAATGTCAAGGTAAGATAATTATGGGTAAGAAAATCTAGTTTTCATACCCCAGAAGTCAATGAAGATCGTCTAAGGAGGCTAGTAATCTCTTCTATTGCTCCACTTTCTGCTACTAAGTCTCTGTAGACGTTAACCGAAGATATCATTCTCAAAAGTCCTGCAGCTGCTTCAGATGCAACACTAGACTCTGAATTTAGAAGATTTACGGTTAGAAAAACAGAACCACGAGATTTCATGATTTCGTCAATGCACTTTTTTCCTCCAAAAGAGTATTTCCATAATGCATCAACTGCTTGCTCTCTATCTAGGGGATCATTATCTAACCCGAGCATCCTAATAAACAAGCCTACATAGCCATCACCAGAAATAGGTGACATGCTTGCCTTGGAATCCTGTCAATTTAAGATGCATATTGTTTGTTATAACAATGAGAAACACTCATAAACACATATATGAAGCTCAAAGCTAATTTATAAGGAAGTCTGGAAGCTATTAAAAGGTACATGTTCCATAGCATTATCACTATAGGTTATTTACTTTAGAGAAGTTACAGCTTATAGATAATGTTTACGTTGGTATCAATCAAGCTCTGATTATGTGATTAGGTCAATCAAGCTCTGAGTATAATTAGTGGTTTGAAACCACGTGTGTAGCTTCTGGAAACAACTGAGAGTGACATTTTTACAAACAGGTTGTGTGCAATACCTCGCGAAGAAAGCGACGACCTTATTATCGAACTGTATTACACAAGCATTCTGGAGAAAGGGCATTCCAAAAGATAAAACTCAGATAAACCTGAAGCAAAATTAGACAACTTACAGAAACTTGTTGAGGGGCAGCGTCATCAGATGTGCCACCGCTGTCGCTACTGCTGCTGACCCTTGTGACGACTGAACATGCAGAGCGTAGTTTCAAGTTTGACGAATGGAACGAATAAGAAGGATGCGGATTCTGAAATCTTCTTCTTGTTTTTGAATTCTTAAAGATCATCAGCGAAGAAGTTTCAACATGGGATTGAACTAAAAATGATTGGTGAGAAATGGAATAAGTGAATTTGAAATGGGGAGGAGAGGTTACGGACATGTTGATGAACAGTCTCAGCGATGTGAATTCAGACAAGACTATCGAAGGGTTTTTGAGTTGCGAGGATTGATTGGGGTTTTGGGATTTCGTTTTGCTGTGTGGATTTATGATATGGTAATGACTCCGGGATAATGCGCAAGTTAAATAAATACATTTTATTTACGGGTAATGATTAATACACAACAAAATTAGTCTTATATAATAAGTTGATGCATTATCAATTTGTACCGTATGCTATTAACAACTTGCCCTTGTTGTGTATGAAGAAATTTTGTTCTGTATAAATCAGCTCCTATGTGAATTTTAACAACGTCTCACTGCTTAAACAAAGTTTGTCGGGCAAAGCAGATAATATCGTGTTAGGGTTTTGGGTTGTTAACATTACTAAAAAAATTTGAGTAGTAATTATTTATTGTTTTTTACCCTCATTTTTTTATCGACGCTTCTTATTTCATGGAAATTTTGTAATATTATGAGCAAGAGATATCCAAGTATTAAGGATAACAAGAGTATATATATATTTTAATAAACAGACACATATGGTCACAAACAAAATGAGCTCCTCCTTGAGCTTCAACATCCCAAAAGCTTTGCCTTCTCTTCCTCAATGCAAATTTCACCCTCTCTCCACTCCATTCAATCAAAATCAATCTTATATCTCCAACTCACATAATTCTTCAGTAAGTTATTCTATACAGTTGTTTAATTGTTATTTCAACCATACAAGATGATGTCACAAAACTTTGTTGAGCATGTTTTTAACTTGATTGATCACAGAAACTCATAATTGTTAATCTAAATAAGAATGATGGCGAGTTTGTATTGAGCAAACCAAGCTTCGCAATACAAGTGGGAGCACTTTTGAGCTGCGTAAGTTCTCGTTTTCATCTTTTTGAACATGAAATCGACGTTTTTTACTAACCGACTTGAGAACGACAGGTTGTGAGTGAACCGGCTTTAGCGGTGACTGGAGTAAACAATGAAGAGGATTTATTATGGGTGTTGATACAGTGTGCCATATGTGCCTTCTTCTATTTTCTAGTGGCACCAGTGAGTCAAAAGAAATTTGGTTTTGAACATTTTTAGTGGTGTTTTTTTTGGATAAGTGTTTGAATGGTTGATATGCATTTGCAGCCATTAATCATGAACTGGTTGAGGATAAGATGGTACAAGAGAAATCTTTTGGAGATGTATGTGCAGTTTATGTTTGTCTTCATGTTCTTCCCAGGGTTAGTTCCAATTCTCCCCCTTTTTTCGGTTTTCATCCTAATTGATTCTAGTAAATAATTATTAATGAATCCCGCAATGGTTTGGCATATTAGTTTGATAAGCATATATATTTTTTTAACAACCGAACATATGCACACTCTAACCTACTCCTAAATCTACACTTTTTATTCACAGCGAAACTAGAACCCATGACGATAGGCAATGAAGAATACCTTTCCAACACCTAACACACATATATGTAAAATAACTATCTGATTATATTCACATTTTTTCATTAACTTCTCTCACATTAATGCTATTTTATAAACCAGCCCAATATGTTTTCGATCAAGTTAATATTAAATCTAGCTGAAAAAACGCTATATAATATATAAAACAACAAAAACATATTAGTTTTTTATCATTGTTTGTTCATAGCTTTAGGGTAAAGTTCCGGAAAGAACACCCATCTCATGGAGTATACGAAGTACGATTGCAAAAATCAAGAAAATTGTCAAAATTGCCTTCATTTTTAATTTCAAAATAACATAAAAACAATACTTTTAAATTATATTAAAACCCGGATGCAAAAAGTAATAAATACGATAGATGTATCTAATTTTTGTAGCTCTCAAGTCAAGATTTTAAGAAACTAAATTTGTTATTCCTGAAGTAGAGTTCACCTTTTATCCTGTCCTCATAGCTTTATAAACTAGTATGGTAAGAGCATTTTTGCTATTAGACAGAAATACCATTATTAACTAGACTAAGAAGCAAATTTGATTGATTTGTAACAATAAAAATAAAAAATAATATATGCAATCAACGACACTCAAGTTAGGTGTTGCACTTATAAAGGACTTAAATGAAACGGTCTTTGTGTCATTTGATTGTTTACAATAACACTTAACTTAATGTTAGCTGTATGAATCATTTCAGATGGCTTCTTTTATATTATTATAAAGAAAAGGACTAATAAGCAAAATTTTGGCATTGGACAGTGTGTTGCTTTGGGCTCCATTCTTGAACTTCAGGAAGTTCCCAAGAGATCCAGACATGAAGTACCCTTGGTCTGTCCCTCAAGATCCTTCCAAAATTCGCAACACTTACAGAAAATTCCCTTGGGCTACCATTGATGATTATGAAGTTTAAACAACACATTACTCACTTGTTCTATTCTTCTATGCCCATGTATCATAATCACATAAAGTTACTCCACCTTTTCTCCTGTAAATGCTAAAATTTACAAAACCGGAGCTCTGTCACGATTCAGATGTGGATATTTCAACCTGTTTACAAATTATTAAATTAATTTTGATTGCTGTTTATCTTAGATAGATCATAGAACAAAGTAAATAGCTCAAATGAATGTGTCGAATTCGACTTTTCAACCAAATGAAAGGGTGGAAGACTGAAACATTCATAGTCGAAAGTCGAAACAAATAGCAGGACTAGTTTTTCGCACATTTGAATGCAACATACCAATCATGCCCCTGTTTTCTATGGCAGGAATGCTCATCGCCATGTCATGTTTTCTATGGCAGGATCTTAACTCTAGGAATGCTTGTCGCCATGTCATGTTTTTCGCACACTGAAACGGTGTCTTTTGTCAAATGAGAAAACTTTTGGGCAGTAATTATTTTGGGTCAACAATTTACGACCCGACCCAATCTGAAATGTACAAACAATTATTTCAGGTCAACCCATTCTGACCTGACCTCATCTGATATGTACAAAAAATTACTCGTTCTAACACGTCAACCAACCCATCAAACTGCCCATGTTGCCACCTTGGCGTTATTAGTTGGAAATATGCTAAGGACATAAAATACATCTTATTCTGGATCTAACTACATTGGAATTTTAAGATATAAGAAACGAAGAACTTGAAATTTGAAAGATAAACCTGAAAGTTAACATCCACCTCAACCCAGGAAAAAAACAACTCTAAAAACAAACAGAAATTGAAAATAAAAAAGCAAAATGGCTCAAAACACCGGTTTGATCTGCATCTACTTGAAGTTGGAACATCGCTCTAAAAAGAGGGGACACTTACTAAAAAGCATCTCGTTCTCTTTCTTTTTAAGTTTGACCTTTGTGTGTGCTGGTCAACTAGCGGCAAGTTAGAGACTCGAACCACTGTTTTCTTTAAACAGACTGCTGGAGGTTGAGCATTTCGGTCAATTTGGTCAAATCCAAAGAATCCAAGGTGGTCGGAGGAATGAAAGCAATCCCGAGACCAATAGCTATAAGAGCCACGGCCACACCTTTGACACATCCCCAACCGTGCGATAACCTTCCCAGTAACACTTTAGAATATTTGTCTGCTTCTTTGTAGAGAGATTGCTCAGCAGCGGTAATTTCTCCTTCTGTCAAGGCTTTATCATTCTGCAGACATGAGATAAACAATAAGATCTTCGGGTTTTCATTAGTATTAGCATTTTGTATGTGAAGCAATAAAGAAGGCTTTTTATTATTTAGTGAAATTTCTAAGCCATTAATTAGAGGTAAAGATGTGTGGAAACAGATACCATTTGGCTTACCAATGGTAGAGACAGCCAATTTGACGCGTTTACTAACAAACAGGTGGCTTTGGGTCAAATGGAAAAGGGTATAAAGTCATCGGGCCCAAAGGATACTCTTAGTCCATATAACCTCATAAATCTCTTTATTCAAATTATTAAAAATCATTTTGTAATAATATAGTTTTAGTAATCGTATTTAACATTTAATTATTTTTTATTTTCTTCACAAAAAAAGTTAGCAGACAAAGCTAGCTACACCCGTCTTATTAGACACATGCAAATCCACCCCTTTAGGCCGCTAACCAACCCAATAGTTTTCTTTCTAGAACCAAAAATAGCATGGCACATGAAAGTAAGTGCAATATTCCATCTCAAAATGGTGGCTACACCTCGCTTCTGAATATGAAATGACTTGCTCATTGAACATCCATTGTTATCTAAAAGATCAACAAATGAACACATGGTAGGTTTGTAGGTCCAAACTCCAAAAAAATGATGATGGCGGTATGATAATAGAACAATTTTTAAACTCAAACCAAATACATCACTTCGTTTTCAGAAAAATATTAGGCAAAATATAATATGAGAAATAGATAGGGGTGTAAATACCATGTTCTTGAAATGCCTGAGGGTTTCACCGAGCGTGTCAAGAGAAGACTGTTTTACAGATAGCTCCTTCCACTGTTCAGCAAGCCTTCTCAGAATCACAATGCTTGCTTCTAGATTATCCACATAGACCTTCTCCTGCACATAGCATATGCACAAATCCATGATTAAAAGGATAGCTAAATAATACAAATATGCAATTCAGAACTATATGCAAATTCATCATCTAAACGAAGAAACAATAGAGCTCACCCATTGCTTATAACAATCAGGATTTTGAGTTAAGCACCAGATGAAAATACCAGATGCTTCTTTTGAAAGCTCGGGTATTCCTGCCAAAGAAGCAACATTAAAGAAATTGAGTCTTTTGAATAATTTCTACAAGTTGAAATTTCTCTAAATAACTCTAATAAAGTGCACCTTCTCCAGAAGCTTTCAAGGAAATGGTCATGATTTGTTGGGAAACTTGTTTCATGGCTTTGCTTCCAGGTGAACCAGCAAGAGCCACCTCCTTTAGTGTTGGATATACAGCTTCAAACCTCTCTGTGGCCTGCATTAAAACATAATCAGACAATTAAGTATATTCGTATCTACAGGTAACAACATTGACCCATTAAAGTGCGAATAGATCGATTTGTGTTATGTTCTATCTGTAACAAATGAATCAGATTTTAAAAAAAAGTAGCTGAAAAGGAAGCAGGTCAAATGGGTGCGCCCACAGATATAAAATGCGCGGAAAATGTATTGAACGAATTAAACTCTTATTGAAATGATATAATATAGGTAAAAATATTTGACATGCTATTTTTTTAAAAAGTTTAAAAAATTTGGATGGGAAGTGTTTTGGATGGACACAACCTGGCCTGTTTCATGAAATTACCCATCCTGACCCGTTACCCAACTCGCCAATTTTGCCCCTAAGAGATTCCCACCTTAACTCGAGCTGAAGATAAAGGGAAGGTCACTCTCAATAGCAGGTCGAGTGCTGATGGTGGCATTAATCGCTCTCCTTTCCTCACAGCACCATTTACTAAAATAGTGCGAGCCTTTGGGGCAGTGAGAATGCTAACAAAAGGAAAAAGATATACTATAAGTTTGTAAGGCTAAGAGCGAGCAAACAAAGAGAAGAAAAAAAAAGAATATAAACCTTTCCACTAACTGCAAAATTAGATCCCTGGTCTGAGGATTAGAGCCTGATTTTCCTCCAACAATGGGTAAAATTAAATGGGACCAAGAGTACAAACCAACTGCCAGATCCCCACGTGATGCCTACATATAATATATTTAGTGTTAGCATATAATGCTCCTTTTTGGGAAGAAGAGGTTATTGAGTGAGATGAAATCACCTGTGCTACCATCCACACAATAAGTGGAAGCTTATCTTGTCCCTGATACTTCGAAGCTTCCCTCAGAGTTGACAGTACACTAATCAATGCATCTGGTTTCCTTCGCAATACCATTGCTAGTGCTACGAAAATACCAACCTGCCAATTATTTTAGTTCGATCACATTAGGCATGTTTTTCTGCTGTATATTGTTCAATACATACGCGCACACATTATATATCTTATATGTGCCCCAAAAAATTTAACTATCAAACATCAAACTAAGCAAACATTGATATATGAAAAGCAAACATGTATAAAAGATCAACTCATCCAGGAAAAAAAAGGTTTGGAGATACGACCATCTTACCTGGGATTTTGAGGATGTTTTTTGGACACCTTTCTTGGATCCCTTTGCACTGCCTTGTTGGCTTGCAAAGTCAGCAAGAATGTTGTCTATGGACCATAACACAAAAGATCCAAGGGATTCCAAAGATCGATTGTTGATCCAGTCAACTGATGTCTTGTAAACAGCTTCAGGGATATGTGACACAGGATTCTACAAAAGGGGGGGGAAATGACTTATGAGATGAGATAGAGTACAAAATTTAATTACAACCAAGAAATGTATACTCCAGGTAAGTTAGACATTCTATTAAGGTTCACATTACTCGGTTTCTATGTGATCATAGAATTTACACATCCAACCCAAACATGCAAACAATGAAGAAGAATCTACCATTGAAGAAAGATATTTGCTTAACCCAGGCCTTCAGATGGATGACACGTATAAATGAAGATTATGTTGCTTAAGGAATCTATGTTTTACATCCAAATTTTCATAAAGCATCATGATAAAAGAAAGTTGATTGCATGTGACGGGTCCTTAATCCAATAACAAGATAGGTCAATAAGTCATTGTGTGATATCCTGAAGAAATGTAATGAACTAAGGCTGAAATCCATAGTCACTGTCCACAAGATTGAAGCTAGAACATGCTTTTCCAGGAGTAACTTCTGTAACAGTACATGTGGGAGCTATTTCTGGGAGATGTGCTCAGAGGCTCAAACTACCAACACTCTGACAAGTACAGGTAATGACATCAAATAATAATTACTATCTAAAGCACACGTATACTTTTTAGTCTCACTCCTTTTAAACTTGTCACCACTTCTTGAATTTAGGAAATTCTCACGTTTGAGACCTGGCACACATTGACCATGTCATGGATCATAAACAAGTTAATGGATTAAATAATAAGCTCCAAAACTCTATTGGGTTAAAACAAAATGAAAACCCATTTCTTTTGATAAGATTGCTGAAACTAAATACAATGGAAACGGCTCCTCAACTTCTAACATGTTAATACATCCCATTCACTCTCGTCATAACTAGATATGGATCTTAACCAAATGTCATCCATATAAGCTAGTGGAACAATTCCCCTAATACATCATTATATTATAGCAGCTCGTTCTTGTATCCAAGTAGAAGTCTTTATGTCCACACTCACCCCGTTCGTATCAGATATAAGAATGACAGAATCTTATTATTGCTTAATGTTATGCATCTATCACTAGAGATTTGTGAACTTTAGTACATAAGGGACCATATCATACACAAAGGAATCAACTTCTTTAAATTTCACAATTAGTTCATATGGCTCTGCTGTGCAAACTAAACATTAAGAACAAGCTAGAAGGTAATCAGGTATTACAAATTTACAATTTCACAGTGCAAGTTTTAGTTGATAGTCTACAACATGAAAAGTCTCGACAACTTACATCTGCAACCTTTGCAACAGCAGACTCTCTCAATAACTTCACCCAGGGAAACTGTGAAGCACTGACACTAGAAAATGCTCTTCCAAAGTAATCGGCAAACCTCATTAACTGTATATCATGTTGCGTCTCAAATGAAGCCTGCATGCATAAACAAATCCACATGATTAGTATTTATTCCCGCAAATTTAAAAAAAAAAATTAACAAGTCTGAAGAGAAACTATAAGCTAAAGCTTAAAAAGTTGTTCTTTTTTCTTTTGAATTATACATGCTATTCTGTTTTTGATATGAAGCCCTGCATACAATGTGCAGCCTCGTGTGCAGATCAATCTTCTGGTACTAAAGAAGTTGGAACAAATTTATTAAATCAGTTAAGACAGAATCCTGACAAATGCCTGTTGTAAGAATAAGAATGATTTCAAATCGATTGAAATGACGAATCCAAATTAAAATAATTCACTCACAGTCACATCAGACAGAAAATTAGCTAGATCAGCAGCATCGATCTTCGCCGCCGCTTCCGGGACCGTAACCTTAGGTTTTTTCACCTTCTTTGGCTTGGTCTTCTTTTCCTCAGCGACACCATTACCAGCTACACCGTTGGCATCAACCTCGTCATCGCTATCGTCATAATCAGAGTAGTTCTTCTTTGAAGATCTAACCGGAGGAGCATCATCATAGATCGCCAAATTCGCTAATCTCTCGGCTTCAATAAGCTTCCTACGTTCCTCCGACTTCTTCTCAATAGATGTGAACACGTTATTAACGGCGGGGATGGAAGATCCGTTGGGAAGTACCTTCGCCGGTTGCGGCTGCTGCTTCGCCGGATTCTTCCTCTGCTTCTTGGCGTAAGTAACCTTTTGCCATCCGTGATTGTTGTTGGTTTCTTCAGCAATGATGTTGGACTCGAAATCCATTTTTGGTGATTGGTTTGAAGAGAGATTCGGTGGAGAGGAGATCGGGAATTTTGACGGGAAAAACGATGCAGATGCAAAAGGGTTGAGTTTGGTGGTCGAATACAGATTATACACGACTTTTACAAGCAAATGAAGTTGACTATGCCTAGATGCGGCTGGCTGGCTGGCTGGCTGGCTGGCTGTCTCGAGCACTAGGCTCTCTTGCTAGCCAAAAGTTGTACCTTATGAAACAAAAGTTGTACTGTTAGTTATTGAATCTCATCGACGTGAAACCAACATCTAAGGTAGTGTTTGGATTGAGGGATTCCTTGGGAATTCTTAGGAATTAGAATCCAATTCCTATGAAATCCTTTGTTTGGTTCAAAAAGAAGGAAGGAAAAGGAATTTGAACTAAGAAAAACATTCCCTCAGGTGAGGGATTTCAAATTCCTTCACAAGGTGGAAGGAATTCACATTCCATCCTCTCTTTCTTCATCTGCTCACCGCTCACATCCATTACTCTTCATCTTCATCTGCTCACCACCGCTCACATCCATCCTCACCATCGAACTTCGCCGCCGCCGCCTCACCATCGAACTTCTCCATCGCCACCGCCTCACCATCGAACTTCATCTGCTCACCACCGCCTCATGCAGCTTCGTCTTCTTCGTCTTCACCCATCTTCATGTTCATCGTCTTCAAATTAGGGCTTCGTTCTACCCATCTTTGTTCCCTTCGATGACCCGTTCCCTCCGATGGCTCAGATTAGGGCTTCGACCGTCACATATTAGGGCTTCGACCATGCGATTGTGGTGACTGTGGATTTCAACCGGCGATTAGCATTTCGACCGGTGGTCCAGCAACTGAAACTTCGACTGGCGATCGAAGCTACAACGTGTGGCGATTGAAGCTACGACCGGCGACTGGACATCGGGCGACTCAATCTTCTACAGTGACGTTCGATGGTGGCGATTAGGGCTTTGACCTGCAACAGGCGATCTAAGCTCGCGACCTACAACCTACGACAGACGACGTTCGATGACGGCGATTAGGGCTTTGACCATCGAGCAACCGGCGACGACCTCCGTCGAGCAACCGGCGACGTTCGATGGTGGCGGTGGTTATGGATGGTGGTGGTAGGATCTATGGTTGTGGTGTGAATTCTAATTCCAAGGTATAGTTAACCAAACACAATGAGCCAGGATTTATATTTCAATTCCAAATCTTTCAAATTCCAATTCCTTCCTACATTCCAATTCCTTCAAAAAACAATCCGTGAACCAAACGCCACCTAAGTTTTATATACTGCGCCCAGTCATATCGACATGAAACCAACATCTAAGTATTACTTCCTTATGGTACGTGGTCGTTGTTCAACAAAAAATTTAAGTTTTATATATTTTTATTATTAATATTATTACTATGTTTAATAGATATTTTCATAATAATTCATCTTTGATTAATTAATAAACTTCTTTTATTCTTTTTTAAAATTAAAGAATCGAACGCACTATAATCATACACGTCTATGTCCATTTTGAGAATCTTACATGTGTATCATCGTGTTTTTATTCAATACTAGTTGAATGACTCGTGCATGCATGAGATAAACTTTAAAATTTAACATGTAATAAAGCTTAAATATAATATATAAAACAATTTAAACAAACAGAATCACATGTATAGAAAAAATAACTAATAAACCAGCATATTTTATCGAATGTTCAAATATTGAATTACGACGAGTTTTCATATTTTCAGTAGTACTTGTTTGTATACTACGTTCATAGTTTTATTTGTTAGGTGATATGTACTGAATTATACAGATTTGTTATACCAGATTTCCTGCATTTTGGCACCATTATTAGCAGATTTACACGATTTGATGTTTAATATCTTATAAATCTGATTTGTAGGCTCATAATAATGGATTGACGATAAGTAAAAATGATGAGACTCCGTCAAGATATCGAGTCTAGCAAAAACTGCAATCGATACACCCTCTGATAAGCCCATATTACTCGATACGGCCGTATTAAGGCAGTATCAGATGCCTCAAATACCCCAATCAGTGAGCTAGTATGGATAAGGTCATATGGCTTCAATACAGCTGTCTTATGCTCTTATCAACCAATACAGCCGTATTATAAAGATATACGACCGTATCAATCTGTTTTCAAGTATTAAAACCGGTAGCTCGGACACATAACAGTAAGCTTCGTTTTTTCTTTCATTTTTTCTTATTGGAGCAACCATGGAGACGTGTTTTCTATGCCAAAATGATGAGGCTTTGATCCTTAATGCATAAGGAAGGTGATTCAAGCATAAAGGGATTATGTAGTCCATTGAACATTCCATTTCACCTTCATTTCAGGTTTGGTATAATCTTTCCTACTTTGGTTGTGTTAGATCCGGATTTGATGTTGGATTTGTTTGTGGGAACTATGTTCTATTTACTTTGATTCATTTGGATTATGTTAGTCTCAGAGTAAGTACACAACAGCGAATGTTTGTAGAATGAGGAGTTGAATACAAACTTTAGATTTTTGAATTTAAAGACACACCATGATACTACTAGCATCATATCAGCGCAATGCTACGGCGGTAAATAGTTTTTGGTTTACAATATGTTGTTCTTAAGAATGTAATTATATGTTATTCGCGCGATTCAATGCTACGAAAAAAATTTCTACAACAACATGTCCGTTTTTTTTTAATTTTCTTTTATTTACATCTAACTATTTTATTAATTTTAAAAATAAATTCTAAAAGACAATAAAATAAGAAAAAAGATTTATATTTATGAAATAAAGAGAAAAGTTAATAAGATTTTTAAAATTATGTTGATGTGGGTAGATAATTGTGTTAGTATGAGATAATATATTTTGAATAAAAAGTTAAAGTAAATTAGGAGAGAATAAAATAGTTAAAGATTGAGTGGATGAGATTAATTTAGATTAAATGAAGAGTCAAAATTTTATATTGATTGAATTTTAAAAAGTCTTAAAATTTAAGAGGAGAGAAAATGTTAAATGATTTTTATAGTGGTATATATATAGATTATATAATTCTTATTGGTGATAAATCAAGAAGTACATGTACAAGAAGCGGAAATTTTAAGTATAATAAAAGGTGACAATTAATTTG
The DNA here is from genome assembly GCA_038502395.1 of Dittrichia graveolens. Lineage (NCBI taxonomy): Eukaryota > Viridiplantae > Streptophyta > Magnoliopsida > Asterales > Asteraceae > Dittrichia > Dittrichia graveolens. Next base: position 111,218,831 of record JARJIL010000002.1, read on the forward strand.
TCTAACATATAGACAAGCTAACTCTATAACAACTAATGTCCAAGAGTGTTCAACACATGAACAAGTTTGATTCTACACAAAATGCTAAAACTCTACGAATTTTCTCAACTAATTATATTGCTATATTGTTGTGTATAAGTATATTTTGCATGTCCATAATGCATGGGTATTTATAGAAGTAAAGTGGCATCCGGTTGAGGAAGGAGACAAATAGTATATAGGAAAATAATATTTTAATTATAAAGATAGTTGGTGAAAAATAAAGTTACTTTAATCAAATACTGATAAAAGTAAATGTACTTCTCTGAAAAAGTGTAACAAACTCACAATATAAAATATTAAGTCTAATACAATTTGCCTTGTAAGACCATCTTTCTCTTTCCATGTTTGTAGTTTAAACAACAGTTATGCTTCTTTCAGATTTGACTTTACCAAGTATAGAACTGTCAGTCATACTTAGTTATTGAAACAAATCTTCGAGATTTTCATCTTCTAAAGTATCTTTCTCCTTTTTCAGAGAATAAGATTAATCTTTTTTGTATCGTGCTTGATCCAAAAGTGTTTTGTACTTTTACAAACAAAGATTTGAAGGCATAATAGAACAACACATGTTCTGCCTTTTACATATGAAACTTACAATCTGAAGTGGAGAGCAAATTTGACATTTTGCTCGACTCAGCTAACAAAATGTACTAAGTACTTTCTAGATTACACTACTCTGATGAAGGAAAGGATATGCTGATCATTTTTTCAAAGACTCGGTTGATAACTATTGCTCAGCTGATCATATAGATGCTCAGTTGATCAACAGTTATGCTAGGGAAGCATAGGCTCATGTATTTATATGATCAATTGATCAAGTATGCTCAGTTGATTATTTAAATATATAAGTTTATGTAAGATGAATAGTTGTGCTCTGAAAGACTTGCTTAGCTGATGTATGTGGCCTCAACTTATCCATTTTTTTCACTCAGCTGATGGTTATGAATCTCTCAGTTGATCAAAGTACTTTGCTCAACTGATGGGTGTAAACGCTCAGCTGATCAAGTTACTTTACTCGGCTGATGGTTGTTTTTTCTCAGCTGGTGGTCTTCTACACTTGTTTTTTTATCCCGAAGTTCCTCAGTTGATGCCCTTCGGCTGATGCTTTGAGTATAGGTTGCTTCTCGGTTGATGTTTCCATACTTAGCATAATTTCAATAATCTGATTCAAACAACACATGTTTTAATATTTTCAAAGTCATACTGAATGTGAGGTTTGGTTATCATCAAATTCTATGTTTTAAAATAAGCAGAGTTGATTATTAAGGTGAAGTTGTTATCTCCCCAACAGATTATACATGTTCTAGCTGTTTGTATTACGTATTTATGATGGTTTGACTTTTGTTGACTTGAATGATATTGTATCTTGATTCAATTACAAGTATATTTTGGTGGTATTGATGTTATTTCCACCCCATGTGAGTGTTTTATACATCTATGTTAGGTTGACTCTATGTGTGAAACGCTTATTTTTAAGTGTATGTATATTTAAACAAGTTTAAGTTATGTTAAGATTGACACTATGTTGGTGGATCTTGGTGTGATTACACTTGGTATATGTATTTGTGGCATTACACGAGATTCGAGGATGATGGTTTGGGATTTTGGATATTAAACCAAGTACATGTCCTTATACTATGAGAAGTTATGCTCATTTGTGTTAGGTGTGTTGTTTGAATCACCAAGAGGTTATGTTTATTTTGCTCATCACGGATTGAGTCATGATATCTTATCTCCATTTATGATCGGGTATTTAGTATTAATTTCCAATTTAAAAACCTTACGCATCAAGAGGTTATGTTTATGTGTTTGGTGTAATTCGTTTTGTCTATAAATGAATTACTAATTGGAACGTGTATATTTCGAATCCTCTGTACTTAATAAGTCAGTATGGTCGTGTCACGTGATTAAGTATTTTAATACATTTGACTATAGCGTATCTAATCCGAACGAGTACCTTCCTGTTTTGAATTCCTTCCTATTGCATACTCCTGTGATTTATTTGTTTCTTTGCTTTTTGTTGTTTTTTCTATAGTATTTAGTTTATTTCGCTTGTTGCCTTGTTGTCGGTTAAATAACAGTGAAGGTTGATTATTGTGAGCCTTTGTACCCTGAGTTCGATACTCGGTCTTACAAAAAAAGCTATACTATGTGATACCTGCCTATCACGCGTGTAGTATACTTTAAAGGTGAAACCACTTTTAAAAACACTGTGTATACTCTAAATTATTTATATAAGAATATGTAGCGGTTTGTGCGTATCATTAGGTTACTATCATCGTCACAAAGAAGAAATCTTAATAGAATTAAGTACACTTGGTGTGTACAGTTATTCTTAAAAATGATATGAAATTCATCTTAACGTGTATTATTTGACCCCTTCGTCCGTTGAAACAAAACTACTATCTCTTAAAGATAATTTTGATAAAAAAATGTTCCTTGGTATCATGAAATCATTTTAATGTCCAACCTTTTGATTTGTTAGACACCCATGTAATATACAGTTAGTCATAATCATTATTAACAAATTATAATTATAAAAAACATAATATATTAAAAAAGAGAGTCAAACATCTAAATATAAATAATTAATGCTTCTTAATTTCAAATCTTAAGGATTATTTTAAAATATTATTTAACCATATTTTATCATTGTTATTACATAAAACCCAAATTATAAATCATAACGAATACATAAATAATATCATTAGCTTATAATAACACTGTCTCAAACTTTGGATGTCATACTCATAACCTTTTTTATATACGAAGCTCTGACCGGTTAATCAATTACATATAGTTTGTTTATTAGAACAGATCAAGAGTTTAACATTGTATGGTCATGTCAACGAAAAAGAAAACTGATTTAGGGATTCACAAACATAAATTATCCCATAAATGGTATTATACTTCACTAACCTATTATGGATATATATTCTTATATACTCTAAATAAAGAATATCTTATAAAAAAGGATCACTGTTTTAGTGATCTATAACATAAAAATTAACTATAAATGCGTTATCTAATTTAGAGTTTTATAAATAAAATAAACAAGAAAATAGTTATTCCCATTTAGAAAAGATTAAGTGTCATTACAATTCGATTTATACAAAATCAAAGACGGTAACACATTATTTTCAATGATTATAATTTTCTACTAATAAAAGACTTAAAACATATTTTTTTAAAATTTTGTGTCAGATTAAGGTAAAATTTATATTAAAACGTAGATAAAAATAAGATAATTTTAAATATATAATTATATTTATACCAATCATTATATATTAAAAGGTACAAAAGAAAAACTATAAACATATACAATTAAATACATTAGTTAAAACTAAATATATAATTTGTACAAACACCCTGTATATTTTCATGTAACTCCCTTATTATTGGTTCTATATACTCTTTTAAATTCATACTTCTATTTATGGAAGTCAAAATTAATTTTTTGGTCAAAATTGAAGAAATAGGAGGCTTTGATTGGTTAACTGGATTTTTAATTAAGAAAAATTTCTAACAATATTTATCTTTTAATATGTATATAAATATAAATAAATAAATATATATAGTTAAATAAAATAAGAAAAATGATATATATTATTTTACATTTTTCCTCCGACTCATTATAAGATGACATATGAAGTTTACTAATTATCTTTTTATACCTCTTTTATTAATTTTGACACTTGCATTGATCTTAAGAGTATGAAGATAAGTAGAAGGAAAAATTAGAAGAATTTGTCACCTCCCATAAAATAAAAAGATCAAAATAAGTCAAAGAGTGTTTGTTTTAGCTTATTTTATGGGTTTTTTTTGCTTATTAGTTTATTTTTTAAGCTTATGAGAAATTTGATGTTTAGTTTAGCTTATAAGTCAATTTTGATAAATCAAATGAAAACAAATTTTTTCCTCCAAATGGGCTTATGTTTGTATATTTACATATACTAGTGGAGTACCCGTGTAATGCGACGGCGGCGAATAAAGAGGAGGTTGTCATGAGTTTTGTGCAGAATAATCACAAAGAGCTAATATGAGTTTGTGAAGATTCTTTGCGAGAGCCACTTTGAAATTATGAATTAAATTGCTAACTTTGAGTTATTTGTCTGTCAGTTTGTTTGTGGAAGAGTTTTGTCACATGGCTGAATCATGAAGTTACTGATTATATATATGTATGTATATATGTGTGAGTAATGTTTCATAGTTCCAATTATTATGTAATTGAGTTAGAATGCAATGTTTATAAATTTCAACTCTTTGACTCTTTAATTGGTTTGGTGTTTGTGAAATATCTTGAACTTGATTTATTGAAAACATGAATTTAGATGATCTTATGAATCAAAAGTTAATATTAAAAATATATGATTAGACTTAATTCAGTTATAAGTATGGTGATCTAATGAACCAAAGTTAATATTAAAAATATATAGTTAGAAATAATACAGTTATAAGTATTGGTTTAAATTCATTAATTGTCGGTTATGTTTTCAATATTTATTTGTTTAAATTCATTAATTGTGGACTTAAAATGAGGGATAAAGAAGAGGTATAAAGGAGAAGTATTTTAGTAAATTTACTCTTTTTAAAATTAAGAGTTTTTTAGATAGTAATTACATTATATAAAAGTAAGATACTCTTAACTTTCTTATTTTTTCAACACATTCCCTCCCTCAAATACAATCACGCCTTTTTAAATTATTTTATAATAATAAGTTAAATCAAATATTTAAAAAAAAAAACTTATTAACTTATAAATCATAAGTTTAATTAAATGTTTTTTCTACTAATAAACTTAAAAGACAATATACTTACAAAGCCTGCTTTTTTTTCAGGAACCTTTTTATATGTTACTGTAGCTTACTATAAAATTAGCTTATTTTTCGAAGCCCTAAACGCTTCCGTGAGTTCCTCGAAGCCCAAGTACGTCGTTCAACTGACTCCACCACAATTCGATCCATTACCTGTAAACTCGAGTCGAGAGCGAGAGAGGGACTTAGGGACGACTTTGCGACGGCGAGGGAAGGGGGAAGAGACGATTGAAGGCTGGGGAAGAAACGATCGAAGGCTGAAATCAGAGGGGCGACTCAAGGGCTGACTGCGATTAAACAAGTTAGGAGACAAATCCACTTCTGATTTTCCCTTTCAGCAACTATTAAGGTTAGTTCCACCTCTTCCTGATACATGATTACATGGTTCTCGAAGTTCTGCTATTTGATGTTCTGACTCAACTGTTCGACCATATAATCAACATCAACAATTAATAATAATCAGCATCACAATTCCAGTGTATATAATCAACAGTTCTGATTTTTCCTTTCAACTACTACAATTCCAGTGTATATACTTGAATCGGAATCTACATTACCCGAATTTTAAGTTCAATCCATAGGCTAGTTTGGCTGTTAAATAAATTTTGGATTAAGAATCAGAATTTGGTTAAGTGTATTGATGCATTCCATATAAATCTTAAGTTGCTAAGAGTTGAACCACTTCCTATTCTGTATCAACTTGCTTTATTCAGGATGCTAAAATCAGTGTTACTACTAATATTGCTAGAGAATTTAACTACCTAAATTTAGATCATGATGAATTAAGAAATAGCCACAGTTTTAAATTGATGAGTATCCAGATTACTTATTTACCTATCATTGGATAGTTCAGTATCCAGATTACTTATTTAACTATCATTGTTGAGTAAATTTAAGCTATATATGATTCCTCTATTATCCTCGTCGAAAAAGGGTATTTTAGATATTTAAGAGATAGACAAGTGTATGTGTACCTAGGATGAGGAGAACCCTTGATGGGCTTCTGGCCATACTTCCTCCAAGAATACTCATCTGGTTGTATATCCGCAAGCTTATTACTGATAGCAGGAACTTTGACTGATCTCTTAACCCTGTGTCTTCTACCCACCCAAACAAAAATACACTCTTAAGTATAATAGAAGACCAATAACAACTGGTGGTAATTTAGACCCATTTGAGTCAATCCCTAACATGTCAAACAAGTGCAAGATCAAAAACTTTATCTTAAAAAAGAAAAACAAATATTTCAAACAGGTTTACACAAGGTTAAAAGTGGTATTTTTAATACATAAAATTTAGACAAGTTGTTCATTTGAAACCACAAACTAATCGTTTTGGCAACCATGATATGTTAGAACTTTAAAGTTTTCCAACAATGAACTAGATTGCTGCCTAATTCTTGTGATATCGAAATATGCGTTATGAAGAAGTTTTTTGAGTATGTCTCATGGAGAATGATGATGAGAGTAGCAGTTAGTTGATAAGATGATGTCGAATAATTATTAGCAAAAAAAAATAAAAGCAAATGGTGGGAAGAGTAGAGATATTGAATCTCGATTAACCAAATATCTTGGTAACTAGATGTATTAAAAATGTTTCATTAGCTGGTTTAAGTACTTGTGTGAATTAGAAAGGATGATGGAAACTTGTAAAGACAGAAAGCTAACAGATCTGAAACTGATTTGGCTGGGTAACTTCTTCTTTTTGTATGATGTTGTTGTTGGCTTAATCTTGACAAACACCTGTTGACGTTGTTGCTGCCTCAACTCTTCATTGACCGGCTATCAATGCCAATGGTCATTGGTGACTGCCACTAACACACTTTACCGACTTTCGGTCAATGTTGTAAAACTCGGTCTACTCGGTGAGTAGTCGCGAGTCGGCCGATCACCTTGGCGAATACTAGTTACTCGGTTGAATTACTTGTGCAAGACTGCAAGGTCCTACTCAGTCAAATTCGGTCAAACTCGGAGCTAGGCGGTTGGGCAAACTCGGAACTAGGTGGCGGTCAAACTCGGTATTTTAACTAGTATTTTAAGTCTTGAACAATTTTATTAGTGTTTCTAAACACATGTTTTGGGTCTATGAACAATTATGTTTATATTTGAGTTTTTAGTAACATGTAGTTTATATAATTTTAAAATTTAAATATAAAAAGTTCCAATCCGAGTACTCCCCGCCTAGGCCTAGTACTTGCTACTCTCCGCCTACCATCTGGCTCCCGCCTAGCGAGTTCTGCAACCATGCTTTCAGCAGTGTTGCAAAACTCGGGCAACTCGGCCGAGTACTCGGTGCTCGGACCCTAACTGAGGCGAGTTAAGGTAACTCGGTCCATTACTCGGTACTCGGTCAAACTCGGCCAACTCGGTCAAACTCGGTCTACTCGGCCAACTCGGTCAAACTCGGTCTACTCGGCCAACTCGGTCAAACTCAGTCAATAAAAAAATTAGGTTTTAATGATGCCAAGAACCCTTTTCTCTTCCATTTTCACGCACACAAGGTTACAAATCTGCCGCCTCCTTCCTTTTTGCTTCGACTGAAGAACACCAAGGCCCGATTGAAGAATAAATCAAAGACCAAATCGTGAATCCTTCTTCCATTGGTGCTTGATTTCTTCATCACCAAGCAAAACGGGTCCTTCATCTTCGGTTTTCCTGCTCGTATTATTGGATTTCTGCTCGACGGGAACAAGGTTTTTGCTTGACGGGAACAGGGACAACACAAGGTAAATGATTTTTGAAGTTTTGATCTTGTACTCACTTATGTGTTGTTTTTTATTTTCTGCTCGACTGAAGAACACCCATATGTGCTGTTTTTTATTTTCTGCTCGACTGAAGAAGACCCATTTCTGCTCGATTTCTTCATCACCAGCCTTTTCATAGTTATATATTAATTGATACTTGATTAATTTGATGATTAATGTTACAAAATAAGAAAATTGTGGGCTGCTGTGTTTTTTTAATAGGCTGTTTTTTCAATGAATACTTGAATACTTGATTAATTGGATTATTGAGTAATGATACTTGATTTGCTTCTTACCTTTAACAATTTGATTACATATTTTCTTATACTTACTAGTTATTACTTTGATTATTTATGACTTATGAACATGCTATATGTATAATTTTCAAAAAATTTCATTAAGAAATCCCAATCTGAGTACTCCCCGCCTAGGCCGAGTACTCGCTACTCCCCGGTCGGCCGCTCGAGTAGCGCCTAGCGATTTTTGTAACATTGGCTTTCAGTGTTGTCGCCTTAGTTCCACCGTCTTTTTATATCGTTCCCTTGATTCAGCCGGCTCTTATTGATCAAGTAATGATTTTGTTTGATATCCACCGATTGCTTGCTTTTAAACCTGAGCTTTTGATACAAAACTCTGTTAATTGTTTATTTGTTTTTTCATTTGCTCAGTTTTTTTATTGTTAGGTTTGTTGAACGTTTTTGTTTATTATTGTTTGTTTTTTGATTGAAAGATATAATTATTATGAACAATTAGATATAAATTATAAACCTCTTCTTGGAACAGTGACATCTACCACTAGAGCCCCCATCATGTACCATACTACCAGGACACCTCCTTTGTGTTGGTATGTATCCAACCGTGATGACCCGATTAAACTTAAGGATCTCCCACTGAGATCATCCACACTCCCTTCAATACTCAATGATTAAACTTAAAAGAGTTACTGGATGACATTGAATTGGAATTATTGAAATTCAAGTTAAAAGCACCGTTGTTCGTCTTAGCCTGCTGTTTGATTTGCTGCTTTTGCTGGTGTTGGAGGAATTGGTAATTAGAAAGGGTTAAAGGGGTATTTTGGAGGATTTGGATCTTGTTTCCTAAAAAAATATTGCTTTTAACAGCATTTGAATTGTTTTCTTGGAAGGGTTTTGGTAGGAATTGGTGATCTTTCTCAAGGGTCAAAGGGTTTTGATAACTTAATTACATTAATAATCTGATACTATATAAAAATTCTTAAACTTTAAATTAATTTCAAATTTTCTTGGTTTTATAAATTGTAAATATATATAAAAGTGTAATAAGTCATTGAATTGTTTTTCTATCTGACTCGTTTAACAGTGCAACGGATTGTGAGTACACGGTTCATTTACGAGATCAAGTTGCGGAACAACTGATGCAAATGTAGAAATTTTAGTGACTTTGTTATGTTAGTTAAGCAAATTGCGTAACAATTTTATTTTATTTTTTGAATTTTTATATTTTGGATATTAATGTTTTGAACCTAGCTATTTGATAATTTTGCTCAAATTGTTGAATTTAGTTTAAAATTGTAAAGTTATAGTAAATAAAACATTTCTTAAAATTAAAAAAAAATAATATTTTCTTCGCAGACATAAGACCTTCTAAACTTTATCTTATCCAATAAGACCTTCACAGCTTATGTCTTCAAAAACAAACAGCCCTTAAGCTCAAAAAAATAAGCTTACCCAAAGTCCAAACACCCCCTTAAGCCCAATCGAATAAATAAACCCATGAATATTATCACAGTACAGGGTCGGCCCTTGCAGAATTGTAGCAAAGGTGCAAAACTGCGAATAGACAATTAGCAGAGATGCAGAGGGGTTTGGAAGGTGATTAGTGTTTATTTCTAGGGTTCGAAGTAGCAACCAATTAATTATAATATTCTCCGCTTCAATTGGCAGTTTGTTCGTTTCTCAAGGCTCAATCTCGGTTGATTACTCGAGTACCTACGCTATTGCCCCTTCAACAGGTTAACAAGGGTTCTTTTTTCCAGTTTCAAATTTCAAGGAATCAAGTTGCAATTGTTTACAAATTTCTTGATGGCTGTGAGAAGTCAGAGAACAGAAGGGCTTTATGTTTTTTGACTAGCGAGGCATTTTTTGTTCTAAAATTTCAGCAGAGAGATTTTTTTAATGACTGGTCAAAAGTTAATTCGTCAAATGTTTTGTTATTTATCGTTTCCAGTAGGCTGTAGGTACTATGCGGTAGGATTTGTGTAGACATAAGTGTTTTTATTATAGAGCTTTACCGAAAGATTCCATAAGCTAAAATTACCATTAGACGATGGTGGCAGACTGGTAGCAGTGGATAGGAAAATAGTAGGGTTAATACATTTTGTTGTAACTTTGTTTATGAATTTGTTGGCTAGAATATAGTGTAAAGGCAAACAAGGTATCTTGTTTACGACGTTAATTGTGTAGAGATTTTGTTGGTTACGAAGGTGGGAGTGATAAATTTGTGACAAAAGGCTTTGATAATTGGACACAAGGCGAGAAGAAATTACAAAACTGCGTAATTAGAAGTATTCAAGTACACATAAAGTCTTTTGAGTTCAGACAGATTCTTATCTACGCCAGCTCATTTTATGTAATCCATTGATGCAAACATTTCCTTATACTTGTTGGCTTTTGATCCTGTCGAGCAAATGTTAGTCCCAAATAGAAATGATCACATATGCTATATTGTAAGCATCTGTTAGCTCTTAGGTTGTGCTTGGTTCATTGTTAGGAATCCTATAGAATTGGAATCTAATTCCAATAGATTTATTTGTTTGGTTCAACATAGGGAAGAAATATTATAATGCTAAATGGTCAATAATGATTTAACCATCAAAGTTTTCTTTCAATTTCGGTTTAACCATCAAAGTTTTTTTCTAAACGAAATTACCATAAAGTTTGAATTTGTTATGATTTAAACCTCAAACTTTTTTTTTCAAATGATTTAAACCTTGAAGTTTTGTTAAAAAAACTGATTAATCACTTAGTTTTTGTACTGTTTTCGATTTTACCCTCTCTACTTGATTATGCATTTTACTTTTGGGTCAATAATGGTTTAATCATCAAAGTTTTCGTTCAATTTCGGTTTAACCATTAAAGTTTTTTTCTAAACGAAATAACCATAAAGTTTGAATTTGTTATGATTTAAACCTCAAACTTTTTTTCAAATGATTTAAACCTTGAAGTTTTGTTAAAAAAAACTGATTAATCACTTAAGTTTTGTATGATTTTCGATTTTACCCTCTCTACTTATTATGCATTTTACTTTTTATTAAAAAGTTAACAAAACTTAGAGGGTTAAATCTTTTTTTAACAAACATTTAAGTGTTCAATCGTTTTAGAAAAAACTTTAAGGTTTAAACCAAAAAAAGGTGTAACTTTGAGGATTAAATAATTATAAATTCAAACTTTATGGTAAAACTGTTTGAAAAAAAACTTTGATGATTAAACCACCGAAACTGAAGTAAAACTTTGATGGTTAAACCATTATTGATCCTTTACTTTTTATTAAAAAGTTAACAAAACTTAGAGGGTTAAAGAATTTTTTAACAAAAATTTAAGTGTTAAATCGTTTGCGAAAAAACTTTAAGGTTTTAACCAACAAGAAGGTGTAACTTTGAGGATTAAATAATTGTAAATTCAAACTTTATGGTAAAACTGTTTGAAAAAAAACTTTGATGATTAAACCGAAACTGAAGTAAAACTTTGATGGTTAAACCATTATTGGTCCTAATGCTAAATGACTAAAACTTTAGGAGAAATAGGCGTGTAGTTAGGAACACCTACGATAGGTGTTTTCACATTCATAAATACTTAAATGAATATATGATAAAATAACTAACATAGCATTTAGAACAACTAACATACTTAATGAATAAGTGCTGATAGAAACGTATATGCTGGACTTCCTATCTTGTATCGAGAATCCTATCTTCCAGCGGTTCCCTGTGCCAATTCAGGGTGTCGATTTAGGGATTCGACTGGGCTTAGACTATCACAGGGCTTCGACCATCCTGCAGTCTACGTCGACCTTTGTCTGCATCGAACTCTATTTCTGTCACCTTTGGCCTCAACCAAAATCACGGTTTGGTTAAGGTTAATTACCTTCGATATTATCTCCACTGTTCGTGCTATTGTAATTTGTTTTCAGTTTGGATTAGTTGTTCTTGGCTTTCTGTACATGAGTTTCTTGTTCAACAGACATGGTTTCTTGTTTGCTATTGTAATGGGTTCTATCACTCATTTCTCCCATTTATTATTGGTTTGCTACTGTAATTTGGGAATGCTTGATAATTCTTCCTGCTTTCTGTTCTTATTTTGATTTGCTCTTTTTTTTGGGATGGTCAATTTAGAAATTTATTGTATAAGTTGTTCATTCATCTGTATGTTCATCATCCCAATGTTCTTTTACATTATACAATTTACTATAATTGAGATTCCAATTCTGTTGACAGATTTGCTAGCCAAACAGAATAGGAGGATTTTCAAATTCCAATTATAATTAGTTCACAAATTTCAAATCCATTGAAAAACATTCTGGGAACCAAATGTCCCCATAACATGGCGTGAATGATTCTTAACCACTGCATCAGTTCTGTTTTTACTGTTCAAGAGTTTTGTTTAGCCTTTTGTCTACAAGAACTATACTTTGAGATCCTTGCAATGGGTTGGTAATTATATTTTCATTTATGTAATGAGGCTGGAATTTGAGCTACAAGTTTAGCATTTGCTTGAGTTACAAACTTGGTAGACGCATCAATTCTTTTTTTGTTTATTAGCTAGTTGTTGATATTGATCTAATTTCTGTAGGTACTTGTAAGTTGTTTGGAGTTTGACATATTTTGTATCCCTCTTTGTTAAGAAGTAGACAAAATTATAAACTTGTTATATGTTTATAGTTGTATATGTTCATGATGCCAAGATGCTTATATACGACAAAATTTATAACCTTTGCGATATTTTTGTACTTGGTTATGAGGTATTGAGTGATTATAGTATAGATATGCTTATGTATACGACTTCACAAATGCGAGTGTAGTTATCCTGTTGTATCAAAATTTTCAACTCTACCATAATGACATAATCTTTGAATTCTTTTAGGCTGCCCGTACAGTCATAATGCCACGTAAGCCCACAAGAAGAGCTCATTTACGAAAGCCCCAGCCTGCTTTCTCTCGTTTAGGTCGTTCTATAGCCTTAATTAACTCTGCCCACAAGGTCAAACAGCAGAACGCTAATTCTACAGTACACAGACTAGTTCCCCCCAGCTCTACAGGCAGGAATATCTTAATATCTATTTTTAGTTCAATTATATTTTGATTGCTATAATCTAATTCTTGCTTATAGGTAGCAGAAAATTGAAACATGATACTACACAATCAAGGAGGAAAGAGTCACATTCTTCTTCTGAAGATGAGGATTCTTCTTCAGAAGATAGCTTTGAGGTAACTACATGGGCACTGTAATAAGTTGAAATCTTTAAATATGTTTTATTGGAGATATATTTATTTTAATTATTTTGAGCTTTGAAGGGAGTTGTTCAAGCAGATTTTGCATTTTTTGACCCAAAACCCGAGGATTTCCATGGAGTAAAGGTTCTATTGCAGACTTATCTTGATAATAAAGAATGGGACCTGAGCAGCTTTGTAGACTTGATCTTGCAACAAACTACTGTGGGAACTGTAGTTAAGATAGAAGAAGACGAAGATAATGGAGTTTATGGCTTTGTTTCTGCTCTTAATTTGCAGAGATATAAGGTGAATTTTTATTTCCTCGACATTCAATAATCTTAAAAAAATCTGTAAATTTGCATATACAGCTGAAGTTTTTGTCTTATTGTATAGGATTGTAAATGTATGATGGAACTGAAAGAGTTCCTATTAAAAATGTGTGAAGATAAAGAAATAAAAGATAAGTTGAGATCATATTTAGGAGAGCAAGCAGGGGATGTCGGTCTTCTGATCTCGCAACGTGTTGTGAATCTGCCACCTCAGCTTTTACCACCTTTGTATGATGGTCTCTTTGATGAAGTTTCGTGGGCAACAGAAGACGAGGTTAGATGAGAATACTATTTTGGGTTTTGTTAATGTGCTTTGAAAGTGATTTTGTTATATATATATATATATATATATAGAGAGAGAGAGAGAGAGAGAGAAAGAAGGGATCGTGACATCATCTTCTTAATTAAGGGTGATCCACCAATCAAAACCCTTTAATTAATCAAAAAATGACTTTTTGTTGTTTGCTTACATCATGCTCTTCGTTTTTTTGATGATTGATAATATTGTGTTGTTTTTAATTATAGACGTTCTATTTGGTTAATAATTTTCATTATACAAATTTATAATTTTGATGATTATTAATGTTGCATATGGTATTCCATTTTGTTAATTAAAATTGTGTTCTAATCTTTATTATTTGTTTATATGCTTTTTTACAAAAAATATAATGATGATCTTATGTATGAATTTCTGATTTCTAATAAAGTTATCATTCTTTTAAGCGATTTTATATCACATTTATTGTTTACAATTGTTTTACTATATTTAAAATTTATGTTAATCATCCCCGTGTTTATACACGGGGTATTAAGCTAGTTATAATTAGATAACCAGCTATAATTGAACACTTTGTAGAGGATAGTATTGGATGTGCTTCTGCTGCTTGAAGTTGTAGTAATCAGGTGTTTGAGGTTTAGAAAATTCTGATTATTTTAGGGATTTAAAGATTAATTGTTTAAAAAGGAAACTCTGTGAATTGGTATATCAATATATCTAGATAATTAGCTTTGTTTTTTAAATGAAATGTCTATATGACGGTTTTCAAGAAACTGATGTATTCTTAATTTTTTTTGTTTAAAAGCCAACAAAGGAGCTTAGGAAATCGTTCTGCTTCAAATATTATTTATTGGTCAGCAAAATCTATAAGGTAATGTAGCTTTACTTGCTTTTATTATAAATACCTTTCTTTTGGCCTAATTCTGTTCTATATTTAACCTTTTTTCTTTTTTCTTCATAAATAATTTTGGACTGTTAGCAAAAGAATGGAGACCAGAAGAATAAGGGTAGTAACTCAAGTGAAGAAGCTATAATTTACTTGAAACCAGAGGACGAAATTTTTCATAATGTATACATTTCCCTCTTTCCGATTCTTAGAACTGCATAACTCTAATTTTTAACTTGGAATTCTGATTTTTATCAAATGCGTCATCAGCTCTGTGCATGGTCTTTCTGCTTTCCCTTGCGCACTCAGCAGGTCACTACCAACGAGGCAAGTATTGATTTTGATTCATCGTCTTTAACTTTTGAAAATGTGCCAGCTGAGGAATGGGTCAATTTGGGCCATGTTTTTTTCTCTAGTTGGTCAAATGGGTGAAATACTAAATAAACAAAAGTTAGCTTCAAAGGAAAGGGGTCAAACATCATGCCAAAAGTTCATTTTTTAAATCTGTAAGGCCTCCTAAAAATGCTGAATTATAATTTAAATAATCCAATTCTTGTAATCATATTGGACACATTTATTAAAAACTCAATTCTTTTGGGCAAAAAGAGTTTGACCCTAACCCATTTTGAATCATTACCCAACGGCCCAACCATCTTAACCTGCGTTTTTTGCCACCAGCAATCAAGGCAGGATTTGCTGTCAGTTTTTATTTTCATTTTTATGGTGCCAATTGTATATTTGTTACTTGTATTGCATATGAATCATCATCATCATCATCATCATCATCATCAATTCATCGTCTGATGGCTTATAATATCTTCTTGTGCAGCTGAAAGGGTACCGATCAATGGGTTTAGTCATGGCTGTTGAAGCAACCCATGTTTCAAATTTCCGACAACAGCTGCATTCATTAATCGACGAATCATAATTTCGCGATTCAAAAAGTTTACTTAGCTCTTACACAACTCTTTAATCGATTTTTTTCTTCATGTTTCTGACATGTTATGATTTGTTCGGATGCTTTCACAGATCAGACTTGATGGGTTTTGTAGATGTTTGTAACACTAAGTGTCTGATTTGCCTGTTTAATTAAATCTTGCAGAAATTTTGTTTCCCTAATCATATTGTTTTTAAATTCCTAATGTCAGAAAAATGCTTATTATTCTGGTTAGTAAAAAAATACATTTGAAGGACATGAATGTAGATTTATATTGACAAGAGGTGGTCAGGGTGGGGTTGTCTGCACACCCTAGCTGGACTCCATTAGGGTTGGCCATAGAGGGTGAATGGGTTGGGACCTCTTGGTCTTTGTTTTCTATTAGATATTTTATCATATTATCTTGCCTCAATCATCAACTCATTTCTTCAATGGAGGGCAATTACAGTTGGGGAACATATGCATAAAGCAGAAAACCAATAACTATCATTGTCTTGAACTATATTCAACTATTATTATGTAATAATTGGTATTTTTAGACATTGTTTGTTAGAATGGATGGTTTAGAGGGGTGGGTGTTTAATCAAATGACCTGCAATAAATAAACAAAATTTCATTTGTATGATTGATCCGTTGAATGTTACAAGATTCCATAAAAAAGAGAACCTTTTATTATGTGTTAAACTCGTTTATTTTTATTCCATGTTTCGTGTCATATCAAGAATTTATGCAAATGGCAGAGGTAATCATTCCCATACTCTTATTTGGAGTTATAATAAAAAGTTATTGCATACTGAAACACATACATACCATAAAAATAAAAAATAAAAACATATTACATTTCAATAAGATATTTGATTAAAAATTTCGGTAACCAATGGTGCCAAATCAGAGTTTGACTTGAGATTACAAAAATCTCTTTCATTTCTCATCTTCAAATCTCTTTCCTTCCCTCCAAATCCAATGGCGAAATCCCCAAAATTTCAATATCAAATCATCCCTCCAAACACAAAAAAAAACCCTCATCCATATTTATGTTTCCATCACTTAAATTTTCCTCTCAGCAACAATCGGGAAGACGGAAGGAATGATCACTTTACGCCAACAACAACAACATCACCATCATCATAATAAAGAGAACATTCCCCCATTTTTCTCCATCAATAAAACCATCGATAATAAGCTCTGAGCAAAGACGGCATTGATGAAGAACAAGAAAAAGATTAAACACACGAAGCCCCTTAATGCATGATATATTCTTGTTGTGCATAAACCATCTTCATACCTAAATAATAGGTAAATAATTTAAATCCCATATGTGGTTTGTTACATATGTATTAAATGAGTAAAGTACATGGGGTAAAGTGTCAATACATGCACTATTGGAGGTGTAATTTATGTAATAATCTCCACCTTATTGATTGAGCCATGAATGAATCAGATCAATAATTCTGCTATCAAACCCCAACATTCAGTAATGTCAAACATTTCTTGAACTTTTCTTCATTAACCGAGTTAGTTAGAACATTTGCTACATTTTCATTGGCGAGTACCTTTTCCACTTCAACCTCCTCTGACTCTATGACTTTCTTGATAAAATGTGTAACTACTAGAATTTCGAGGTAATAGAATCTATGTAGATATTTCCCATTATTTATACCCAAATAATTAACGAGACGGTTAATGGTTTAATTGTGTATTATTGGGCGTTTAGTGAAGCAAGGGATGCATTATTAGTAAAATAGAAGTATAAGTACTAAAGGGTTAACAAGGAAATCACTAGGGATCAATTAGGTGATTAAGCGGCTAAGATTAATTAGGGTTAATTACATCCTTTGGCAGCCTATTTGTTCCCATATGATAGTTTCTTGAAGTTGACCGGTTGGTCTCGGTCGAAGAACAGAAGGTGAAGCAACAATCTTTTTCGTGAAGGAAGCAATCAAGTAAGATACTTCTAATCCTTGTTATGATTTCCAAATTAAGTATGGGTGTTTTTGAGGTTTTTTTAATCGATCGAAATGTACCATATAGTGTTCGACAATTTCGGTTTAGGGATTGTAAATTGATCGGGTATTTGTTAATTAATCTCAAAATTGACACTTAGGATTCGATCCTTGTTGGATGCTAAGAAAAATGGTATGAGGATATAGATTTTAGTTGAGGAATAGATTTTTAAATCGTAACTATTCGGTCGTCGTGTTCTGAATCGCCAAGTGTGGAGTAGCAATCACTGATTTTATGGCGATTGTTCTCATGGTATCTCGCGATCCATTCATGGTAGTGTTGGACTTTGCAATTCTAGCCTCTTGCTCTTGTACACTTCGCGATTGGTGAGTTGGCGTGGCATGCGGCCAATCGCCAACCTTCTTCTGCTTAGCGATCCTATGGTTGGCGTGACCTAAGATAGCGAGGCCATCAAAGGCTTAGCCAACTTGGCGATTGCTTTGTGGTGACTTCCATTTAGCGATTGCCATAGGATTAATGTTGGTTTTCTTTGTTCGTTTTTCCTTATTAGTGTTCGTTTAGGCTTGTCGGTAGATCTTTCGCGGTTCACTCGACTTCTATACTCGAATCTTAGTTGAGTTCAATAGTTTTACAAAACCGAGTACATAGACAAAATATATATTTTAAATTGTTTAAATAAAAATGTATTTAGTGGTTTAATATGTCAAGTATATCACTTGAAAATATATGATTCATGTATTCTTACAAGGTTGTGATTTACATGCTATGATCGTTTACGGTTATTACGATTGCTCTCTTATTTATATACATGTACATGGCTAGTTGGGTGAGGGTAGAAATCTTGCATGCTCACTTATGGATTTAAGGGCCTAGAAGGTATTTGATGACCTTCTAGGTATAAGTGCTAGTCACACACGAAGTTGCGGGATTTATAGATAACCTTTGCGACACATGTGTTCGAGTGATGTCGGCCGAATGGGGGGCTTGATCATACATCACATGTGTGTAAGGAGGAGACAAACGGTAGTTTCCTTTCGTACTTACATCTAAACGACGATGCGGTACTTGTACCTGCACAGTCGGAGTAGCGAAAGCGTCGTTTAATGTACACTTAACATGTAGGAGTAGCTACCCAATCGATGCACGGGTTGCTTAGCGTGTGATTAGCGAACGAGTTACCTAGCTGGCCGGGGCCTAATGGTTAGGGAAAACTTAGTGGGTAGATATACGGATCACGGTATGCAGTATGTTAACGGTTATATCATGCTATGTGAACTGATACGGTTCTTTGACCCATATACATGATATATATGCGGGATTCACGGGATGAGTCAAATATGCATACGGGTCGGGCATGATTATATGATAAATGTATTAATATTTATCTTTAATACCTTTTTACGGATTTTGTTTACTTAATCCTATTAATGTGTATCTTTAAAATCTTAAATACACACTTGTTCTTTTGAAATGTGTCTTGTACTTGTGCAGGTGGCTTAGTGTTCGGCTTGGTGAGATGGGATGCTTTGGGTAGATAGTAATTGATGGTTAATACCAATGAACATTTAATATTTCATTTATTGTTTGGAATTGTAACCGTTCTCACGAATTTGGTCACGGAGTGACACTATGGTTTTATCGGTTTGCATTTATTGTACTTACGGTTTAAATCATTGTGTTACAAAATGATACCTAACATTTATATGTTTTGTTAGTTCATGGTACACATGATTCTTTGACAGCTGAATAACTCCTTGATTATCACACTTAATAACGGTGTGACCAGCCTTTACTTCTAACTCAACGAGTAATCATTTGAGCTTATGCCTTCTTTAACTGCTTCGGTAAGAGCCACATATTCAGCCTCTGTTGATGATAATGCAACTACATGTTGAAGAGGTGCTTTCCAGCTTACGGTGCATCCGAAAACTTGAAAAACATAACTAGTGATGGATCTACCCTTGTCTAAGTCTTCAGCATAATTATCATCAACATTCCCAACAACCCTTTTATCATCAACACCACCTTTATCAAAGATTAAACCTACTTCATCACTTCCCTTTAGATATCTTAAAATCCATTTCACGCCTTCCCATGTGCTCGACCAGGATATGCTAGATATCTACTAACTACACTAGCTACATATAATATATCAGGTCCGGTACAAGTCATCAAATACATCAAACTCCCTACTGCATTTGCATACGGAACATTAGACACCTCCTTTAACTCATCAGAACATGGAGAATCCTTTGCTGAAATTTTGAACTGCTGACCCAAAGGTGTTTGAACAACCTTTCCATTAGGCATTCGATATCTTTGCAACACTTTATTGAGATACCCACTTTGAGATAACTTCAAAACCTTATCACTCTGGTTTCTACTAATCTCCATTCCTAAAGTTTTCCTTGCAAATCCTAATTCTTTCATGTCAAACTCAGTTTTTAACATCCTTTTGGTGAACTCAATCTCATGTTTATCTTTGCAAGGAATTAACATATCATCCACATACAATAAAAGATAAATGAATTCACCAGCCTTGTATTGTTTATAATAAACACAACTATCATAACAACTTTGGTTGAAGTCATGTTTTATCATTTGCTAATCAAACTTCTTATACCATTGTCAAGGGGACTATTTCATTCCATAAAGTGATATTTTCAATAAACACACTTTATCTCCTTCTACTTCAAATCCTTGTGGCCGTTTCATGTATATTTGCTCGTCTAGATCTCCATGTAAAAAAGTTGTTTTACATCTAATTGCTCTAATTCAAAATTATAATGAGCAGTTTGAGCTAAGATCACTCTAATAGAACTATGCCTGACTATAGGCGAGAATACCTCATTGTAGTCAACTCTTGGTCTTTGAGTAAATCCCCTTACCACCAGCCGTGCCTTGTATCTTGGCTCTTGGACACCTGTAACACCTTCCTTGATTTTAAACAACCACTTGCAACTTACCAGCTTTTGACAAAGAGGTTTATACACCAGTACCCATGTATTGTTCTGATGTAACGAACTCATTTCCTCCTTCATAGCATATATCCACGTCAATCTATCACCTAAACTTATGGCTTCACTAAAGGACAACAGTTCACTCACAAAATGCATATGCTATATAGTCCCCTTGTCAAAATCTGATAGGAGCAACTACCTGCCTTCTTTCCCTATCTCGAGCTAGTTGATAACCACTACTGATTGTAGGACCAATTTCTGGTTAGATTTGTACCATAGATGAACCACAAACACTTTCACTTGTATGCCCTAAATCTTCATTCAAGTCCACCTCAAATATGACATTCTAATCTTTACTCTTTTTTATCTCGAGTAGAACCAATATCCTTGTAAAAAACCTTTAATTGAATACTACATCTCTACTTATAATAACCTTTGATCGAACATCTTCACATCTCTAGAGTCTATACCCCTTAACTCCTTTTGGGTATCCAAGAAATATATATTTATGTGCTCTTGGTTCTAGTTTCCCTTGATTTATACGAGAATAAGCAACACATCCGAACACTCTCAACTATTTATAATTAGTTGGATTTTTAGACCACATATCCATCGGGGTTTTAGTTCAATAGCTAAAGAGGGAGATCTATTGATTAGATAAGCAGCTGTAGAGGTTATTTCTGCCCAAAACTGCTTTGGTAGTCCAGATTGATTTAACATACATCTTACCTTATTTAGCATAGTCCTATTCATCCTCTCTGCTAATCCATTTTGCTAGGGTGTTCCTGCAAGAGTATAGTGTATTGCAATACCATGAGTTTTGCAAAAAAATTTGAATTGTTGTTCACAAAATTCCAACCCATTATCTATCCACAACTTCTTTACTTTTCTTTCAGTCTAATTCTCCACACAAACTTTCCATTCTTTAAAGTTAGAAAATGCCTGATTCTTGGGCCTAATCATGTACACCCAGATCCTCCTTGAGTAATCATCAACAATGGATAAAAGATACCTTGCACCACCTAAAGATTCCATCCTTGCGGGCCCCCATAAATCAACAGGTATAAATCAATCAAACCAATTGTTGTGTGCGAACCTTTGCTGAACTTAACTCTATGAGAATTTCCCAAAACACAATGTTCATAGAAGTCAAGTTTACCGAGCTTCTTCAACCAAGAAATGTCTCTTTTATTTAACTCAATCAACCTCCCTTCACTGATGTGTCTGAGTCTGCTGTGCTAAAAACTAGTCATCTTGTCCTTGTTTTGTTCACATACAGAAGCCATCCTTTCATGAACTCCACCATCTAGTAAGTAGACACAATTTCTTCTAGTTCCATGAAGCACCATCATATAACCTCTTATGACTTTTTTTCTTGCCATTTTGTAATTTGACTATGCATCCATCTTGCATGAGTTTACCCAAAGAATTTAAATCTCTCGTTAACTCAAGTATGTATCTCACATCATTCAACACAAATTCTGAACCATCATTCATGGCGAGCTTCACATTACCCATACCTTGTACTCTACATGCTCTGTCATCACCAAGCAACACAGATCCTCCACCCCATTCACGATAATATTCCAAGAAAGACTTATTCGGAGTCATATGATAGGATCCTCCAGAGTCCATTATCCACTCCTCAATTGATTGCATGTTTATGACCATGAGTATTCAACATCATCATAACCTTCAGAATAAGCATCCGAATTATGCCCCGACTCTTTTGTTTTACCGAGGATTCCATTTTTTCTTCTTTCTTTGATGTGATTTTCAGAGTGACAAATGTAACATTTTCACCGGTATATTGATTTAGATCTTGATGACCCCCTTTGATTTCCGTCTCTATTTTCTTGTTTCCCCCTGGGCATTAAGCCTTCTCCAAACTCTTCCTTCTGAACTATCCTTTTCAACTCTCTTGAGTTGAAAATAATATTTTCTAGATCCAAGGTTGACCTCAATATTTTCTAGATCCAAGACCAGTTTGTTAAATTCATCAACAAGATCTTCCAATTTCTTGCCATTAGACATTTGAAGTATAGAGTCTTTTCTTCAAATACAATATATTAGCAAGAGATCAAGTCATATACAAATACTAACCTTGACCATACTCCAGCTGCAAAGGTTTCTTTCGTTACTTCACGCAATACTTGATCACCCAAACACAAGATGATAGCACTGTGTTTTCTCCATCATTTCTGTTTTCTCTTTATCAAAAGTCCCTTGGAAGATTTGCCTCCCCTTCAAGTGTTGCATCCAGCCCATGTTGTATTAATATAGCACGCATCTTGACATGCCATAGCCCAACATCATTTCTCCCATCAAAATTTTTCCAGATCGAACTTAGTAGTTCCCATCTTCATTTGATTTTATTTTCCTCTATTTTTCCATCGTAGAAAATTTAAGCCGTAACCAGGCTTTGATACCACTTGTTGAATATCACAACAACATACACGAAATTGAAAACAAGAGAATATCAAGAACAAGACAATGATTATTTCTTGATTATGAACAAACCGATTACAAACTCCAATCGAAAAGAATGAAGAGAAATCTTATCTCTCATATGATCTGAGATATCAAATGTAACAAATCTGATTTATATTCTTACCGCTAAGTACAAATTACACCTCCAAGATTGCATGTATTGACACTTTACCCATTTTACTTTCATGACTTTCTCAATACACATGTAACATGGTTTAACATATTGAATGACGGAGTACAAGATTACCAAAGTGCCTTACTTGGTGCCCTATGGAATTTCAAGTTCTGACTTTTAAAACGCCTTGGAAAACAAGTCATTAACCTTAGCATCATAGATATTGTCCTAAGTAATCATTAACCCATCATCTTGGTTAATAGAAAATCTCTCTTTAGCTCGATTATCCTTCTACTTACAAGATCAATGACGGATGTGAGAAAAGAGAATTAATGAATTTCACTTGTCATCTTATAATGAGTAGGATGATAAAATATGAAGAAATAGTAGAAAAATATACTATTTTTCTTAAATAAATCATATCCAACCAACCACGTAAATACTTGTGTATTTTTTTTTCATTTTTTTGTATTTTATTTCAGTTTGCTATTGTTGTATGTACTTATTTGAGACTGATTTCCCAAGAAGTTTAACTTAACAAATAATAATAATAAACCCCAAAAAGAAAGATCCTTTTAACCCTAAAATATATAAATGATCAACAAACAGACTATGTTGATTAATCAATAAACTAATTATATGAGAATATAATCTTCCTTGCATCAAAGAAAAACAATGATCGCATATATATCCAAAAAAAAAAGGAAAAAAGTTGTGTTAACAAACAGCATCTACAACCATAACAAGTAGAAAGTATCTCTCCATCTAAACAAACTCCAAATCCAAAAATATGCCATTATTCTTCTTCTATGTGACCATCAATGCGCCTCCTCTAGTATCCAAAACCTGGGAAGAAATCGCAAACACAAAATTAAAAATAAAAATTCACGAAAATTCGATTTTCATTTATCGGCTACTTTTGGTGTTACGGTTTTACCAAATTTGATTGGTGTGGTGATGAGAATCAAAATCAAACACCTCCCTTCTGCTTAAGAGTGATTTTGTCTCCCAAGCTTAAAGCTATCCCCTGTGTTTTGCTTCTGATACGTATATATCCGCTTAGCTTACCATCTCCTTGCTTCTCGATACTCAAATTTACCAACGCATCCTCTCCAAAAACACTCTTGGCGTATAAGTTGGCAGCCAGGAACCCACAATCACCCTCCAGTGCAGACCTGCATATTCAACCTCGGTCAAAACAAACAAATATTCAACAAATATATATATATAATCTCAGCTTAACAGCAAGGATAAATAACTTACGGTGCAGTGAGGCACTTCATGTTGGTGGATTTGATAATATGATCAAGGAATTCTTTTTCATCTTGAATTATGGTGTTGACAGCAACCTGATATTTGGTACATTAAAATAAGATAAGCAAATTTAAAACATATCTTTGAGGAGTTGACAGATGATTTTCTTTTTCTTCTTGTTTTTTTTAGGGAAACTAAGAGATGATTCCAGTTTCCGGACATAATAATAAGAGTTAATTACATATTTGATCCCTGAGGTATGTCACTTATTACATCCTATGTCCTTAAACTACGTTTATTACGCTAGGCATCCCCAATCACTTGAAAAGACAATAGTACCCCTTCATTTGAATTTATTACATTATTTTCAAGTTTATCTGTTTAAATATTATTAAGTTATATTAAAATAATATAACACATGTTAATTATTTTTAGATATATAATTAATAACCATTTGTTATCACCACCTCTTGCTAGTTTCTACCACCACCACCAACCACCTTCTACCAGCCGCTTCTACCACCCAACCACCACCATGAACCATCAAGAACGCCAAGAAATCTCAAATCGGAAGCACCAAAAATCCCAAATCCGAAACACCACCGGAAACCACCCCCACCACCACCAAACACCACTCTTACCATCAAAAACCTCCAACCATCATCTCTAAAGCCACCATATATCAGAGATCACAAAAACCATATACATATCATTCAAAATCAGAATCAACCAAAAATAAAAATCATTTACTACCAAAACCTAATCATCACCGCCCACATAACACAGATCTGAACTTCTTGAACAGATCCAAGAAAAACATGGTAGAAGAAGATAGCGGTGGTGAACCTGGTTGTCGCCGGAAAACCCTAGATCTGAGGCGGTGATGAACCCAATCGCATGCAAGGATGATGGTGGTTATGGTCTTCTCCGGCGAGGGGAAGATGGGTGGTGGTGGTGATGATGGTCCTCGTCGCCGATTGTCGTAGTAGGTCGTGACGCGGCAGAAGATGGAGTGAGATAGTGGTGATGCCGGTGAAGAAGAAGGGAGAGGAAGGTGATGGTGTGTGTGATGGTGAGGAAGGGAGGGTGATGGTGGATGTACAGTTGAGAGGGAGAAGAAAGGGGTGGGTGGCGGTAGTGGGCTAGCGGTGCTGAGAGTGGGGTCTCCGGCGAGGATGGTGGCAGTGGCCTGAGAGAGGGGAAGTCACCATTCATAGAGAGATGAGAGTGGTGGAGCACTGGGACTTTGGGATATATATATAGTGAAAAGTTCATTTGAGAACCGTTTTTATTGCGAGAACCAATCTTAGCCGTCCAATTCCTCCTCCTTCAATTGGATTGCCCACCCATGAATTCCTTACATACACCTTGCCACACTCGATCCCCCCACGCTCTTCATCTATGAATTCCATTATCCAAAATGAACGGCTAAGATTGGTTCTCGCACTAATAATGGTTCTCAAAAGAACCCTCCCATATATATATACATATATATATAGGGGAAGGTTCATTTGAGAACCGTTTTTATTGCGAGAACCAATCTTAGCCGTTCATTTTGGATAATGAAATTGATGGATGAAGAGCGTGGGGGGATTGGGTGTGGCAGGGTGCATGTAAGGAATTCATGGGTGGGCAATCCAATAGAAGGAGGGGGAATTGGATGGCTAAGATTGGTTCCCGCGGTTCTCGCAATAAAAACGATTCTCAAATGAACTTTTCACTATATATATATATATATAGGAGAGGGTTCAAACGAGAACTGTTTTTTGTACGAGAACTGCGAGAACCAATCTTGGCCATTCAAGTGGTAAGTGGAATTCATGGATGAAGAGTGTGGGGGGATTGAGTGTAGCAAGGTGCATGTAAGGAATTCATGGGTGGGCAATCTAATTGAAGGAGGGGGAATTGGACGGCTAAGATTGGTTCTCGCAGTTCTCGTACGAAAAACAGTTCTCGTTTGAACTTTACACACACACACACACACACACACATATATATATATATATGTGTGTGTGTGTGTGTGTAAAAGTTCAAACGAGAACTGTTTTTTGTACGAGAACTGCGAGAACTATTTTTAATGCCATTAATGACTCATTAATAGGGGTATTTTGGTAATTTATCTATTTACCCAACCGTGAATTGCATCCGGATGAGCCGTCATTAATTTGTGAGGCTTGATTTTCCCGAAATAACCCTCATTAATGAAGCATTAATGAGCCGCCAAAAAATCTTAGCCATCGATTAAGTTTAATCAAGGGCTAAGATTGGTTCTAGTAGTTCTCGTACGAAAATTAGTTTACATATAATATAATATATAATATTTTTTTAATAGTTTTGATAACGTGTTGAATTAAAGAAAATAATAAAAAAGAAATAAGGGTATAATAGTCTTTTTAAGTGAAGAAGTAAGGGTACGTTGGTCATTTTTGTTGCATTAGGGACTATCAATGAAACAAAATGCAAACAGTAAGGACACCTAGCGTGATAAACGTAGTTTAAGGACCTAGGATGTAATAAGTGACATACTTTAGGGACCAAATATGTAATTAATCTAATAATAAAGAAGTATTACCTTATTTTCCCACTCGAACTCGGCCCACATAGTTCTGAAAGCGGCATCAGTACAGACAGCAGGAGATATATAATCCATAATATCAATATGAATATCATTGAGGACAATAACAGTACGCTCCATGACGTTTGAAGTTTCATAAACAATGTTTCCAAAAATGACCCCAGTCTCGGTTGATGACACCTTAATATTTGCTTTTATCTGCTTGCTAGATTCAGGAGCAAGAGTGTAGTTCTGTGGGCGTTCTACGAGTTTAAGATCACCCATTGTTGCCAATTCCAGGCACAGATTCTGGAGAGTTTCTTTCGTTCGGTTGATAACAGTAACATCAAGCACGATATCATAGTGATTAACAGTTACATATGCTTCAGCATAAACGGGGTCACTGAATCCAGTTAGTTGAAGAATACGGTTCAGTTTGTTTGCAGCATCTCCTTCCTTGATAAATTCCCCAGTTGCACGTTTTAGATCATCTTGAACCTCATCCTCCAACTCCAGCTGGCTCATGCCCTACAAAGTCAACAACCATTCAAATGAGTGAAAATTTAAAATCAAGCATATTCATTCATACACAAGAGAACTAAATATCACTTGATACTCAGATTTTATATTCCAAGCAAAAGTACTAGAAGCAATTACATTAATAATCTCACGAGACAGAGTACATTCATTTCATACATAATGTCTTACATATTGAAGCCGCATGTGTTAACATCACATGCATTTTTAAACAGAATAACTAAACATCAAGACTCCATTATTTAATAACACAACACTTAACAATAGAACATGGAACTGCCATCACAGAACAAGACTTGAGCATAAAGGAACAAACTTGAAAACTCAGAGAGGAATTCCATAATCATGGTTAAACAATTAATACCAAATTAAGGATGAGTCATGAGTGAGTGCCAACTCTCACTCATCATTGATTTTGTATAAATAGTTAAACCAAAAGGGCCTATGGCCTCGAGGTATATGTATCTCAGTTCTCCATCAACCAAAGTCCCACTTAAGACAAAGAACTAGAATTTAAGACCTGTGTCAGTTTGCCATTAAATAAGTGAATGAAAAGTGAGTGCGAGGACAGTATGTAAATGATGGAACTTCTACATACATACAAATGATATATGTTTCTGGTTAAAAAATATATAAATAAAGTTTAAAATATATATCAAGATTTATAATTTTAACAGACCACTTTCAACTAACCAAAATACAAATTAAAATAATTTTTCAACTAAGCATGAGAATTTGGTCAAATCATATGAAAAAGTGTACCAATTTAGTAAGAATTAATTTTTTTTAATTGTAAAAAAGTTTAATGCTAACACGGGAATTTGGTTAATTCTCATGATAAGGCATGAGAATTTGGTGAAATATCATGGAAAAAAGGCATTTTTCACTTCAAGCTTACTCATGAATATTAATTGCTAACATGGTGTGTGTATGTGTGTGTGAACCACCATAGAGCATAGAGAAACAATGAAAAGCAAGAGAATCTTACCTTCCTGCTCTTGAGATGGTAAAAGTCAATGAGATCATCAGGTTGTGCATGTGAGACCTGAGCCTTTGCTTTAAGTTCCTCTGTTTCCCTCAGTTGTTTATCAGCAAGCATTTGAACAAAACTTTCACGGCAAGACTGCAGCCATATTTTCTTGATTTCTTCACCTGGGTTACACAGCAATCTTATGCAAAGGACAATTCGGTCATTAGAGTCGTTATCAATCGGGTGTGGAAGAAATGAAGATTGCCCAAGTTGTAGCATTGAAACAATAATCAGCAAAACTTGAGTTGATGCTTTATTAACTTCACTCTTTGATGGTTGAACCTCAGCCAAACGCAACACAAGTTTTGTCAATGTGCAGGCTACAACTGCTCCAAGGAAGAAATCCCCAGTTAGAAGAAGAGATCTCAAATTCCCTGAAGTCAAAGTTGCATTGACCACAGTAGGAGGTGAAAAAGCAGTTTCAGAAGCTGCACTTTGAGTTGCATAAGTACCATCAGCGAGGATAGCTGGCCTTTTAGATGAAACAGTAATCGAGTTAACTTGTTGAGATTTCTTTGAAGAATCATTAGCATCCCCTTCTGACGCCATGTAAAATGGTAAGTCTCCAAGACACTGTTTTATGGTTGAAATTCCACTTTCAACTTCTGAAAGTGAAAGACAGTACTCACTAATGATCCAAAGAGCACAAGAACAAACACGTGCAGATCGAATTTGGTAAAAAGTGTCTAATAACCTTGTTATAATTGAAACCCTCAACTTTGGATTTGTTTCAATTATTTCCCTTACGAAAACAGCTACATCCATAGCAGAAGCAACGTTACTATCACCCAAGAAATCCATCAACAAATGCACAACCGTGCTTGCAACTTCAGGGAACTTAATAGCACAGGAATGAATTGCTTGAATGAGCATTTGGCGATACTCACCATCTTTTTCCAATTCTCCGCTTTGAGTTTTCACAACTTCCTTTTTCAAAGTGAGAACAACTTCATTGATGTTTCGTGGAGTGATTAGATCTAGAACAATATCAAGTGTTTTCCTTCTGATATCATGATTAGGGCTTGAAAGAGCCCTGAGTACATCCATTATCATATCAACCATGATCTCCCGGTGAGAAACTTTGAGCTCATTCAAACGATCAAGAACAATAAGTTTCACATTGTTGTCACTTTGAGAGAGTAGCAGCTGGCAATACGTATTGGCTGCAGCCCTAATTGCAGTTGGAGCAGACGATAATGAGACTAGCGTGCCAGCACATTCATAAATAACAGCAGCAGAAGGAACGTTTAATAAAGAGATAATAATCTTTATATACTTCCCTTTTTCCCCTTTGTTTGCTCTACACACTTTACGAATCAACTCCAGCACAACCATTTGTAGCAACTCTCCCCATTCAGACACTCGATCAACATGGGTCAAAAGGTAATTAACTGCACGTTCCTGTGCACATGTAAAAAGCATGAGAAAAGCATTTCTTTTGGCTGATTGATCTGCTTCTGTTGAGAGAACTTTCTCAATCATCTCCGGAGCATCAATCAGAAGCTGTTCACCTTGTGGAAGCTTGTAAATTGCCATTACAGCAAGTATAGCATTCCTTCTTATATATGGATGCCGGTGTTCAAGATTAGCCAGTATAGATGGGATTAAAGGCTCAATAATCTCTGTCTCGTTCAGACGGCAAAGAAACCTTAAGGTAACACCACGAATGTATTCATTCGGATGTTGGAGATTGTTTCTCAGATTTTGGCAGATTAAGATCATCTCAGGCAAGATCTTCCCTTTTGAGTCTGTTTTTTCAATGATTTCAAGATAAAGAAGTAGTAGCTTCTGAACAGTGTGATCCTCTGAAGGGAGAACGTATCGAACAATTGTGATAAAAAGTTGTGGCAGTGTTTCACCATTCAGTAAAAGCATAACTGCTTTCTTCATGGCATCAATCTTTGCAGCATCATCATTCCCTTCAAGAGCTTCCTTGATTTCATTGGCAAGTGCAGGGGTTCCTTTGTCAAAGTGGACAAGTAGAGAGCATGTTTTCTCCATCCCTTCTGAAACAAATGAACGAACTTTGGTAGTTAGATCAAAAATCACCATTTATCAAAGTATTTGTAACTTGGATAGCTAAATGGCATCTAAACTTTTTATCTCTAGTGAAAAAAACATCGTCTAACTAGAAACATTCTACAGAAAAATGCTCCAAAACCCTTTATTCATGTACCATCTTTAACACGACCAGTGTATTTAGTGTAATCAGAATACCAGATATCATAAACTGTAAGTACTAAACAGATCTAGTTCAATGTAAGGGTGACAGCAGATAAGAGCATAGCTAAAGAACATAATTAGTGTAATCAGAATACCAGATATCATAAACTGTAAGTACTAAACAGATCTAGTTCATTGTAAGTGTGACAACAGATAAGAGCGTAGCTAAAGAACATAATTAGTGTAATCAGAATACCAGATATCATAAACTGTAAGTACTAAACGGATCTAGTTCATTGTAAGTGTGACAACAGATAAGTGTGTAGCTAAAGAACATAATTAGTGTAATATATGCAGAAAACGTATCACCAGGAAAAACTGAATTGCACATTTACACCAACAATTTACATATCAATAGCAAATAGGGTTCGGCTAACATTATAGACATTTCTCCATATAGCCTAGAAGTTCAAAATCTGATATCAATGCCAATCAAAGATAAGATATAGTTGATCAATGGCGATTATTACAAAATTTCAAGGTCCACATTTATATAACAAAAAATGAGCATTACATCAGTTTCCTAAATCCTAATGGATAAAGTCTCATGAGATACAAGGGTTGAGTTCAGACCAAAGGAAAAAGGAGTATCAAAAGTTCAAATTGAAAATCTATTAGATCTGCCATTGTGAAAAACATAATTCAATGTCGGAAGCCATGCAAGAATTCTTCGATTCGTGATTGCAGAACTCAAATAGCAAATCAACACAACATACTTCTACCTTGATCAACAGATTCACAAATGTACAAACAAAATACGAAAGGGCAATAAAAGATCGACCTAAGCAGATTTTCAGAAATCCGAATTACAACAGCATGGATCGCAAATAAATGTCATTCTTTTAATAAAGTTCGGACATATATACATATGTAGGATGAGAAATTGTGGAGTCAGAGTAAATAAGCTAGGGCTTGATAAACATAGCGAGATAAAGGCTATCAGATTTACCTTCGGACGGTGGGCGTGAGCTAGTTAACGAGATCTGGTGGCAGAAATGGATCGAGAAATGAAGAGAAGTGTAGATCGATTCAGTGATAAGAGAGGGGGGAGTCAGATCTCGTCGTAGCAAAGCAAGAATGCTACTCCAAGGATGCGACGGTGTTTAATGTGCTCGAAAGATTTCATACACTTGACTTGTTTAATTTTGTATTTTGAGTAAATTATGGTTTTCGTCCATGGTGATAAATGAAAAACCGTATGAAAACATATTCCATTGGTATTTTTAATCGAATATAAATTCATATATGTAATTAATTTTATACTATAAGTTATTTTTTGTGATACAGAATATTAACCTTGTCATAATATGATATATTTAAACATAGATAAAAATAAAAGACTTACAAATATTTAATAATTTTTACACCAACTATTATATATTAAGGATATAAAAGATATTTAAATCAACATACAGTTAAGATAATCTACTAAAAGACACCGTCTCACTGGTCGTAAAAAACATGGGCGTTTTTCGTTAAACGATCAATAATCATTTATCCCATATCAGGATTCCTCTGTATACGTACAAGTTGGGTACAAATTCCATCGTGACTTGCTATCACTACCACTCTGGTATTCTCTAATTGTCTCAAATATTCATAAGTTTCTTGTACTCTGCTTTGATTGGTACACAACATGACATAATTCCGCGAATTATGTTATATCCGCTCTCATTGTAGGCTACCAATACAATACTTTAATATCCTTTTACAATTTAGTACTTTCAGGATGCACGGACAATCTAGATTTGTAAGTTTTTTTTAAAATCAATTCCAAAATTCCAAGCAAAGTCGCTTATACATGGGACCTACAAGTCTTCAATTCACATGATTTGGCAATTAATTCCTCATTCTCTTTCTCATACTTATGTTTCAAAATTCCATCCTTCAAAACTTCTAATGGAGAGGATTCAATTCATCCACTAAATCAAACACACTTTTAAGTTGCATAAATCAAATATTATAACTAGCTTCCTTGCATCTCAACACATCTGTCACTAAATTAGTTTTTCAATGTGATATCGAATTTCTCAATCATATTCTTTGATTTATTCTAACCACTGTCTCGGTCACATGTTCAACTCTTTCGGTATAACCCTTACTACAAATTCTAATGGTCAATACAATCACACATTTTTTTCCATATAGTTAATGTCTCCACAATGTTAATGCAAACTTAACTGCTGCAAATTCCAAGTCATGGGTTGAATAATTCCTCTCATGAGGTTTTAATCATCATTAAGAATAGACAATCATTCGATTCTACTGCATTGAATCACATTCCATACCAACAAATATAATATTGCGGTATACTACAAAATCTTTGGATCCATCAAGTAGTACAAGAATGAAAACTTGACTTTACAATTGTTTGATGAATTGGACATGCCATTCTTGTTCATCTTTCCATCGTCATTGAACATCTTTACTGACTAGATTTGACAGCAACTCATAATCTCAAATTGTAACATCCTTAGATCGGGCCTAGTATTTAGAGTGACTTAGTATGTTAATTTGAGATTAATTGTCATTAATTACTTGTTAATATTAAATTTAAATGGTCTTAACTAAATTGATTAATTGTTAGTTATTAATTTTAGTTAAGATGTTAAGTATATATGTATATGTATGCATGTACGGCTATATATATATATATATATATTTTAAGGTTTGCATGTGGTTATGGGATAATTACCATTTGCCACCTCATGCTACAAGATTTGAGAAAAAGCCATACGTGGGTTCTTATTGAATTAACATCTGAATATTGCCTCATATCTTGAAAACCGACAGTAGGTGTTTGTGTGTGTTTTGAGAGAAAAGGCAAGGAAGCAAGGTTACTTGATAATTGAAAGTTTTGATTTGTTGAGTGTTAATTCAAAGTAAAGGTATGGTTGCAATTCTAGCATGATTCTGATCATTGTGATATGTTTAGTTTGTCAAGTTATGCTAAGAACATGAAGTTTCCATTGTAGAGGTTTAGAATTAAACTTGCTTGGTGGGTTTTGCATGATTTGTCATGTTAAAAAGGGTTTGATGTGTTCTTGTTGTTGTATACATGTTATAAAGTGTTTATACATGTTTTAGAAGTGTTCATAATGAATTATGAGGGTTTGAATCGGATTTGGAAGTTTATGTTGGCTAGAAATCCGACACATAAATGGAGAAGACAACCTGGAAGAAGGGTGTCGTTGCGCTACGCCTAAGGGTCGCGGCGCGACAAGGGTGGAATCCGACAGATGGGTTTCGGATTGTTAGAATCCGACAAAATTGCAAAACCGACCCTTGAAAATCCGAAACTTGGCAAATCCGACACTGAAATCCGATATATTGGAAATCCGCCACCGAAATCCGATTGATGAGTTCCGGATTTGAAATCCGACACGGTCGCGGCGCGACGGGTATTTTGTCGCGGCGCGACGGACACTGTTTCAGAAGTTACTTATTTTTAATATGTTTTACTTGGTTTAAGTTAGCATATTAACTATGTGATATATGTTCATACATATGTGAATCATACATGCTTATGTTTGATTAAAGGATATAAATTTATGTGTTTAAACATATATTTATGAATCATTACTGGTTTCAGTTTGTTGTGTTCACAGGAACAAACAAGGCTCAGTAATATAATATCACTGAGTGGAGAAACTGAAAGCTTGAGGTGAGTGGATGTTTATTCACAGATGTTATTAGTTGTAAATGGCTTGGGTTGCAACTGTTTTGGTTTGATGCATGGATAGATTGTGCATCTGATAATTGATTAACTGTTGATTGTTAATTAATTGTTGCGTCAGTGATATATATACATGATGATTGGGAAGTCAGCTTCGGCTGGGCATATGGGCTGGGTATGTTTGCTATCGGCTAATCAGTATTGGGATCTTTTGATGCATTTGTTGCAACTTAAGGTAATATTGTGTGATAATAGCAAATGAACTATCGGTAAACCTTTGCTTTAGCCGGCATTGGTTGTAGGTTCCTGTAGAACCGCCGGTCTTCCCGGGGCACGATTATCTGTTATGTGTTGTTGTTATTGATGCGGTTAATTGTTGATATATCTGTTGTGGTTTTACTCCATTCACTTAGCTTTGTGCTAATCCCCCACCTCTCACTCTTTTACAGGTTTTGGTAAGTCAGCGGCTCGGCTGAGAGTGGTTAGCTTGGAGAGTAATCACCTAGGACTCTGATATGTTATTTTGTGACGAGCCGTGTTTTGTAATACTGATATTTAAACAGTTGTATTTGTACAGTTGTAAACACTTTGGTTATTTAATCCGCTTTCACAATGATTATCAAAATGAAAATTTTTGGGTTAAAAATACGGTGTTACACAAATACATCTTTATCAAAAACATTTTTAGGTATCTCAAAACTACTCAAATATAAAAAACTGTTCACTTTTCTCTTTCTTCTTCTCTGCACAAATTTGAATACACACAAACAAAAAATGCAAGACAAGTCTTACAGTACATAATACAACATGAAGTTCAATCAATTTGAACACATCTTCTTATGGTACTTCATACCCCTTCTGTATCAATTCAAGCAATACATATTTAACACATCATCAATTCCCGATATAAGCATCAAAAGAATAAGGTTTATAAAACATTTACTATCAACTACCTCTACTTCTAGAGAATCATCATCATCAGAAGTAGGCACAATCAACTTAGCACATAAAGTCATAGAATAAACAACAATTAACTCGAAAGTTAAATAATACACATACAGGTATAAAGTTCATCAAAACAAACCCGTTATATCCTCATCGGTCAAGGTAGCATCATTTACCGTCATACTGAAAGTCCTACCCTCTGGCGTAGTAGGGCTCTTTCTTTTCTGTCCACTTGCCGACGAGGATCCCCCAACTGCCCCAACGTTTGACCCTGCCCTAACTTTCTTGTCATCACAACATTCATTCGCCCGGTGACCCTCTTTTTGACAATTTCAACAAACACTTCGAGAAAAATTACAATCGCTAATCTCATGACCAAACAGTTCGCGTCGAACACAACGCAAAGTCTGGGGTGTAAGGCCCGGTATGAATCGATTTGCATCTGCAACACCACTGCGGGTTTCTATTAGACCTACCTGACTTAGGTCTATTGCTTTGATTCCCCTGCTTCTAGTTACTCTACCCGCCTTGTCGTTGTTGATTGCTAAATGTTCAAATCTAGTTTCAGTTAAGAAATCTTATCTCGAGTCATTTTGTCTCTAGCCTTCATATCACTTTCAGCCGACTTGGTTAGTGTAAAAGATTGGAATAATGTGTTAGCCCATCAGGTAGCACCACGGTAATCTGGAAACAGAGCTCCCACAAAATGTTGTATCTGCGATGCCTCATCAAGCACTCATTGTTTCACAAAACGCATCTTCTCGTTAAATTATCTAATTAAATCATCAACAAACATGTTTTCAGTCATCCACAATTCCATAAATTCTCTTTTGATACGGGCTATCTCAAAAGTACTGCAATATTATTCACACAATTTTCTCCTGAAACTGCTTCCAAGTTATATTATCTTGTTGTTGTTTGGTAAAATGACTGGTAAGGGAATCCCACCAAACCAAAGCATCTCCTTTAAGCATACGATTCGCAAAATGAACTCTTGATTCATCTTCGCAATTGCACGCATCTAAAGCTTTTACCATCTCTCGTAACCAATTCAAAGTTATGTTAGGGTCGGTACTTCCATGATACTCCGAAGGTTTACAATCCAAAAATTGCTTATATGTACATGATGGTTTGAATCCTGGATACGTAAAAGGATAAGCTCCTTGAGTAGTAAAAGGATGGAAGAACGGTTGCTGTGTCACTTGTGACACTAGAGGAAACGGAACCGTAACTGGTAACGTTGTAGACTGAGTTGCAATAGTTGTAGGAATCTGGACTTGTTCATTCTAAATAATTTTTTCTCATTCCGTGTTACAAATAATATCAAGTTCTTGAAGTTCATTCTCCAACTTGAAAATGTACTCACTTTGATCAGCTACAGTTTCATAATCCGAAGTACCAGTTTGATTTGTTGTATCCAAAATATTAACTGTTGAATTTCCAGGCACTTCTTGGGTCACAAGAGTGTCAGTAGGGGTATCTCTGTCAACCATATCTGTACAATCACATCATCTTACAATCTTATTAGATAAACCGTTAGTACATAACATACTAACTAACACAAAGCATCTCCAATCACTCTAATTCCCCCAAAGAAAAGTTTGACCCAACACGAGCCAAGATTTTGGAATGCAACACTTCTAACTGAGCTCACATCGCCAAACCAAGGCTTTGATACCAACTTGTAACATCGAAAATTCCAAGCCATTTTAATAAATCACCGCGGAAGCGTTACTAATTTTCATAATTACAAACACCCACAATACATTACATTGTTTACAAAATACAGTATTCATTTGTGTTACAAAAGAATTACAAAATACGGCTCGTCTATATTCAAAACATAATATCAGAGCGTTGGTTAGATTCCCCTTCTCACACAAACCTCAGCTAAACAGCTGTACACACCGAACCTGCAAAAAGGTTTCAACAGTGGGGAATTAGCACAAAGTTAAGTGAATGAAAGCTACAAACAAACAATTATCAGTATCAACCAACAATCAATCAGCAATCAGACAATCACAGTCATGCACACAAATCCAGAGGAGATTAGAGGACCGACAGTTCTGCAGAACCTGCAACCAATTCGGGCCAAAGTAAAGGTTTACCGATAGCCCACCGCCAATTGGCATAGTTAGATCCCCTCAAATACAACGCATGCACCAGAGGATCTACAATTGCTCAATCTAGGCCCAGCCCTATTCACGCATAGTTGACCTCTACCAGCCCAATTCACGCATGGCTGGACTCCACCAGCCCAATTCACGCATAGCTGGTCTTCACCAGCTCAATTCACGCATAGCTGGTCTTGATCAAATACCCAGTACTTATCATACCAGGAACACATAATATCACTCGATCAGATAATACATCATCAATTATTCAATTCTCGGTCAACAATTTATCAGACTAAATAGTCTATCATAGCATCAATCATCTTAATATCAAGTAACCATAGCATTTACCACCAATACCACTTGTGAGTAAACCTCCACTCACCTCTGTCCTTAATCGCACTTGCTTAGTGGTCTAATGTTACCGAGTCTTCACAATTCCTGAGAACACAACATATCGAAATCAGTCTTTGATTCATAAATATATATTCATATATATCTACATCTCTAAATGTTCATAAACAACACATTATTTTCACATATGAAATAACACAACACATGCAACACAAACAAATAACAAACAAAACTTCCTGCTGAAAATCCACTCGTCGCGTCGCGACCTAAAAAGGTGTCGCGTCATGACGCGCCTTAAGTCGGATCACCATATGTCGCATCAAATAAGTTGGACCAATCCAAATGTCGGATCAAAACAAAAGGTCAAATCAACCATAAAGTCGGACCACACAATAGGTCGGACCACACCATAGGTCAGACCAAAAGTCAAAGTCGCACCAAACATGCTCGGTCGCCCCGCGATGCATCATAAAACTTCCAAAGTCGTACGAAATGCAAAAGTCTGACCACTCAAACCCACTTCATCTTATACTTGTTCTTCATACAGCAGAACCCATATACAAACTTATAATTCTGGAAATCTCTATATCATCAAAAAAACACCTCCAATTCATAGATAGATCTCTTATAACACTTAAAAAAACATCATGCTCATAACAAAACCAATTAAAACATTCTATTTAAGAAAACCCACTTGTCAGGTTTTCTTCCAACTTTCATCAATGAAGTTATTCATGTTTAAGCATCAAAACACATACAAAGGCTTACTGAATCATAATCATACTCAAATCAAAAGACACACCAACCTTTATTTGAATTAACAATCACAAGTTTTTTTTCTTCAAGAATTCGAGTTTTCTTTTGTTCTTGAGTTTCTTCAAGTGTAGGTAAACACACACAAACACACACTTAGGATGAGTGTTCAAATGAGGAGGTGATAATAATTCAAATATATCCAATACACATACATACTAATACACGTGTACAATCACATACAATTTCAATGGAGTTATCCAAGCATGAGGTGGCTTACTAACTCATATCATTCTATGCATACAAACACGCAGCACATGGACACACAAAATATATCTCAACTTCTTAATTTCCAACTCATAAGGTGGCAACACCATCTTTTTAGATAAATGCAAACGCAGTATACTATACTGCTTTCTAGCATGCAATAATCCAATATTCCAATTAAACAATTATCCATAATCAATTAACATACAACGAGTTATTTTCTATAACTCTCGTGCAAAACCAAATTTATCTAACTCATAAAATCATGCGATATAAAATATCGATCGTAATCACATAATTAAATGTAAACACATGTAAACAAACACAATTCACTTACTACTGACCCGCTCACGACTAGGCCGGTTTCGGATGTTACAATATGTGTTCAAAATCACATCCGGAACGATCAAATCTGATCAAATGATCAAAATAGGAAAAATTGTCGGTTTTATGCCAAAAAACCAGTGTTCAAAATCAAATCATTTATACCAAATTTGAATGGTCAATTACAATTTTTTCCAAACTGACTAGAATTGAGAATGAATAGTCGCGGATGAAGGGTTGCTTCATTAGATCTACAAACCGATTAAAAACCCAAATCCGAATCGTAACAAGAAACCCTAGTCACAAGAAGAAACCAAATCATATGTAGATGAACAATCAAACCCGAAATCGTTTGTAAACAAGAAGAAGATAGGGCTATTCATCGAATTGAATTTCGAGTTTCTCGAATTGTTAGAATCAGGTGTTCGAGTTTGACAATTTTTACCTCAATTCGAAATTCAATTCAAAATTGTATTACTACTAGTAAAACGACTTCAATATTGAGAATTTATTATGGATTCAAAATTATTAATGGAGTAATTACTATTTATGAATCATAAAAGATAAATTATTAATAGAGTAACAACACTTATATATACACATACATATATTCGTATTTTGAGTAAAGTGACAAATTTTTTTATGGATTTGAAATTTGATTCAAGAACCGGTATAAACTTTCTAATTGAGTCCAAATCCAATTTGAAAACCAAACAACCAGTTCAAATCGGATTATTCGAATTTTGTTAGGTTTGAATTTCAATTTTTACAAATTACATCCAAATATTCAACACCCCTAGAACAAGATACGAACCTTCGATATGTGGAATTTAGATACGAACCTTCGATAGGACAGGGAGCCAAAATTGTTAAGATAGAAAACAAACCATTTGCAAAGATCTTGAAACCAGCTAGTTATGCAAATTGACGAATGAATACAAAGTCACAAATACGGAAGAATCTATGGGAGCCCTAATCTGTGAGCCAACAGAATCGAATGAACCCTATTCAAAATCGCCGATCGATTTTGAATGAA
The DNA here is from genome assembly GCA_038502395.1 of Dittrichia graveolens. NCBI lineage: Eukaryota > Viridiplantae > Streptophyta > Magnoliopsida > Asterales > Asteraceae > Dittrichia > Dittrichia graveolens. Next base: position 111,258,923 of record JARJIL010000002.1, read on the forward strand.
CGCATAATCGTGAATGTGGGAACGAGAGGTGAACGATTTGGGGTTTCATCTTGTCTGCTATATCACGACCCCCTGGCCTAGGTAACTTGTATACAATGACTCATATTTGTTAGTTAAGTTGTATTTTTTGGTACAAAATAAGGTTTGTTACATACAGTGACAATTTTGACAAAATTCGTTGTATTTTTACACACTTTGTCCTATTAAAAATGGTATTTTCGAGTTATTCTAGAAGCTTAAAATTTTAGGTAGAATTATTAGAGATGACAACAATATATAAGAAAAAAAAATGCTCTCTCAAAATATAAACGCAAAGTTGGTTAGCAATTAATTTGAACCGAGAATAATACATGGAATGACTCGGATATCTCGGATTCCAAGTTAGGCCTAATAGAGCTGACGAGTGACGATTTTCAGATTTCATACCGTAGGGCCCAAGGCGTTACAGAAGTTGGATTGCTTTTTTTTTTTCTTATGGACTAGGCCAAGGACCGAGCCTGAAGTCCTGGACGTTATAAGATATTTGGACCAAAAGGTTGGCAACCATGCCAACCAATAACCTAAACCGCCCACACGTGAAACCCATCTTTAAGACACCAATGTGCAGGGGTGTTTTAAAGATAGTCCATAGGTACCGTAAACTTATTCATCTCATACTGAAGTGCTGTCGCTCAACTTAAGAAACATTTTAGGGACAACAACTTAATCATCCCAAGACCAGTTTCTTCCACATTGAAGGTAAGGGTTTTTATATATAAAATTTCCGTAGCTAGAATCTCGATTAATGTACATGAAACTTCGTATACGGAATATAAGAATCTTTCTTGCTCATAAACTTGGACACATGCCAATCACCTTGATACTAGTGTTTAAATTAGCTACCTTGGTGTTTGAATTAACTTATAGTTTATCAGCTTAAAAATTATATACAAATAGAAGAAAAATGAAAAAAAACGGTATGTTTAGATATTAAAATGTATAGATTATATAATATTGAGGGAAAAAATAGGATAATAAACTAAAACAAACACTTATTTTCATAAATAAGTTAATAACACCTAAATAAATAACCCAAACACCCCTAAACCAAGTGAAATTCCTATGAAAGCTTGAAAACAACTTTCATAATTCAATATGATGTCAGTCCCTTCTACTAAAATATTTGATGTATGATGAGGACAATAATTTGAACGAGACACACACTATATGGTGGTGTTTGCTTTTAAAATCTATCTTTTAAACAGCACAATGATCCTCAATTAAGAATATATGCCAACCTCGACACACTGACAATCTTATTATACCCTTTTTAATTTGCCTTCATGTGGTACACAATGCACAACCAACCTAACATTAATGACATTTACCAAACTCCAAACAGCAGAACATGTTAAACATGATCAAAAAGACAAACGCTTCTCACAACTTATACATGCTTATGCTTGGGCTTAAAAAACCACACATTTTTGCTTTGTTTCAACAAACTGTATGCCCAAAGAAACAGTAAGTCTGATGCAAAGCACAACTTCTAATCACTAAAGTACAAATCATTGCAACACCATTGTGCTTAAAGATTTATCAAAGAACATGTAGCAGAACTGTACTTCAAGAAAAGACATGGATTCATCATTATGAAGGTCAATCTTGATTTGGGAAACACACAAAACCCTTTATTTCATTAGAAATTCATAAGCTAAAAAAGACCAATCAAGAAACTTGAAAGCGTTTATCAAACTGAGGAATCAAATTCAAATTCCCATAACAGAGAAAGGAAAAGCAAATCGATTTCTGAAATCATAAACGTAACTAGAGAAGGCGACTTCCCAACATTGCATCAATCAAGCATTCAGTGAGAAGAAACTTTAAGATTGAGCGATTTATTGAACCATGATTTCCAACTGCCGGAGCTCTTCCTTGTTATTCCCACCGTCACCGGCTTTCCATCACCGACCACCTCCACCGGCTGAGGCTTCTTGCACAGCATGAAATTTCTAACCCCAAACGATCCAATAGTCTCCAATGGAGGCAGAGCTGCAATCAGATTTCAAAAAAATAATAATAATAAGTTCAATTGGATCCAAACATCAATCAATAAAATTAATAATAAATCAGCAACTCAAAAAGTTTGAAAATTTGTGTTGATAATACCTTCGGTTCCGGCTATTGGACAATAGAGAACGAAATCATTAATGTTGGAACCGAGAACGGGAAGACGGCCCTCGCGAGCGTAAGATTTGAGAGCTGTGTCCATGACAGAAGCCACCAGCTCTTCCTCGTTAACGACGAAACGGATCGGACCGGCGCTTCCGATGACGGTGATGCTAATCAGAAGCCGGTTACCGCCGCCTCTCCCGTCGTGATTCTTCTTTTGCTTGTACATCAACATATTTTCTCTTGGAATCAAAAAAACAAAATCGTTTTCCTTGAAAAAAGAACGAAACAATTAAGCGAATTGAATCTAGTAAAAGAAAACAAAAAGAAAACAAAAACAATAGCGGGACTACGGTGGCCGGAGGGTGGTGAATTTCAAGGATCGAGGCCGACGCAGCGGTGGTACCAGCCTTCCTTGCAAGATCCGAAACAGAAAGCGGAGATCCCCCTCGAGGAAAGGGGGGAGATCATCAACCGATTACAGAAGATTTCCACCATTCACAATTGAGATTCCTCAGGGATGAAGAAGATTGAAGAACAAAGAAATTGTTGAGAAATTATTATTAGGGTTAGGGTTGGGATTGTTGGCGAGTTTGTGAGTGAAACCGGGTCCAAATAAAAAGGTGAAAAGAGGGGTGAAATACGCCGACCCTTTCGACGACACGTTTGCCAAATATCCTACGCTTTCCCTTTTGTGGTTGGGGGTGGGTATTTTTGTCATCCTCAATTCTTCACCTATTAACATCAATCATATCATACGAAATAGTTTTTTCAGCATATTACATGATAATAACTGAATAATTCTAGTTATTAAATAAATAATTAGCTTTTATATCGGCATCACTATTAATACTACTGGACTCAAATATTATTAATTTAAATTAATATTATTGGTTAAAAAATTAAAAAAATAGATATAAGCAACGAAACTCGTCACCTTGGTGATTAGATGATAATGTGAATGGGTGATTAGAAGATAATGTTCGCCATTTAATGTGAACAAGTATCCCCGTCTAATGTGAAGGGATGATTAGATGATAATGTTCACCGCGGAGATACCTGCTAAAGTAATGTAACGCTCCGAAATTTGTGAGTTTTAATCTAAATTTATTTATATGTTAATTATCGAATTATATTTATTTAAGCATGTGTTAAGAGAATAAGTAAAATGTTTAATTATTTTGAGACATTTATTGATTTTAAAAGATCAGAGATTGGACTTGTAATTTACCAAATACTTTTACTTGCACTTAGAAATATTAGTGTGGTGTAACGCCCTAATGTTATAAATTTTCTAACTATATATATAAATAAATGTTATAAAATCATAAGTGCATTATTGAGATTAGAAGGTGTTTATATAACTTGAGAGACTAAAACTGTCAAAATAAAAGTTACAAAGTCCAAGGGGGCAGAATTGCCAAATACCTAAAGTAATATATATATATATATATATAGGGAAGGGTTCAAACGAGAACTGTTTTTCGTACGAAAACTGCGAGAACCAATCTTGGCCGTTCATTTTGGATAATGAAATTCATGGATGAAGAGCGTGGGGGATTGAGTATGGCAAGGTGCATGTAAGGAATTCATGGGTGGACAATCCAATTGAAGGAGGGGGAATTGGATGACTAAGATTGGTTCTCGTACGAAAAACAGTTCTTATTTAAACTTTTGCCTATATATATCAATCAATTAATTCAAATTAAATCATCAAAAAATCAAGAATTAAGAGAGATGAAGGGCTGGAAGTTTTGGCAACAAAGAATCAAGGTAAATAACTTATTTCAAGTTCAAAATTACACTTCTTTCAATCACATATAGCTTAAGGTATCTATAGTTAGATTGGTTTCATGTTCAAATAGGTCAAAAAGGATTCATATGGATGAATTCTTGCTAGATATGTGTTTTATTGCATTCAAATGATCTAAAGTAGTGTTATATGCTGTTTGGGATGTAGGAAAACATCCCTATGTGATTAGAATCGATTTGGTATAAAAAAATGGGTCAAGAACAATAGTTGTGAAGAACCCAGTCGGCTAAGTCGGTCATGAACACGACCCGTGTAGAATTGGGCAGGTCGTGTAGCATGGTCCTATAGACCAACACGGCCCGTGTAAAAGTACAAGACCCGTGTAGTAACCTAGGTCAAACACAGGGCATGTAATCTGATATATATGGCCATGTAGTGTGCAAGGTACACATCCTGTGTAGATCTCTTACACGGCCCGTGTAGGCCCTATTTCAGGTCAGTTTGTGATATTTAGTTAGTTAATTATATAGGGAGGTGATTGACTATCCATATGAAATCTATAAGTTATGTAATGCTTTGAATTGGCTATGAGGTGAGTTTACTGTTTCTCTTTTAATATATGTGTATATTGAATTTAATTGTGTAATGTATATGTTATCCTAGTGTATGTATGATGTGATCATGGTGCATATACAATTACGGAGTTATAGTTGCATTGCTATGCAGTGGTATAGCTTTACATAAGTATGGAGTTAACTTGGTACCAAATAAATTATGGAGGAAGGTCCAATACTCACCCTATTGGTCTTTCTCTCTCTCTCTCTCTCTCTCTCTCTCTTTATATATATATATATATAATTATGGAGTTATAGCTGCATTGTTATGCAAGTGGTATAGCTTTGCAATTACTACTATGGAAGCTTTGATTTAACACGGTCCATATTGTAGGTTGTGTAAAGTACCATTAAAGTTTTAATTTAGAAATTGGAATATGAGATTAAAAATAATTAATTGTAGGTGACCAGTACCGAGTAGTTGCTGATTAATTTTCCATCAACAACAAATTAAGACGCAATTTAGCTTTCAAGGTGAGTTACACGATCCCTACTAACGTACTAGACGTATGTTTGTGTTATGCATATGGCGTGTTGACTAATGAAACGATATCGGTGTGATGAACACTTGTGATTGATGATGAAATGATCACCTGAGTGGCAATTTAATACTTTAAATAGTTTGATTAAGAGACAATAGTATCCTAATGTTGTTGTCTTAATATTTACAGATGATTATTTTTATGCTGTATATGATTTGATACGGTGTGTTAGTGTGCATATGTGCATGATGTGAATTATGTAATTGACTGAGAATATAAATGGCGCGTTGATTGGTCTGAGTGACAATTTACTAGCCTAAGTGATATAATGATGGTCTGAGTGGTAAAATACTAGCCTGAGTGGCATAATGATGGTCAGACTAGCATGAGTAGTATTATGATGACCTGAGTGACGAATTAATAGCCTGAGTGGCAGATTTTATGAGACTTGTGACATCGTATCACGATTATTGCATGTGTGTGCAAATAAGTGTTAAATATGTGATTGTGTGCATATTAAGTTTTGTGCTTATTAATGTTGATAGCTCACTCCTTCCGCTTGCTATATATATTTGAACATGAAAGTATTTTGTGCAGTATAGTTTCCTTAAAAGTAAAACGGTGATTTTTCACCGCGAGGATATGAGTTTTAGAAAATGTTTATACTAAAATTATACAATATTATCGGATACAAACATATCCGAACCAAAATTAAATTCTTAAAGAGTGTTAATACATAATATCAAAACCAAACAATCCAAATAAAACAACAATTAAAACAGGTTGTGTGAAAATATATAAAGATATACATGTATCCTATTTAAAATTAATTTTATCTATTTTGAGATGTATAATTAATATTAAATAATTATGTATACTTATAAAATTAATATTAAATAATTATCGGGTATCGGGAAATCGTGGCCAGGTATTGGGTAATCGGGGCTGGGATCACCAAAACCCGTCCCTGTCCCCGTAAAAAATAATCGGGTTTTCTTCATTCCCGTTTATCGTCCCCGAACCCACCATGTTTATATCGTTTTCTGTTTTTCTACTATCCCTACATGTCAAAGATGTATCGGTTTACGGAATATTTTGACATTAACAAAAACGTAGCTCAAATTGATGCATTGCTCCCTTCCAAGCTTATTTTGATTGTTGTTCATTTTGGCAATTACGTTTTAATTTATGTGTTATTTTGTATATTTTTAATGTATAAGAAACAATTATAAAAATGGTTAAATACTTAAATCGCATATATCAAGCCTTAACTTGGATCGACTTCTAAAGCGTGAAACCATTTTGAAAATTTATTAGTAGTTCATCTTAATTATTACATCGTAAATAATAATCGTATTAAAGTATTAGGTTGTTTTAATTCGAAGCATCCGAATTTAGGCGTTTGTAATTGAACGTACGTCTAGAACTAGCTAATTAGTGCCCGCCACCTGGCTTAGCTAGCTACCTTCTTTTGAATATATTCATGGCCGAAAGAGAGATTAATTAAATTGTGGGGTGGTGGTGGTGAGATCGAGTTGACAAGGTCTCCTTGCATATATGTAATTATGTATTAATTAATGTATCTCTAATATAAGATTATCCGGGTCAATAATCAACACCTACCCCTCTCCCTCTATATATATAGTTACATCTAGCTCTATATATATATATCTTTAATTAGTCGGGTTGAACAAAGAATTAGAAACTTGAATTAGGTTCTGCCAGATTTGATCAAGAAATTATATATTAATGAATAAGGAAGGAGCGGTGGGATTATTGAAGTTGCGAGTAAAGCGAGGGATTAATCTTGCGGTTCGAGACACCAAAACCAGTGATCCTTATATTGTTGCCACATTAGATACCCAGGTCGGTCTGGTTCATTTCTATTAATTAATTTTCATCGATATACATCTCTTAATTAATATATTCATGTGCTTAAACTCTTCTATGATTATTGTTTGATTCAATTCGTGCAGTGTGTGATATAACGATGAGATGATCATATATATCTAATTAATTCATCTTTCATATTTATAATTTCGTTCCAGAATTCATCACCAATTATATATATATATATATTGAAAAGTTCATTTGAGAATAATTATTAGCATTAGAACAGCGAAAAACAATCTTAGTCGTTCAATTGGTAAGTGGAATTCATGGATGAAGAGCGTAAGGAGATTGGGTGTGACAAGGTGCATGTAAGGAATTCATGGATGGACAATCCAATTGAAGGAGGGGGAATTGGACGACTAAGATTGGTTCTCGCGGTTCTCACAATAAAAACGTTTCTCAAATGAGCTTTTCAATATATATATATATATATATATATATATATATAGGGAAAAGTTCAAACGAGAGCTGTTTTTCGTACGAGAACCGCGAGAACCAATCTTAGCCGTCTAATTCCCCCTCCTTTAATTGGATTGCCCATCCATGAATTTCTTACATGCACCCTGCCACACTCAATCTCCTCACACTCTTCATCCATGAATTCCATTATCCAAAATGAACGGCCAAGATTAGTTCTCGCAGTTCTCGTATAAAAAACAGTTCTCGTTTGAACCCTCCCCTATATATATAGATATATGTATCCAATCTTAATCGTTCAATTGATAAGTGGAATTCATGGATGAAGAGCGTAAGGGGATTTGGTGTGACAAAGTGCATGTAAGGAATTCATGGATGGACAATCCAATTGAAAGAGGGGGAATTAGACGACTAAGATTGGTTCTCATGGTTCTCGCGATTCTTACAATAAAAACGTTTCTCAAATGAGCTTTTCAATATATATATATGATCGATGAAAATTAATATAATTAACAATGAAAAGCGAATCACACGAGCTAGCTAGAGAACCCTTAGGTTGTGTTTGGTATGGATGATTGAGAGAGAGAATGGAATAAGTCATTCCGTCATAATGGAAAAAACTTGTTTGATAATCATGCCGGAATGAAATGAACAATTGCATAAGTAATGTAATTCCTTCCGTTTCATTTCATGGGGGATGGGTGTTTTTTTATTCCATCATAGAATGGAATGAAATTTAATAATTAATCTAATTTTTTAAAGTTTTTTTACTAACATTAACAAAAATACTTTTAGATATTTATAAATTTTACTAAAAGGATATTTCCTATAATGATCTTAACTAATTTTTAAAATCTTTTATGTTTAAAGACAATTTAATTGAATTACTCATTCCATTCCGTATGTAAAACAAACATGATAATAGAATGCAATGGATCATTGAATTTCATTACCCGTTCCATTACCTTGTTCATTCCATTTATTCATCATTACATTACGTCCAACCAAACATACCTTTAATTAATTTCCTCAAGAGCTTGGGTTCAGTCAATCTATTAATAATGCAGAAAACAAAGACAAAGGTTATCAAGAGGGACTGCAATCCGGTATGGAATGAAGAACTCACTCTCACCATGAGGGACCCCAAAGCTCCAATACATATTGTAAGTTACGTACCATACATTTTCAATAAAAAATTCCTCAAAATCTGAATCCAAGGTTTATTTTGTTTTTCCATAAAAATTTAGGTTGTTGAATAATTTCAGGCTGTGTACGATAAAGATAGGTTTAGTAACGATGACAGCATGGGGGTTGCGGAAATAGACGTAAAGCCATACATAGAATGCGTTAAAATGGATTTGAACCTCAACAACCTCCCAAACGGTACTAAACTTGATCGTGTCCATCCGAGAAGGCAAAATTACCTAGCTGACGAGAGCTGCATCGTTTGGGAGAACGGAAAAATCATACAAGACATGATCCTTCGATTGAGAGACGTTGAATGTGGTGAAGTTGTAATTCAAATAGAGTTGGTTCCTCTTCCGGGTCATAAATTACATGTCTAGATAACCTAGCTTATGGTTGGATTTTCCCTAGGCCGTCCCAAATATTTTAGGAGCTCAGGATAAAACTAAAAATGGGGACCTAAATATAAAAAGTCACAAAACAAGCTGTCAAACAACATATTCATGTAATCACATTTTAATTCATGTCAAGATCAATCATAATCACTTTCATCTCATCTCACACTCATATTGATGCAATAAGCAATTAGCAAATAGTAATAACCAAATAACAGGTAAACAGGCACTTTAAGAAGTAATTATCAAATAGCATAATGACATACAACTACAAAGTATAACTCACACTGCTTAGAGTACAAATGTACAATTCACATAATGATCTTGGTCTACAAACATATTGGAGTAACTTAATTCCCAGGAAAATTAATTTACATGGTTGGAAGGCTCAACATAGAAGATTAGCAACTTTTGATAATCTCTTGAAACGAAGAATCTTGAATGAATCGAAGCCGTGTCCTTTTTGTACCTCGTTTTCAGAAATAGAAGATCATATATTTACCGAATGTTTTATTGCAAAAATCATATTAAGGGAAATAGCAAAATGGTGGAAGATTCCTCCCCCTGGAAATTCATTGGAATCATTATTCTCATGAGGAGAATCAAATAATTTTTCTGGTGAAAAGCTGAAGATATTCAAGTCTGTTGTTCTTACTTATCTTTGGCAAATTTGGAAATCAAGGAATGAGTTGGTTCATGCAAAGAAGAATGTTTCGATGGATAGAATGTTCATTTCAATTCAAGGCTTATCTTTTTTTGGATCAATGCAAGAAAGAAGCTTAAACGTAGACTTGATTGGATTAATTGGTGTTGCTTGTCTTTTCCTTTCCTTTCCTTTCTTTATAACTTGTATGTTTCGTTTTTCTAGCTACTCGCTAGTTGTTTTAATGGAAATTTTTGCTGCTGCTGCTGCTGTTAAAAAAAACAAATGTACAATTCACAATGTAAACACTATTAGTAGTAGTACTATATGATCAAATAACAATAGTACAATCAAAGAAGATTCCATAGAAGTGCTCCGGTCATTCCATTAAATTTCAAACGTACGCCACGGTCATTTCACTTGGTCTTATGTAACTAAGGCCTTGTTTGTTTTTTCAAATAAGACCTTATTCTAAAAAACGTCTGCGGACGGGCAGACGTTTTTGCTTAAGATCGTTTGTTTTTTCGAAGACATAAGACCTTCCTACATCTTATTTTTGCTTATTATCTGAAGCGATAGAAATAAGCTTCTTTTGTGCAGACTTTTTAAACCCAGCCCCAAACTCTCGCCTCCACCAGTTGAAGCGCTCGATCCCGTCGATTCCGTCAATCCATCATCCATCATCTCCTCCTATCGATCTCGTCGATCCCAGCACCAGTCGACCCATCGACCATAGTTGAGCCCTCTACCAATCTAAGCCCTCAATCGATCAGTCGAATACATTGATCTCTCGCCAGTCGCCCATCGCGCATCGCCGGTCGACCATCGTCGATCCCAGCACCAGTCGACCCATCGACCCTCACCAGTCGCCAGTCGAAACCTTGAAGCCCTCGATCAGATTAGTTTCTTGAAGCCCTCGATTAGTCGAAGCCCTAACCTCTACAGCAGGTATCTTTGAAGCTTGATTGCATCTGTAATTTGGGTTTGAAGCATATTATTCTTTTTTGTTGCTCATTGTTGCTGTTTACTGCTATTAATTATTGGGTTCATTGTTTATTTGAAGCTTGTGATATCCTATGTTTTTTGTTGCTCATTGTTGATGTTTACATACATTTGAATTTGAGTGAAAGTTTGTATGATGAACACCTATACATCAAATAGGACATGAAATTGGATTTGAATCATATGTTGATTACCTTCTAATGAATAAGGGCAACTGGACTCTTTATGTGTGTGTATTATATGTATGTATGTATGTATGTATATAAACAACTGGTTATATACTTGATAATGAAAACTTTGTATAATGTGTTATGTAAGTTAAGGTACGATTGAATGTTGATTTGCTGTAAATTTGCTTGGATAAGTTATTTAACATCTGTTCTTTTTATTGTTGGATATTGTTGGAACTTGTATTATTCGAACACATATAGCTTCAATGTTGCAAGATGCATTAAACTCTACTCCACTTCCAATTTATTGATTCACCTGCTGAAATCATCATGACTATTATCTGGGTCGGTTATATTTCGATGTTTACTGCAAAATTGGGGTTTATCCATAGATTATTAATCTTTTTCAATATTATTTATTATCCCCTGTATTTTTTTCTTTTTTTCAATGTAATGTATTATCCCCTGTATTTTTATTTTTAACAATTAGTGCCAAAATATTCAATTTTCACCATTTGATGACATATACTTATGATATAAATTATATCCATATAATGCAACAAATTGCATTCTTTGGTGAGAAATGGTATGAATGTTGCATTAAATGGTATGAATGTTACATTCTTTTGAGGTTTACCTCTTTTTGGTTGTGTAGGTCCTTTATAGCTTGTATGATTGTTTATAGTTTTATCATCATCTTGCTGTAATTGTTTGGCAGGTTATGGAGCTCCAAAATTGAGGTATGCCTTGTAGCAAGAACAACTCCTTACAGTCAACTGCTGAGTCAATCTTGTCCACAAACAAAATTTGTGGTGAATACGCTGTTAGCAAATATTATATGCCCTTCTTGAATATAAGATTATGGTGTTTAATTTAACATTGCAGACAAAATTGCATCTGCTAGATATTATGTAGTTGTTCTTGATTTCTTCAATGGCCACCCTTTCATTCCTAAAACTGTGCTACAAGATTGGCTAAAAAATCATCCAGCGGTTAGTTATCTTTTGAATCCACATCTTGTTTTCAGTTGAATGTTATTATTCCATAAATCTTACAATGATGGGGTACATTATGATATTTGAGGCCATAAGTCTTGAAAGATACATTTATTAGTTGAATACCATATATTGATAACTGCTAGTATAATGTTTCATGGTATTCTTTTACTTCTTGATTTAGACCCTAAACTTTACTTAGATATTCATGTAGTTAATTAAATCCCATTTCTACTATTCTTTCTTTCTATAGAAGCAAGGTGTTGATTTTGCTAAACCGCATATTCAGGTCCTCAAAGAGAAGGGTATCTGTAAAATTGGGGCAGCGGGATCTGGTGGAGTGGTAAGACTAGCTTTTGAGCAAGTTTATTAAAATGTAAACCTTATGATCAAATGTGTAAATTTGCTTGGATAAGTTATTTAACATCTTTAGCTTTTGGTTTATCACATTAAACGTGTCATTAGTTGTTTAATTGAAAGATACAAATGTGTAATTAGTTGTTTTTCTACTTGACCCGTTTAATAAGTTGAATGTGTCGAAACTTGATATATGGTTATGATAATTTGATTGTTTACAATATGTTGCAATTTGTTCAATATGTAGATTGTCCAAATGGGTGACCAACCTCAATGGTCTAACGAGCAAAGTGCTTATTAGATACATGTCTTGAGGAAATCAACAAAGTGGGTAGACGAGTCGGTAATATGCACATAGAGTATTGTCTGATGATTCATAATTAATATTTATTTTATGTTTTGAACATTAATCATTTAATTATATTTATAGATAAATACTATCTTTGTGATGCTGATAATGAGATCCAACCACATGGAAGTGTAGCGGATCGTGAGTACATGGTTCATTTGCGAGATCAAATTGCGGAACAATTGATGCAAATGTAGAATTTAGTGACTGTTATGTTAATTAAGCAAATTGTGTAACAATTTTATTTAATTTTTTTGAATTTTATATTTTGGATATTGGATATTAATGTTTTAGATATTAGATATTAATGTTTTGAACCTAGATATTTGATAATTTTACTCGAATTGTTAAATTTAGCTTAAAATTGCAAAATTATAGTAAATAAGACATTTCTTAAAAATAAAAAACAAACAGCTTATTCAAGAAGACCTTCGCAGACATAAGACGTTTTAGATCATAGCTTATTCAATAAGACATTCGAAGATATGAAATAAGACCTTAACAACTTATGTCTTCAAAAACAAACAACACCTAAGTCTATTAGTACTTAGGCAATTAGTTCACTTAAGTAGTTCCATTCTTGGTGTATATATATAGTCAACCAACTATACCTTTACAGTAAGAAATAACAATTTCCAAAACCTTTAGCTCTCAAAACTTCTCTCTAACTTCTTTATGGCAAATGTTAGGTAGGCAATAACAATTCACGTTCGTTCGTTTCCACATAACATGCGTCATGTTAGAAATCAGGATTTGCTTTCACCGTTTATTTGTCTCGAAGCTACAACATTAATTTCGGTTTTTTTCCAACCATCAACGAATAGCATAAGCCATGTTCGAACTATGGAAACCACATCTTATGTGTGTACATGCGGGAAAGCCACAATCGTCTTGAAGGGCACGGCCGTTTCAGTTTTCAAGAACATATGACCTATGCGACGTATGAGTTTTCAGGTTTGATGTTTCCTTTTTATGTTTTTGAGAGCAACGTTTCCACCTTTAAAAATCAAGAGCACAAGCGATAATTGTTTGGGCTTATTCTTCTAGTTGGGCTGCTATAAAAACATGTACTTAATATTCCTCTCGGGGCTGACGCAGCGGGCGGTACCAGCCTCCAGCCCTTTTATGACACACACCATGTAGCGGATCTGTAAGACCATGCTCATCCAACCAGCTGATTTGTGCGTGAACCCTTGCAACACCAATACACCATCGCCCCCACCTCCTAAAGTTGAGAGTGAGGGGTGGATCTGTTCCTACTCACGTTTACATTTTACTAATTCAACTATAAATACTTCTTTCCTCCTCATTTTTTCAAACAACGCATCATAACCTTCGGACGTATTTAATCGAACACATTTCAAGGCATTTACGTAATACGACAACAACTAGTAAATCTTTTTTTATTTGATGAAATGTATTTTTTTATTTGTATTATGTATTTTTTATTAGAATTTAATATTAAAATATTAGTTTACTTTTATGAATAATAATATTTTATATTATTTCTTGTAAATTATTTACAAAAAATTAAATTGTTTAAATTAAATAGTTGTAATAGAAAAATAAAAAATAAAATATGTAAAAAATGAGATGGTTGGGGGGTGGGGGGGTGGGTGGATGCGGGGCTTAGAGTGACAGAAGTGGAATGTAAGGGGAAAATGATGTGGCAGGGGCTTAGAGTGACAGAAGTGGAATGTAAGGGGAAAATGATGTGGCAGTAGTATCCCAACGTTGTTGTCTTAATATTTATTGATGATCATTTTTATGTAGTATATCATTGTTACGGTGTGTTAGTGTGTATATGTGAATGACGTGAGTTATGCAATTGAGTGAGAATATAAATTACTTTGATTGCTTGAGTGGCGACTACTAACTTGAGTAATATTATGATAACTTGAGTAACAAAATACTAGTGTAAGTGGCATTATGATAGTCTGAGTGGCGAATTAATAGACTGAGTGGCCATTTTACAAGACTTGTGACATCATATGTAGGGGTGTAATCGAGCCGAGACAACTCGTGAGCTACTCGAGACAGGCTTGAAAAATACTCGAAATCGACTCGATCTGAACCGAGTCGAGCTCGAGCTACTCAAGTATGGTTTCGAGCCGAGCTCGAGTTCCATTATACTCAGCTCGTCAAGCTCGTGAGCCTAATCGAGCTTGTGTTAAATTACCCTTTTACCCTTTTATAGATACAATATTACATATTACCAATAATATATAAAGAAAAGAAAAGAAAAACCTATGCCATTTCCCATTCCACAGCCGTCACTTTTCATCTACTTTGTTTCCCATCCCTAGTTACATTCAAACTCTCACAAACTAAGATATGCATTTCTGCTTGGTGAAATCAAAGAGGAAGAGGGTTTTAATCCATCTAACGAAGTCAAATCCGTGTTCCTTTATGAAGTTGCTCTTCCATCTACTAAATCTGCGATTCTCGTAGTCTCCTTCATCGTATATTTTTCGAGTTCGTGTCTGTTGAGTCGTTGCTCTTAATCTTCAAATCGATCTTGGAATATGATCTAGTAAGTACAAGTCTTATTTAGGTGAATAACGGATTGCAACTTTGGATTTACTGCAAGTTTGTCCCTTTTTCATATTTAAACCCTAAGCCCCAATTATTTTTTGTCACATTGAGTTGCAGGTGTCTAGTAACAGCAACAGCCATTCTAAAAAAAGCCATTTGTATTCCACAGTTCTTCTAAGACAACCAGATACAATCATTTTTGTATATGCTTGATCATTCCTTCCTATTTATTTTACTTGTTTGAGATGAAATAGCGCATGTACATGTGTTAACGTAAAGCAGAAAAGGAAATGAAATTTCAAAATTGTAAACTTGTTCTATTGATTTCTTGATTTGTACAAGTGTTGCTCATGATTGGCGATTATTAAATTTTAGTTGAGTTGCAGTATGTATTTTAGCTCCTTGAGCTGCAATATGTTATTATATCTAAATTTTTCGAGTCGAGCTTCAGAGTGTCGATTATTTCCTCGAGTCGAGTTCGAGCTTGAAAATTAAAGCTTGGTCGAGTTCGAGTCGAGTTTCGAGCTTCTAGTTTTGAAACCGAATCGAGCTCGAGCTTGGCACTGTTTCGGCTCGACTCAGCTCGATTACACCCGTAATCATATGGTGATGATTGCATGTGTGTGCAAATAATTGTTAATTTATGATTTTGTGCTCACCAAGCTATCGTGCCTATTAGTGTTGTTGTTTCCATTTCAGGATCAGTCAGAGAGAACACTCCAATTCGAGATTGACAACTCACGGCTTCCGCGTGATATCTATACTATTATATAATGCATTTAAGTTTTTTCCTTAAAGCTCTTAAATTTTAAGTCACTTAAGATTACTATTTTACCATCATCTACCAAAAAATGATTTCATAAAATAAACTTAATAACATCCATTTTCATAAATTCCAGAATATTCCCTTTTCATAAATTCCATAGCAAAACTTACGAAACAGAATATTTCATAAATTTAATAACATTCCATAAATTCCAGAAAGAGAAAATATAAAATATTCGCTTTTCACATGATAAATAAAAATTACATCTAAATTTCATTTCTTTTTCACCTGCTAAATAAAAATTACAAAATTTGTGTGTCCTCTTGACCAATACCTTCCAAAACAACTTTTTATAAACCATTTTGCGCGGGTACCCCACTATTATATATATATATATGTATATTGAACTGTAAAGTATTTTGTTTAATATAGTTTCCTTAAAAAATCGGATTCTTACAACTAAAACTGTGATTTTTACTATGGGGATTTCCTTCATCATTTATGAGTTTTAAAAAACAATTATATCAAAATTATACAACATCATCAGATGAAAACATATTCAAACAGAAATTAAATTCTTAAATAGTCAAATAAAACAATAACAATTAATTAGGTTGTTTGAAATGTATAAACTATTAAAGTATTGGGTTGTTTAATTAGGTAATTTACAAACGAAGCATCCGAATTTAGGGGTTTGTAACTGAACGTGCGTCTTGAACTAATTAGTGCCACTTGGCTTAGCTAGCTACCTTCTTTTGAATAAATGGCAGTAAGTCAGGTTTGAATATGTCAAAAGTCTAACCCTAAAGTCTAAACTATCATCATATCATATTTGATAGGGTCAAAGTCTAACACAAAGTCTCCTAGTCCTTGCATTATATATATATTTTTTAATGTAGCTCCTACATAAGATTATCCGGGTCAATATTCAGTTATTCACTACTCTCTCTCTCTCTCTCTCGTTAGTTTGAACGAACAAAGAATTAGAAAAATGAAGCAGGTTATGTCATTCAAGAAATTATTATTTAATAAGCCAGAAGTAGCAGGATTATTAAAGTTGCGAGTAATGCGAGGGATTAATCTTGCGGTTCGTGACATCAAAACCAGCGATCCTTATATTGTTACTACATTAGATAACGAGGTCGGTCAGATATATTTCTCTAATTTCTCTTAATTAATTTTCATGGATATATATATATATATATATACATCTGTTAGTTAGTTAGTTAGTTACACCAGATAGAAATTCATTTATCATCTGCAGGCTTCAATTCAATTCTGATCTGCTTAATTGCTTTCTAGACGTACGTACATATATATATATATATATATATTTATTTTATTATCTCGTCATTAATATATCTAAAATTCGATGGTATCAAAGGTGATCGAGTTTTTCATTCATTATCTCAAACTCAGTACAAGAATATATAGAATATATACAAATCAGTGAACGTAAAAGAAGGAAAATAGCATCCGACAAAGAAAACAAATCGCGATATTATGGAGAATAAATCGAGATATATATGGAGAGGATAAGGAATATATTTGAATTCCAATAACATATTCATGTGCTATAACTGTTCTATGATTATTGTTTAATTCAATTCGTATGTCATATAATATATTTTCAAAATTAATCTCTCAAATTAAATTCTTTTATAGATAAATGATATATCATATTCTACTTATACTGTAGAAAGCAAAAACAAAGGTTATCAAGGGGAACTGCAATCCTGAATGGAATGATGAACTCACTCTCACCATGAGGGACCCCAAAGCTCCAATACATATTGTAAGCTGCGTACCATACATTTTCAATATTAATTCCTCAAAATCAGAATCCAAGTTTTTTTTTTGTTTTTCCATAAAAAATTATATTGTATTATTGCAGGCTGTGTACGATAAAGATCGGTTTAGTAGAGATGATTATATGGGGGCGGCGGAAATAGACGTAAAGCCATACATAGAATGCCTTAAAAATAGTTTGAACCTCAACAATCCCCCAAATGGTACTAGACTTGATTGTGTCCATCCAGGAAGGCAAAATTACTTAGTTGGCGAGAGCTGGATCGTTTGGGAGAACGGGAGAATCATACAAGACATGATCCTTCGACTGAGAAGCGTTGAATGTGGTGAAGTTGTAATTCAAATAGAGTTGGTTCCATTTCATGGTTGTAACGTACATGTCTAGATAACCTAGTTTGGATCCTAAGCGGTTGCCTTATTGGCCAGGCTCAATCCCGGGTCTGGATTTTCATTTTCCTTCAATTCATATGGTGTATATGTTAGGTCTGACAATTCGGATCGTGTTTGTGTTAAATGGTTAGCATGGTGTTCTTGTTGACCAATTTGTGACCCAATTTAATTTCGTGTCCGGTTCGGTTCGTGTCACTTAATTCGTGTTCGATTCGAGTTGGGTTTTTGTGTCACTTAAGTTAAATGTTTTTTTACTTCTATTATAAAAACATGGGGTTCCATTATTGTGTTTGTGTCGTGTTCGTGATGACCAGTTACATGTCATTTTCGGGTCAACCCATTCTTGACACAATTCAATTTTGTGCTGTATTTGTGTTAACCTAGGTCATGTTCGGTTTGGGTTGAGTTTCGTGTCATGCTAGGATTTGCCAACCTAATATATATGGTGTGTATAATATACACAAAATTATCTAGTTGACCCTTTACTCAAGACCAAGCGTTATACCACACTCAAAGCTGGCGGGTATCTTCGGGTATGGCCGGGAACACCAAAACGCGTGGCTCGGGTAGGCCAATCAGGTAAGTAAATCAGGCTCCTTTACTCGATGGAGAACACTAAACCCCACCCCCTTCCAACAACACCTTTTAGAAACAAAATTACCGTTCGTGCAACAGTTAGTTTTTTTATTCAACCAACTAATCACTATATATACCACTATTATTCACCATTTTTTTAACACTCTTTACTATATTCTCAACTCTTCACCATTTTTTATTAATTCTATTCTCCACTCTCCACTCTACTCATGGATCCTCAATCAAATATCCCTTCAGTCGGACGTAACCGATCAAGGTTTTCGAGTTCCACACCTCAAAGGCCCGACAACCCATTTTTTATAAACATTCCGCCACCCACCTACCAACCAAACTCGTTTTTTGCTCCACCACGGTTCACCTATACAGGGATGCTCAATCAACCCCAAGAAATTCCCCTCACGTCTTGGCTACCCGATTCAACAACAACAAATTCCATTCACCTAAGAAGACGAATACCATGATTATGTGCCCGAAACCCAACAAAAACAACATCAAGAACCATCACAAATTCCGGAACCGCTACTGAAAACACAAGAGGGACCATCACAAAAGAAGAAGGGTGGAACATATTTCAACAGAGCTAAACCTATCTTGTGGACAAACGAGGAAGAGATCGCGCTGGTCACGGCATGAGTCGACATTTTGGAGGATCCCGTGGTTGGAAATGCACAAAAACAAAGTATTATTCTTTATTCTTTACTATTATTATTAACTATTATTATTTCGTTATTATTATTATTATTAATATTATTGTTTCGTTATTATTATTGTTATTATTATTATTATTATTATTATTATTATTATTTCGTAAATATTGTTAGTAATACTACTAATATATTATTATTGTTATATGTAGAAATTTTTTGAAACCGCGTCTTGGCATCGTTCCAAAGTCATCTCGGCAAACCCGCCAATTACTGCAACGCGTATCAACTGAATGCCAAGTTCAAATATATAAACGCTAAAGTAACAAAGTTTGCCGGGATTTGCAACAACCTCTTCAATACAAGAGGTAGTGGAATGAGTGACACAGATATTTTAAAAATCGCGCTCAACCGTTACCGAGATGATAATCACGGCACAACTTTTGGTGACGAAAAATGTTGGCCAATTCTTAAGAGTTCTCCCAAATAGCACCAAGTTCCTCCCGTGGATGCCACTCCCCGTCCTTCAAAAAGAAGCAAAACTTCAGAATCCAATCCTTGATTCACTACGGGGTCTTCCAATGTACACGCTCCTATCAACCTCAACGACTACGATGACAAAAAAGAAGAAGACGAGGATGTTGAGGCAAAAGAACCTATATGACCCATCGGTAAGAATCAGGGGAAGCGGTTGGCATCGGCATCATCCGGAACCGGGTCGAAGGAAAAGAGCATCACGTCGTTGTTGGACGAACTAGCATCGATAAATTCGAAAAATGACCAATTTCTCTCATATCGTAAAAAACAATTGGAAATACAAGAAGCGGATCAAACTTTTAAAGACTACGAATTTTACATGAAGCCGACAAATCATCTTTCGGGAGGTGCATTGGTGACGACGCTGATATTGAAGGAGAAGATACGAGCCAAGCACGGATGGACTCCACTTGACTAAATATTATTGTTTATTTTTAAGTTTAAAAATATGTAATTTGTTATTTCTATTTTACAATTTCAGATTTTAATTAAGTTTTTATTATTAGTATTATATGAACATTTTATTAATGAATGAATGAATTTATTTTATTATTTACTTAAATAATTATTTGTTAATATAAACATAAAAAAATGAAAAAAGTTTGGGTAAGAAAAGAGAAGGTATAACACTTATTTTAGATAAAGGAAATGAAAGAGAAAATGACATGAAATTAATGTGACATTGGGTAAAAGAAGAAAAAGAGAGGGTATAACACATGTACTAAGCCGTACGTCCATTTTGTCACCGTACTAGAATCAAATGTCCAAAAAATTATGTTGTTGAAGCAAATCCTATAGCAACTTTTAGATGATCTTTTTGTTATTAGTTAATTATTCTCATTTTAAAAGAGGAAGAATGTTTTCAATATAGTTCATAGTTTTAAGTGATTAATTTTTGCCTTTGGATTAATGGTATTTTTGGTCCAGATTGTATTTTAAAATTTTGGACGAAATAACATTTTTGTAATTTATATGTGATGTTTTTACAAATCACGTGTAATTGTATACTTTGTATACTGAATCACCTGTAATTGAATATTAAAATTTTAAAACTAAGTTTTTTATATGGATTTTATTGAACACAACTCTATAAATGAGATATATTTCCTGTTCATTTGGCAAGTTAATATTTAGACGAAGTTTTTTATTTTTTATTTTTATTAAACAGAGTTTATATTAATGTGGTATGGAAGTTTCTTGCAATGTTTGCACACAAGATTACCTTTTGTACAATAATAGTTTCAGTTTATTTGTCTAATGAAAGAGAACTAGCCAAAGTTGAGAAAGCATTTATTTATTTATTTTTAACTCAAATTAAACATGTATGCACGCAAATCGTTTATTACGATTATCTCTTGATTACTCTCCTCCATTCCATTTGACCTTCGAATTTGGTTTGTATTTTTGTCACGAAATTAACGATTTATAGAAAGCTGAATGACACTTAGTAAAAGGTGTCAAATTCAATATATCACTTAAAATCAGTTAATTCGGATTATGTTTTATTTTTCACGTCAAACAGGCAACTTCAAAAGTTAAAGAGTTGGTTACAAATCTTCCAAAGTGTGTTTTATAGCAAAAATCATTTTATTCAAAAAGTTATATAATTATCTTTTAATATTAATAAAAGACTAACATAAATAAAATCTATCAGATAGTTATATCCGTTAATTTAAATAAAATTTTAATTATTGAATTTGAAAAATCTTTTTAGTAAAAATTGAAATACAAAATTTGACATTTTTTTGTCGAAATTGGTTTTAATTAATTTTAACTTTAATTTGAACCTTAAATATCGCATTTTCCATCTTAATTTACAAATATCTTATTTATCCTTTATAATATTTCCAAATATCATATCACTACAAGAAATACAGCTTTTAGCGGTGACGGTTTTTTTTTGTGACAAATATCGCCGCTTAAAGCCCACTAAAAGACAAACTTTCAGTCAAGCGTAGTTGACTTTCAACGAAGACCATTTGTGGCGTCAATTTTCGCCGCTAAAAAGTTAAGGATATGTTTTAATTTTTCCCCCATAAAAACAATGGCGGGACCGTTTCCCACCTAAAAAATTCAGTGTCGTCGCAAAAGGATTTTTTAATTTCTTAATATTTTGGTATAACATGTCGCCGCAAAAGTTCATGTGTCACTGCAAAAAGCGTCGCTGCAAATTTTTATACGAGATTTAAGTTACAAGTCCTTATTTTCTGTCATTTTGGTTTTTAACTGCTCTCTCCCCTCTCGTAATCACCTCAAACGACCACCGCCGGTGCTCGCTCTCTCTCCTCCGCCCTAGCTCAATGCCGATATCTTCCTTCTCTAACTTCACTTCTAGTCTGGTCCGCCGTTGCCTTCTTCGCTCGCCGCTGCCGCCTAAAGTAAGTTTATTTCGTTTTCTTTTGTTTATGTTTGTATTATTTGATGTTTATTTTGTGTTTTTGGTTGTTAGGAGGCCATTCCTCCTCTGCTTCCATTGTTCTCCTCCCTGCCGCCGCCACCGCCTGCCGGTCATACCTTCGCCGGAAAAGTCTTTGAAAGGTATGTTTTATTTCTTTTTTTTATTAGTTTTAATATTGTTGTTAAATTATAATTAATTTGTGTTAATAATTTTAGTTAATTTAATTAGTTAGGTTATAATTAATTTTTGTTATTAATTTTAGTTAATTAATTATTTTTTCAGTGTTTATAATTAGTTAATTTAATTGTTAATGTTAGTTAATTTAATTTGATAATGTTAGATTATTATTTAGGGTTAAAAATGTTAGATTATTATTTAGTGTTAAAAATGTTAGATTATTATTAAAGTGTTAATGTTGAAGTGTTGTTAGTACACTTATAATGTGTTAAGTACTTTATATGATGATGTTAGATTATTATTTAGTGTTAATAGTGTTAGATTAATGTTAGTTAGTGTTAAATAGTTTAACTATGTGTTTAATAGTTTACTTGATTATGTTAGATTACAATTTTAGTTAATTTAATGTTAGATTGTATTAGTTTTAATATTAATTTGTTTTACTTGATAATGTTAGATTAATATTTAGTGTTAATAATGTTAGCTTATTGTTGATTTGTGTTAATCTTGAATTATTGTTAGTACACTAATAATGTTTGAAATTAGATCAATGTTAGAATAATGTTTGAAATTAGATCAATGTCAGAATAATTGTTTATACATTAATATTTATGAATAATAATTAAAAAATAGGCGCCGCAAAATGTTAATGTCGCCGCAAAAGGCCGTTTATATATTATTATTTATGAAAAAATAATTAAATAAACGTCGTCGCAAAAAAGGTTTAATGTCGCCGCAAATAGTCTACATGTGCAAGATCTGGACCGGATTATTTCACCGCGAAAAGTCAATATTTCGTTGCAAATAAAATTTTGGGACGAGTTTTTGCGGTGAACAATTTGGGGCGACGTGTCGCCTCTATTGCCCTTTTGTGGCGACATTTTGCCCTTTTGTGGCGACAAAAGACGCCGCAAAAAGGCTTTTTTTGTAGTGTATTTAACTAATTTTTTTGTTTTATCATTTTATAATTATTTTTAATTCTTTTAATAATAAGTAATAAATACATGACCTTATTTCTCTTATAATATTAATTATAAGATTGATGGTCTGTATATGAAACGTACAATCATATCTCTTCATATCATGATGTCACGTTTGCTCTCCTTCTCATGTTGACTTTTCCACTATTAGTCCTGATATTAACATCGTCTGTCACAAAGTATTTTTAATTCTTATTTATATCGCGTTTCATAATTATTAATATATTTTTATAATATTAAATATTTATTATTTATCGACGAACAGTTGTTTTAAAGATTTGGAGAGGCAAAACTATCCATCATAAATGGCTTGCTACAATTTTCTGTCATTAAAGAACAAGCAACCAAATTAAGAGTTTTACATATGATGTAGAGAGGGACCCACGTGAATGCTAGTCGAGTCCGTATGCCCAAACCACATAAGATAATTTAGATTTTGTAATTAATAGGGTTTACTTTTTGTATTAAATTATATCGCAAATATTAATGTGTATCTTTCAAAAATACGTGTATCAAACTTTTAAAAAATGTGTTATTGTGTGTATTAAAATTCTTATTGTATGTACTAAACTTATATTATTTTTGTTTTTTTATGTAATCGAAATACGTACAATAACAAGAAGTTAAAAGTTCAATACATACAATAACATTTTTGAAAGGTGGATACACACATTAATATTTTGAGTATTATTTAATACATTTTGAATAAGTAAACCCTAATTAATAATCGAAATGGTTCTTGAGATATTTCTGCACTTGGGCCTAGGGCATTTGTTGCATAAATTACAATATACTTTTTTTCTTTTCATATAAAACAAATTAAATATATTCCATGTTTTCGCGACAGAATTGTTGTTTTATTTTATTAGGGGCAAACTATGAACAATAATCATATTTTTAAAGTAGTAGTTTTTATACAAAAAAAAAAAGGTCAACAGTATAGACCCAAAAACTTTCCATTACTAACAAAAACTTTCCATCACTAACATGGATTAAGATCCTTTCATGTTTGAGTCAAATATAAGTTATTATATTCTCTCATAAAAATGAGTGTAAGTCTCTTATTTTAGTTAAGAATGAGTCTCCTTTGTAGGGTCCACTCTCATGTTTATGAGAGAACATGATCAATCATGTTTGATCTATACATAAGAGGATCCTAACCCCACTAACATAGAGCGCAATGCCCATTAATTGTTGACCTAAATACTTAGGTAGAATCTCTTCACCAATAGACCATAGCGAGTTGCATTTGAACCCTTTTCATTATTGATTCACTATCAATATCTTGAAGTATCTCTTTTTTTATATATATAACCAGACAATCATTCGTCCACTTATCTCTAATTTTATTACGTAACCGAGTTTTCACAATAAGTTATTGATACTAGAATACCAAAACTAGTTTGATCAGCTCATAAACCAAAAAGTAAACAACGTGCTTCTTCGTCTCGACTAGCTTTGCAACAAGACATTCAACTCCCTTCAAATTTGTCTCAGAAAAATCTGAAAGATAAAACTTTGCTAAACAAAACAACTAATCCTTGTTAAAGATGAGCTAGAAGGCATCATCTAGGCTCAAGCATGTCATGCAAGCCAGTAATTCTACGGTCGGAGCCTCATCAAATCTATGACTGTTTGAATATTTGGATCTCATAATAATTGTGAATCGTCACCTTCAGGGGTGGACCCAGGATTTAAAATGGATGGTAGCACTGGACCTAAAATTTGAAATGTATGGTAGCACAATCTCGAAAAAATCGAAATTTACACTACGCGAGATCGAAATTTACACTACGCGTACAAAATTGGATGGTGTCCCGTGACTCCGTTACGTAACCCTTGGGTCCGCCCCTGGTCACCTTGTGAAGTACGTCACGACGAGGTCTAGCTAGAAGTTGATATAAATCCCCCATATTTGGAACGACAATGCCATATATACTTTTGACAAAATGGAGAAACTTATTTATTCAATTGTTCCCACCCATCGTTTCTCATGAAATCTAACATTTGTTTTGCTATGTCAGCTAATTTCATTGCATTTACCGTATCTATATATTTTTTTCATAACGTTGATGACAACTTAATTATGCCAAGTATATTCTTCATCATTATCGAAGTAAATGCAAAATCAAAGGATAGCAACCAAACTAACAGTTGTTTTGCTGTCTCCTTTTGGTTCAAGACTAGCTAGCTCCATCCTCTAAAACATATATATTCAACTACTTCAAGAATAGAAGGGAACAAAATTCCTATGTTTACCAATGCTAGCTAGCTAGCTCTAAAATGAGAGCTCCAGCGTATACTAATAGCCCTTTGAAGAGTATATTCTTGATGTAAGCCTTTACCACTTTTAATTTCACCAACATACATACGTTGCTTCTTTAACTTTCTTAGCTTGCTTCACACGAAGGATATCTCTGCATTAATTTACAAGAGCCTCCAACATTCACCAACCTGCTAATCATGCATGGTAAAAAGTGAAGAAACATCTTGATCATTCTTAGATACAACAACAAGGACTAAATGAAGTTGATATGCAAAACAATATATTTAATTATATGCAGAACTATTATATATATATATATATATATATATATCCTTTAAAAATAAGATCTTCAATTCACACCATTGACTCGCCTCGCATATTACTAGCTTCATCATAGCCTAGGTCACAAATTCGTATCATCTTGCTTGCTTGCTTGCTTCATTCAAGGACAAAGATCGAGCAAGTATCAGTGAGATGTGAAATCCCAAGAAAACTGTTCAATGACACGTACAACCTTTCTTGCTGACAAATTGTATATATAACAAGCTAGTGCCGTTTATTGTTCTTTTCTAGAGACATCACGATCGAGATTCATCAACTATTATGGAAAAATAATCATTCTCCAATATCTTCTTCAGTAGTCTCAAATGAGACTTTTTCCACTTCTTGAATCCCCTATATATGAAGAACAATATAAACAAAATGATGCATCTCCTTTCATCAACATCACCGGCACATATATAAAGAACAATATTAACAAAATGATGCATCTCCTATATATCACGCTATATATATATATATATATATATATATATATATATATATATATATATATTGGGTAGAGATCAAGTAAAAAGAAAATTAAAGTAAAAATAGTAAAAGGAATGATTATTTGATCATTTTTCAGTATATATATCAACTGATAATCGTTAGTTCATCATCTTATTAATTAAAACTAGTTCTTCATCAATTTCTTTTTGATGAATCCAACATATTCATCACTTTTTAGATGAAACCATTTTGTTCATCAACAAATTATTCCAATTTTTGTTTTCAAAATCTGTATTTGAAATCAAAAAGAAATTGATGAAGAACTAGTTTTGATCAATAAAGATGGTGAACTAACGATTATCAGTTGATATATATACCGAAAAATGATCAAATAATAATCCTTTTTACACTTTTTACTTTAATTTTCTTTTTATTTGATCTCATCCCTATATATATATATATATATATATATATATATATATATATATATATATATTCTAACTATAAATCAATTAGGATTAAATCTTCTTTTTGCTTTACCGATGACTATTTGTGGAAATGTATGACCACGTGGTTGATGAAGACCTCTCAACAAGTATGCTCTTCGAATTTTGTCACGGTCATTAGCAGAAGCGAACCTAGCTACGTACGCACATCTCCATGGGGTGTGTGGACCCAGTAAGAAAACTTTTTTTTTTGTAACTATATATCTATACGTAATATATTATAAAAGTATTTAAGTCATTTTAATTTTTTATTAAAATTACTAATTTACTTCTTATTTAAACATATAAGAAAACCATTATATATAGTTAATTAGATTCTTAAATACGATTGTTATAACTAAATATTCCATAATAAATAATATTTAAATAAATACAAGTCAATGACAATTAATTTTCAACTTATATGATATTAAATACAAAGTAAAAGTTAAATAAAAAGTACCTTTTAAAAATAATTATTCTAAATATTTTATCATATAACACATTTTAATTTAAGTATTAGAAAATATGTATAGCTAGAACGCATAAACCTATTACATGTAACCTAAATTTATAATCATTTCAAAATTTTTTAAATGACTCGTGTAAGTAAAACAAAAGATTTAATTTATAGTATATTTAATATTCTTTTTGTTTCTCATTTTATTGTTTTTAAAATTTTGTTTTAAAAATTAATAAAAAAGTTATAAATAATGGATAAATGAATTGAAAGAAATGGAAAAAGGAGAAAGAAAATTGAAATATTGCGAACAACATTGTTTGATGTGATCATAAAACGTTAATATAATAGTCTTACGTTATAAAAAGCGAACATATTATTGAGCATTAATTATTTTTAACCGTCGCATTGCACGGATACTATGCTAGTATATATATATATATATATATATATATATATATATATAAATCTTGGACCACATGTAAATTTCAGAAAGGACCCCATAAAAATAATGAGCTTTCAGGTTTTATTAATGGAAAATGATATACCCTCCTACTTTTTTCTTTTGTTTCATCCTCCTACTTTTTATTAATCACAAGATGACATGTAAATTTTACTAAGTCTCTTTTCTCACACCCTACATTGATTTTGACACTTGTGTTAATCTTCTGATTAGGAGGATAAGTAGTAGGAAAAAATAGGATAATATATTACCTCTCTTTATTAATTAGGTTAAATAATATTCATTTAAACAAAATTAGAAATTAGAAATCATTGCCTCACTGCCATATATCAGGAGTCACGGGATATATTCTGTCGACTCATCTCCCATTTGGCCATTCTCCTGTTCAAAAGGAAATAAGAGTCGCTTGTCAATTTGAAGAAACCCAAACTCCTGAAGCCGTAAAGGGCTTGGAACGCTAAACAA
This sequence comes from Dittrichia graveolens, assembly GCA_038502395.1. Lineage (NCBI taxonomy): Eukaryota > Viridiplantae > Streptophyta > Magnoliopsida > Asterales > Asteraceae > Dittrichia > Dittrichia graveolens. Next base: position 111,287,072 of record JARJIL010000002.1, read on the forward strand.
GTGAACACTCTCTTTGGCTTCTTGGCATTGAGTAATTAACTGAGTTGTATCGATTTTAATTAACTTTATATTTAACCATCTAATGTACTAATGTTTATGTTAAAATAAAATTACAATATTGAGGTTCTTCAAAACAAAATTGGTGAATCTAGTTCAAGCGATACTTCGAAGACAACAAATATTAAAGTTAATAAGCAAAGAAACTTCATAAAAGTATATGAAAGTTCATTTAGATTCATTTTTTGAAATCTGGTATAAAGATTGTAATAACTTTATGCAATTTCTTTTGAATATATATTTAATGTTTTGTATTTATTTATAATACTTTTGATTTACATGTTACTTGACCTATAACTAAAAAAAAATATGTTTGTCCCATTATCTAATTTTTTAACCGACTCATTTTGTCACATAATTGACCCTAATATGTTTAAATTCCAGATTCGTCACTAGTCATGCATTAGGATTATAGTTAGACATTCCTTGTCTATCCATAGGATCCACTGTTAAAATGTAGAGAGAGAGTGGTTTAAGAGTTTTTCTCTTATTGAATGAATAAACTAAAGTTTACATGTGTGAATATATACAACAACTACTCAACAGAAAATAACTAACTATAGAAACTAACTAACTGACTAACTAACTAACTGAAGCTAACACCCCCCTCAAGCGTGTGGGCAAGAATGCAAACCAAGCTTGGAAACTGCTTCAGTATGTTGAGAACCATGAAGAGACTTAGTAAAAATGTCAGCACATTGATCAGTAGTATGGACATGTGATAGCTTAATCAAACCAGCTTGAACTTGTTCTCTAACAAAGAGACAATCGAGTTCAATATGGATTTGAAGCAATGTAGATAGCAGCCATATTGTCACATTTTAAAGGGATAAGAGTTATATCAGCCACATCTAACTCCTGAAATAACCTACTTAACCACGCAAGCTCAGCACAAACTCTTCGCATAGAACGATATTCTGCAAACAGTCACTTGTTTCTTAGACTTCCAAGATATAGGTGTACCACCAAAAGTAATGTAATAACCACTAACTGACTGTCGCGTAATTGGACATGATGCCCAATCAGAATCACAATAAGCATCAAGTTTAAAAAGAGGATTATCAATGAAATAAAGTGCTTGTGAAAGAGTTCCCTTGAGATATCGAAGAACATGAAGTGCAGCTTTATAATGATCTTGACATGGAGCTTTATTGAACTGACTTAAGTATTGTACTGAGAATGCAAGGTCCGGTCTAGTATGTAACAAGAAATTCAACTTACCAACAAGTTGTCGATATACAGTTGGATCAGGCAAAACATCATCCATGACTGGAAGTAATTTTAATTGAGAAGGAAGAGGAGTAGTAACTGGAACAGAATCAATCATATCATAGGCCTGTAGCAAATCTTTAATAAATTTGCTTTGATGAACTACCATGCCTCTTTCAACTTTGTCAAACTCAATCCCCAAAAAGAAATGAATCAATCCCAAATCTTTGATGCGAAACTGATCATTTAAGAATGTTTTAAGACTATTAATCTCATCAATATTGTTGCCCGTGACCAGCACATCATCGACATAAACAACGACAATAACAAGAGAAGTAGCAGTCTTTTTGATAAAGAGAGAATAATCATTGGGTGAATGAGAATACCCTTGAATACGCAAAGCAGCAGATAACTTCGCATACCACTGTCTGGATGCCTGTTTTAAACCATAAAGAGACTTGTTTAAGCGACAAACAAGAGATGAAGAGGCTTCATGACCTGGTGGTAAACGCATGTATACTTCCTTATGCAAATCGCCATGTAAAAATGCATTATTTACATCAAACTGATGTATATCCCATTTGTTTTTCACCGCAAGTGCAACAAGACTACGAACAGTTGTAAATTTAACAACCGGAGAAAAGGTTTCATGATAATCCACACTTGTTTTTGAGTGAACCCTTTAGCTACGAGTCGAGCCTTATAACGTTCAATTGATCCATCAGCTCGATATTTGATTTTATAAACCCAACGACATGAAATCGGTTTCTTTCCTTTTGGTAGCTTGACTATATCCCATGTATTATTAGCTTTTATGGCATTCAATTCATTCTCCATTGCTGCTTCCCATTCTGGAATACCTTTGGCTTGATGATAAAAGGCTGGTTCAATTGGAGAATTGGAAACATGGAATATAGATGAAGCACTTGCAGCAAAAGTATATGGTGCCTCACGAAAATCAGAACCAATACAAAAATTGGTAATCGTATGATGACATAAAGACTTATCAGCGGAAGTTACATTATGACACACATAATCTTGCAAACGAGATGATGGAAAACGAGTTCTTGTAGAACGTCGTAAAGTCTCTTGTTGAGACTGTGTGTTTGTTGCATGATCGTGTGTATTAAGATTGGAACCAGGGGGCTGAGAAAAATCATCAGATGATATATTTGGAATACATGATGGAATAGAAGATGAAGAAGTAGAATTCTTGATGGCATGTAAAGGAAAAATGTGTTCAAAGAACTTAATGTCTCTGGAAACTGTGATCTTATGTGTAATCAGATTTAGAACTTTATAAGCTTTCTGACCAAAAGGATAACCAATGAACACACATGGATGTGCACGAGGCATGAACTTATCACGACCAGCAGGAACAGAAGAAACAAAACAAAGACAGCCAAAAGCTCTTAAGAAATTCAGATCAACTGTCTTATTATGCAACATTTCAAAAGTAGAACGATTTTGAAGAACTTTGGAGGGAGTACGATTGATTAAATGACCTGCAGTTTTAACACATTCCCCCCAATAAAGAGAGCATATGCCTGATTGAAAATACAAAGCTCTAGCAACCTCTAAAATATGCCTATGTTTACGTTCAACAAGGCCATTTTGTTGAGGTGTATATGGAGTAGATATATGATGAATGATTCCATTAGCTTTGAAAAAAGATTCTCCATCAAAACTCAGACCAAGTTCCTTGGCGTTATCTGTGCGTATACACTTAATTGCCTTTTGAAACTGAGTTTTCACAAGAGAAACAAAGGCTTGAATAAACGAGAAGGCATAGCTTTTGTGACTTAACAGATGAATCTAAGTATGTCGTGTAAAATCATCAACAATCGTTATGAAATACTTGTAACCATCGTGTGTTTGGTTTTTATACGGACCCCAAACATCAACATGAATAAGATCAAATGGATTATTACACTGAGAAACACTATGTGGAAACGACAAACGTGATTGTTTAGCTTGAGCACAAACAAGACAAGCATCAATATCAGGATGAGAACAACTTGAAGGAAGATTCAAAAAAGAATTAAGTTTGGCTACAGGAACATGACCAAATCATTTGTGCCATAACATGATATCACATTTTGAGTTAAGTACATGTGAAGTAGAACCAGAAAATGAATTAAAAACAGACAAACTATATGACAAAGAGTGTTTGAGTTGATGATAATCAAACACATATAGGTCATTTATTCTCTTTGCGAGAACCCCAAGAGCTAATCTATTCTTCAACAATGGGTCCTGCATTAGACAAGCCTCATCAGTGAACAAAACAAAGGTTCGAAGTTAAAAGATGAGTTTAGTGATGGACACAAGATTATATGTAAAAGAAGGAACATATAAAACATTGTGTAAAACAATGGAATTATGAATTTGAACATCACCATAATGAGAAACAATCAAATTGTAGCCATTAGGCAGCCCAATTGAATGTGGCTGAGTGAATTCAAACATGGACAAAAAAAGAGATCGATTAGAGCACATGTGGTCAGTAGCTCCAGTATCGACAATAAACGATAAATGAGGCTGAAGAAAGACAGATGATAGATTCACATTGAATGTAAAATCAGTGAAAGAAAAAGAATTACCATCAGTCTGCATAGCACCATCATGAATGGAAGAATTAGCATGACTAGATGAAGAATGAATTGTGGACTGATTCAAAAGTTGAAGAAGATGTTGATACTGTTCTTGTGTAATGTTTGTTGATGAATCAGTAGCTGCAAATTGAACAGTAGCCTTAGGTTCTTCCTTCTTTGATTTGGTGAACTTGAAATTTGATGGAAAGCCGATTAGTCGATAACACTGAGATTTGGAATGCCCTGGCTTCTTACAGTGATTGCAGATTAACTTTTTAGAGGAAGTTGATTGGTCATGGGAAACACTCATTGCAATAGCATCATGATTAACAGAATGTGGCAAATTAATGTCACGTTGACGCTCCTCTTGAATTATCATAGAATAAGCAGTAGAAACACTCGGAAGAGGTTTCATCATTAAAATCTGACCTCGTAAAAATTTGTACGTATCATTTAAACCCATGAGAAGTTGAATCAAACGCTGATCATCAAAATATTTATGTATACCTGCAGCAGCAGCACAAGTGCAATCTAGAATTCCTTGAATTAGACGAAGTTCATCCCAAATCTTCATCAATTTTGTGAAATAGGTTGAAAAATCATCAGATCCTTGAGACCGAGAGTATAACTGTTGTTGAATCTGATAAATGAGAGCACCATCAGATTGCTCATAGCGATTATTAAGTTCTTTCCAAATCTCATAAGCAATTTGAAGAAAAAGAACACTATCTGCAATGTTCTGATGTAGAGAATTGAGCAACCAACTGATCACCATTGAATTAACTCTATACCAGCTTGAATAGGCAGGAGAATCAACCAAAGGTTGTGTAATTGTTCCATCAACAAAAGCGAGTTTGTTCTTTGTAGAAAGAGAAATGATCATTGACCTTTTCCATGCTGAAAATCCAGTTCCAGTAAACACGTTTGAAACAAGAATAGTACTCGGATTATCAGAAGATCCGAGATAGAATGGACTGGATGAATCGACAATATTTGATGAATTTGAATCAAATGAAGAGCCTGCCATGAACATATATTGAAGATCGTAAAGAAATTGGGGCAATAGTGCAGATGAAATTAGGGCAAATTTGAAGATCGAAGCGGAACTTGAATGGATCTTAAATCTGATACCATGTTAAAATGTAGAGAGAGAGAGAGAGGTTTAAGAGTTTATTGAATGAATAAACTAAAGTTTACATGTGTGAATATATACAGCAACTACTCAACAGAAAATAACTAACTATAGAAACTAACTGTAACTGACTAACTAACTAACTAAAGCTAACATCCGCCGGTAGTTCATCTACGTTAATATCTTCACGAGTCCTTTTTGAGCATTCCTCATTACTTGGTGTTTGCATCAAAGGTTGTTTTGGTTTTTTTGTCAGAAATTTATCCATATATGCACCAACACAAAGAACTATCACAATAAAACCCTAAACTAACTATAAATCAGAATTATGAAAAGAAAGTTAAGAACTATAAATTATCAAAAACACAAGAATGAAGGATTGTCATAATTTAACACAAAATTGCAAGGTTTGGCACTTTGGCAGAAGCAATTCACGGCCCATGTATCAGGATTGCAATATTACACATAGACACAAGAAATCAAGGTTCATGCACATATACCAACACAAAATCAAGAATTATAATTAAATCTACTTTTTGCTTCACACAATCATGATTCACGAACAAACAAGCACACAAACTGATTCAAGTTTACAATCAATGAACTGATTCAAAGCTAGCTTCAATCTTCGTGTGAATCATGCGTGCTCCGGCGACGAAGTGGAATCACTGCTTCTTCTTCCTAAGTTTATATGTTTCGGGTGGTAGCTTTGATAATACGTGCATTTGAGGAAAGGTGTTTGGCAAACAATTGTTTATTCTTGTAAAAGTATATCGGATTGGGGGTTGGACTTCTGCTCATCCTTTTAGAAATCAATCTCTAACGGCTCCTCATCCAGCTTCTGGAAGGATTCTTCGGTGGGCCTTGGAACTCATTTAATGATTCATATTCCTCGATTCTATGCAGCAGATAGAAACCCAGATGCTCTATTCAATTAATGTGCGCTGGAACTTTTTTTGATAGTCATTGGTAGGGTTTTTGAAGCTGGAGATCAACCCTAAGAGGAAGAAATCAACAGGGATATAAAAAGATGACAGACTTTTCTTCATCAAGCAACCTTCAAAGAATCAGGTTCGGATAGATGAAACTGGAGTTGTGTAGGTCAACGGTATCAAGTATCATGCAATAATCCAAGCAATCAAACACAATGAATATAAACTTGGAACATGTAAATCACATTGATAGAGAGAACCAAGAACATATTTACGGCTTATTATGACGGCTTAAAATGAATTAGGGTTAATTATATTGTTTATATACCTATCAGGAATTTTCACAATATACCCGATACTCCTAGGAAATACGACTAGAGCAAAACTATTCTAAAATGATAAAATGAACACAATTTGAGATCTAACATTCTCCTCCTTTGTGTTCATTTAACAAATAAGCATGTAAACGAAAAAAAATATCTTCTTCGCTAGAGTAGTTGATCTTGAACGTAGCTTTTGATCATCAACAATGACTTAAAAAATTTTCATTACCTTGCTCCCCTTCGAACTTTCGAACATATATATCTTCTTACGGTAGAGAACCGGTGAAAGATGATGTGGTTTTATGCAAATCTTCTCTTTAGAAAGTGTTAATAGATGTTTGACGGAACGAACCACAAATGGGTATTTAAGCTTTGGTAAGGTGTGAAGACGTGCATTCGTGTTAGCATTCAAGAATTTTCATGTTTGACTAACACGCACAAATGGATGAGTAAAGTTATGATTCATATAGTTATGAGCCTTGTTCATATCACTGCGAGCAACACAATTCTTGTAAGCATGATGAGTAACACGAGAAACAAAGACATCATGGTTTTAAGGAAGACGTTGCTACATGTTTCATTCCTTGAGAATTAATTTACTTTCATTTCAAAGCTTTCTTCGAAGATTGACCCTTTTTATATATTTCTCCGTGTAAGATTTGAATATAGTATGATTATCCTTAGAATAAGTGGTTTTTGGATGCACAACACTTTTTGATGATTCATCTGCATGGATCGTTACATGAACCACCTTGATTTCTTTACTTGATAGACTTACACTTTTGAACTTTTTCAGAATCAGAAGAAATTGTGACTTTTTCTTCTTCGTAAGTCTTCTACCAGTTTCTGAATTTTAAGCACAAACCGATTACTTTCAATATGAAAATTCTCTATTTCCGATTTTATCTTGTTTTTAACATCACTAGTTATTAGATCTTCATTCAACAATTGTTGCTCAAGATTTCTTATCTTGGCATCTTCTTTAATCTCAAAATCATGATTCTTCTTGTCTGAAATATGGAGTTTTTCAGTCAAGTCAGAAATTTTCAAAACAAGTTTGGCATTTTCTTTTTCCAATTCATCTACTTTCTTTTTCTTTTATTGCCAAAAGGGTACATGAAGATGGAGATTTTCACTGATTGCTACTAACTTCCTCTTTAATTCATTAATTTCTTCTTGTTTAATACCTAGCCAGGACTCTAAGTTGACACCATACATGATTGATATTTGATAATGGATCTTTGAGTGAAAGGTAAAAGGTGATATGAGAATGTTTTTGATTATGAAGTTTTCAATTGAAAGTTTGTGATTGGGAGGTTTTCAATTGATGTTTGTGATTGAATAGTTTTCAATTGAAAAGTTTTCAATTAAAGGTCTTCGATTTGTGAAAATGAGAGGTTTTTAATTGGAGTTTGTGATGGAAAAGTTTTCCATTGATGGGTTTACAATTGAAGTAATGGGTTGAAAAGTTTTCAATATAGGTTTTCAATTGAAGTTTTTGATTAGTGAGAAACTAAGGTTTTTGATCGGAGGTAAAAGTGGAAGTGAAATTGTGAGTGGGTTTTGGATTGGAGATAAGCCAAAGTTTTCGATTGCCTTTTTTCAACTGAAGAGGTTTTTGATTGATGAGGTTTTCAATTACAGTTCTCAATTGAAGAGGTTTCCGATTGAGGTTTTCAATTTGAGAGGTTTTTGTTTGCAGTTTTCAATTAGGACTCAATCTACTGAAAAGTTGAGAATCAACCAACGACTTTTCAATGACAGGTTTTCAATTCCAGCACTACTGTAGTTTTCAATTAACATGAAGAAGGTTTTTGATTCCAACAATTCTTGTTAGTTTTAGAGCCTGTTGAATCCAACAACAATCTAAATCCAAATAATAATTTTCGTTCCTTCTAATTTTCAGTCCCAATATACTCGAAAATAATATGAAACCATAAATCAATCCTCAATTTCAATCAAACAACCCTAAATGATGATTAGTTTGAATTAAACACTCAAAACCAAAAAAATTAGGGTTCTTCGTTTACGGCCGAATGAAAAAAAATAAGCAGACTAGCAAGTAAAAGAATTAATTTAAGCAAGCAGGGAGAAAGAAAATTCATGGTGATTCTTCGATCCTATTTCTTTTTCGATCTTTTGACTAAAAACTAACCTTATGATCTAATCTTGGCTCTGATACCAATTGTAGGTCTACGGTCTCAAGTATCATGCAATAACCGAAGCAATCAAACACAATAAATATGAACTTGAAACATGTAAATCACTTTGATAAAGAGAACCAAGAACACAATTACGGCTTATTATGACTGCTTAAATGAAATAGTGTTACTTATATTGTTTATATACCTATGGGGTATTTTCACAATATACCTTATACTCGTAGAAGCAAAACTATTCTAAAATGATAAAATTAACACAATCTGAGATCTAACAAGTTGGGATCCAAAAGGTATGTTTTCAGTCAAGAAATTATCAAGCATTATAATTTATAAATAAAGCATTTGTCGGTGATTTGGCAATAGCAAAACAAAATTTTCCTTGGTCCTTTATAGTTCCAACAAAGGTCAATATATTTACTTGCCGATTAATCAATAACGCCATTCCTGTTAAGTCGGCTTTAGCTTTGAGAGGGGTGTTGATTCAGGACACTAAATGCCTTTTTTCTGATGAGGGATTCGAAGACTTCAGCCACTGTTTTTTTACATGTCTAGTTATTAACAAGCTTGGGAGAAAAGTTTAAGATTGGTGGGATATGACTTCTAGAAAGCCTAATTCTTTGGAGTCTCTTGGAGCCTTCCTATCTTCTTTTAAGAAAAAGAAAGCAGTTACCAAGGTTGTAATGGTTGTCTGTGTTGTGTCGCTATGGTCACTTTGGAGTTGGAGAAAGAGTATGTGAGTATCCGTCATGAAAATAGTGAAGAGGTCAAGAAGATCAAACAAGAAGATTGATTTCCCAGGATACAACGATTTATTGGTTTAGTATATAATAAAAATGTGAAAGGTTCATTTGAGAACCATTTTTATTGCGAGAATCGCGAGAATCAATCTTAGCCGTCCAATTCCCCCTCCTTCAATTGGATTGCCCACCCATGAATTCCTTACATGCACCCTGCCACACTCAATCCCCCACACTCTTCATCCATAAATTCCATTATCCAAAATGAACGGCTAAGATTGGTTTTCGCGGTTCTCGCAATAAAAACGGTTCTCAAATGAACCTTCCCCTAATAAAAATTGAGTTCTCTAGCTGGGGTGATAGTCATGCTGAAGTTCCTTGCTTAGGGTGCTTTTCTTGCTATTTAAAAAAAAAGAATGAACGATACTAGCAAAACCCTAAACAGGTCTGGTCATGAGAGGCCGGACTACCAGAGAGTGGCTTTTCCTTTCGTAAGAAGTGGGAGCGACGCGAGTTCTAGTTTTCTCGGTGAATTACTTAAATACCCCTAGTTTTCCGTGTGGGCCTTTGACCAATCACATGTAACGCTGCTTTGATAGCATGTAAGTTTATGGGGTTTCAACTCAAAACCAACGGTCACCCTCTTGTTCATTTTATATGTGCATGCACATAACATAATTGTTAAAGGCGGTTTATCTCTAAAGAGTCAAATTAAATGCGTTAATGAAAAAGTTTAAGTAAGAATATATTGAAATGAGTCAAATGTGTCGAGCATGTAGATTAATCGAGTTGAATCATGAATGTCAACACTTCCTAGCCTTCTATTCGCTTTATTTACACATATACTGATACTATAAAGTTGAAAACAAAAGAATACGAAAGTGTTTGTATGCTGACCCGACTTGTTCTAGTAATTACATTTAAGTAGTCGCAAATTATCAATCAATACACTTAATTTACATTGAATGAAGTTTACTTTTAGATGTCCTAATTAATTAATGTTTAAACTAAACACTAAAGTGTTAATATATAGTTAAACAATTTTATTTTGTAAAGCAAATCAAGTTTTAATTAAATGGTTTTCATTAATCGTAGAGACTAGCGTTTTGTTTAATTTATGGGTTTACATAAATGTTTATCACTTCGATCTTCTTATATATGTTGAATTTGTTTTATAGTGCTCGATCGTACCAACAATAATTGCAATCACACCTTTTCACACCTTCTTCGTTGATCCGGACGCCATGATCATTTCCTTCACATTAGGTTCAACTAATCCTTCCAAATTAATAATTAAGTTTATATTACTTAAACTTAGTCAGTAAGGTTGTTATAGTTATATATATAATATTTTACGTATATATATATATATAATATTATATATAAAACTTAGTGACTAAGTAGAAAATAAAAAATTCAAATAAACATGAACATACCGGTACCAAGTACACTCGTTTTGGATATGTATATAATATGTATGTACTATATATATACCATCAATCAGAACACATCATATTCACTTCTCTCTCCCTCTCTCTTGTAACTAGAAGGAGTTCTAGAAAAATGGTATCTTAACCTTAAAAAGTTATACTTATAATTAATTACTAATCGATTGATTTATTTATTCTATAGTATTATTATATATTGTGTATGAATTAATATATGGTGGCTGGTTTATTTAATTTGTGTTTAATTAAGCAATTAATGCTGCTGTTGGATTGATTTAATTATAAATGTACGTGTGATCGATGATGCAGAAGAAAATAGCTCTAATCGGACCGTGGGGAGGCTTGGATGGAGAAAACTGGTCCTTCAAAGCCAAAGGAAAGATCATAAAGATAATGATCGGCCATGGAGAATGTATCGACTCCATCGGCTTCGCTAGCCAAGACGATGATGGAAATGTCCTTCATTCTCCAAGGTTTGGTGGTTTTGGTGGCAATTTTGCCGAGGTACTTACACTTACCTACCTACCTACATATTTAGAGATTTATTTATAATTAATGTCTCATCATTTTCAATTATGTACGTAAATAAATCTCATAAAGATGACAATAAACCTGAACCGAACACGAAAAAGTTACATAAACCCGAAATAGGTTAAAAGCTCGTCGATATAAAAATAGATGGGTCGGGTTACGATCAAATCGACAACCCGAAAGTGACGTTTAAAGGTAAAACTGTAACATTATACAATTTTAACTTTAAAAAGAATATTATGAATTCAAATAAGAAAGTGATATCTTAGCGCAATATAAGCCGTCAAACAAAATTACAAAACCGTTAAACGTTAAAAATTAAAACAAACAATAAAATATTTATATTTAAAACAATAGTACATCATTTTGGTTTTTACAAGGTTTAGTTCACCGAGATGCATACAACTTGTCATATTTTGTTATTGTGTATGAGACTTTAAAATTTTTATTGTGTATATCGAATATCTAATTTGTCACTATTGTGTGTTTTAAACTTTCTATTGTATGTATTTAACATATATATTTTTTTCTTTTTTTATGTAACCAAAACACATAGAATAGTAATAAATTAAAATTTTAATACCCAAATAGAAACTTTTAAAGTTTGATACACATACTAGCAAAACGTTGAATACATTTTAGTGAGCCAAGGCTTTGTTATTTTGACTAAATCACCTTTTTTATTAAATTCATTTATATACGTTGAATAAAAAAGTAAAATCAAAATTCGAATCAAACCGAAACAAATATCGAATTTAAAGTTCGAATATAATCGAAACGAATGTTGAAGTTAGAATATAAACGAAAATTATTTATTATTACCAAAAGTTCGAAAACAACATGAAATTTAAAAAATTTATTAAATAACGAATTTAAAGTTGAATAAAAAAGTAAAATAAAAAAAGTAAAAAGTAAAATCAAAATTCGAATCAAACCTAAACAAATACCGAATTTAAAGTTCGAATATAATCGAAACGAATGTTGAAGTTAGAATATAAACGAAAATTATTTATTATTACCAAAAGTTCGAAAACAACATGAAATTTAAAAAATTTATAAAGAAAATCGTAGTTGAAACGGAAAACCGTACTCGAAAACCTTATTCGAAATTTGAAAAATATTCGTTGATCACTTTTGGCAGAAATGGGTCGACACGAAAATAAATCAGCAAAAATGAATTAGTCAAAATTGGGTTCATATGAAACTAACCCGAACCTTAATGACATGAGTATGACCCAAATTATCAACCTTATACGTAAACAATTCATTAATTCAATGGTCTTACTCTTGTACTCTCTACATCTCTTCTCCTCTTATATATCCTGTTAAAGCGAGATTGGGTACGGTTATTATTGATTTATATGTAACTAGTTTATAATATTACTCGTAATTTGTTTTCAATATATCAATTGAATTTGTGAAGGTTGACATTGACATTGATGTGGAGGAGTTGAACTGCATTGGCGGGACATTCGGATGGTTTGATTCGAGATTGGTTGTGACATCGCTATCGTTTTCGACCGATCTAAACAAGTTTGGACCGTTTGGTACGGAAAACGGGACTCACTTCTCGGTGCCGGTGTCAAAAGCTAGCTTTGCGGGTTTCTATGGTCGTTGTAGCGACTACCTCCATGGCATTGGTGTCTACGTCAAACCCGCTTAATTAATTCTTAATTTGTGCTCTGTGGGTTTCGAATCAATTAAGGAGCTTCAAAATAACTTTAACTATCTACGACATACGTAGATCGATGGTATTACGTAAAATAAGCACCATATGTAGGTGCCTTAATATATGTAATAAAGTGTACGATGCAACTTGTGAAGCTTCTTGATAAATCTAAGAATCTATTTGGCTTACACGGAATGAATTCAAAAGAATTTAATTAAAATCGATTAAAGAGTTGAAATGTGAAGGGATTGGAGTTTAATAATGGGTAAATTACATGAAAATAAAATAAACTTTGTCTTAGTTACCATTGTATGTAATCAACTTTAAGATTTTCAAAATAATACGATTAACTTTCGTAATCCCCTCATTGTATACAAACAACTTTTTATATGTCTGTTGTTTAGTTACTATTGTATACAATGAACTTTGCCATAACTTTCATAGTATACAACAAGTTGCATACAATATGAAGATTATGAAAGTTGGTTGTATTATTTTTAAATAAATAAAATTAGTGGTATATAATGGTAACTAAAACAAAATTCATTGTGTTTTAATACAATTTGCCATTTAACAAAAACTTATTATGTTTAGTAAATATGTAACAGGAATTGGGATGTTAATTAATCAACATTCACTAAATGGTTTTTAACCTAGTGATATTTGGTGTATATGTATCTCACAAGATTGTGGGTTTAAATCCTATTGTGAATAAAAATGATATACATTTAAGATTAGGTTAGGAGTGTGTGTGTGTTTAGCTATTAAAAAACCAACATTCGATTATATCAACTACAGAACAATCGAACAAATTGAATTTTAATGGAATCGAACAACAAAACCAACCATATATTGATAACAGATAGACACTACAACACAAAATGCAAACATTATTTATTATTGAAATTATATAGTTTTTATAATTATGTATTGACAAACAAATTTATAAAAAAAATTTAACATAGCAAAACTATCCATCATGCCATAATGACTTGTTACACAATTCTGTCATTAAAGAACAAGCAACTAAATTAAGAGTTTTGCATATGAAATTATATAGTTTTTTTTTTCTTTTGAATGGCAAACAAATTTATCCACTAAACATATTCCTAAATTTACTTTATTATTTATAATGGGACTTGAACCCACAACCTCTTAAAAGAAAACACTATTTCACAACACCAGATACCGCTAGTATACAAACCATTTGCTACGATTTAAGATTTAGTAATTAGTAATCCAAATGGTTCAGTCTTGTCTTGAGATATGTACTTGGACCTAGCTAGCTAGGGCAGTTGTTGCACAAGTTGTATAGTTTTTGTTTTTATTAGTAGCAAATTAAATTCCGAATGTTCATGCCTGCCGGCCATTAGAATATTTTGCAAACGCGTCTTTTGTTGTGTTATTTGTAGGTGAAGTTATCATTTTAGAACATCCTATACGGTCTACGATTTAATTAAAATGAGTAAAAAGTTTAACCACGAATGACATGAGAGCCAAATGTACGTGTCTGAGTGCGTAACTTGAGTTGAACAATGTTTTTAACCCATACGCGTTACGTCAGGTTAAAAATATATTTATATACTAGAGTTGTGTTCAATAAAGTTCATTTAAAAAACATAATCTTAAAATTTTAATATTCAATCATATTTGATTCAAATTTTTAAAATTTAATCTGAACCATTGATAACATTGATCTAAAAGCTAAAATTAGTCTCTTAAAACTATAAATTAATTATGAACTATATTAAACATTCTTCTCGTATACTAATATTTTATGTGTATCGGCTATTTAAAGAATTTATGTCACCCAGTAGTAACCATTTCAATTATTATTACGCATCCGCTTATTAATGATTATCCAAAAACTTATTTAAATTTTCAGACATGATAATAATGAGGTTACCGTCATTTGTGTCGGAATTAGAATATTTTTTTAACATCTAAACATACATATATCATAATCTTAATTCTAAATTTATACTTTTTATCCACTATGGTACTTACACTTGAAACCATAATATTAATGAACACCTTTTTAATACATGTGATACCGTTAAGCGATAACGTGAATGGAGCAGATGTGATGATAGAAACATGTTATCCTGATACTAATAGAGGTAATTGTATTTCTTGTACAAGCCATTGATCATTATTGTTATAATCAAGGGCAATAATGTCAAGTATTTATTGGTTATAATTAAAACTAATTAAAACTTTTTTTAAAATCATTAACCTAAATTTTGATTAAAGATGATATTTTTAAAATGTTATAAGTGGTAAATATAATATTTATATATTAGAGTGGACATATATAATATTTCAAGGTTTAAGAAAGACATGAATGAAATTAATTCTGAAAATTTGATATAAATTAAAGTTAAAATCTAATAACCTTTTGTCCAAGTTAAAATTGGATTTAATTTTTATCAAAATGAATGGTTAAAATCATACAATTAAAATAGGCAAATTGTATTAAAATACAATTAACTTTGTCTTAGTTACCATTATATACAACTAACTTTAAAATTTTAAAAATAATACAATTAACTTTTATAATCCTCTCATTATATGCAAATAATTTTTTTATTTTTCTGTTGTTTAGTTACCATTGTATAAAATAAACTTTGTTATAGTTTTCATACTATACAACAAGTGACATACAATGTGAGGATTATGAAAATTTATTGTATTATTTTTAAGAAAATAAAATTGATTGTATATAATGGTAGCTAAGACAAAGTTTATCGTGTTTTAATGTAATTTGTCCAATTAAAGTTGATTTGTTAAATAAATATCTAGAATTGTACAATAAATTTAATTTAAATTAGTCTTTTTTTATATGAGAATATAAGTGTTGTATCTTTTTTATTAATTGTGTACTCTACGAAATATATGTTTTTAAATATAAACTAACTCCTACGTATAGTGATTTGGACTACACATTAATAAAATTATTTTTTGAATTTTAGTAATACTTTATTTATTTTCTATATTATTTTATATTAAAATTAAATTTGAATAATTCTGATTGATTTAAAATTAAGTTTGAATAATTAAAATTAAAATCGAGTTTTAAATTTGATTTAAATAAATAGTTATGATTTAATTTTGACTAAATAAAATATTAAAATTCTTTAATTAAATTAATTAAAATTAGTCTTTTATTTATGTTAAAAGATTAAAATGAAAGAAAATGCTAATAAAAATAATTTGCTAGAAAAAAATTCCCAAAATGCAATATACAAAACACAACGCAGATTAAAAGGCATCCCCAACTCAAAATTGAAAAACAAAAGAATTGACAAATTGTTTTACTATTTCTTCCGACTTGTTATCGTATTCACAAGATTAACATAAATGTCAAAATTAATGGAGGAGACGAGAAAAAATTTAGTGGATTTCACGTATCATTTTATGGCGAATAGGAAGTAAGAAGAAATAGTATGAGAATATATCATTTTTAGAAAAATGTTCAATATAGTCTATACTTAATTCATAGTCATAAGGGCCTAATTTTAGCCTTTGTATCAATGACATCAATGGTCCAGATTGCATTTTAAAATTTTGGACGGAGTGACATTTTTGTAATTTACATTTGATACTTTTACAAATCACATGTGATTGTATACTGAATCACCTGTCTATCTTAAATACTTTAAAACTATCAAAAAATTAATTACAAAAAACTGTCATGAATTCAATGACTAAAAATAGACCAAAATACTTTGCCTATATATATATCCTATAACTGTCTACAAAAAAGTGTTATGTGATGCGTGGAGTACATATGTATTTAGCATAATCTAAATAATTGACACATTTACTTACTGTTTTCAAAAAGTTTTATATTCTACCATGTAATATGATCGTAAAAGATGTTATGAATTCGTTCATACAAGAATAGAATGTTGTCATTTAAACGTAAGTATTGCGTTAACTTGATATTTGTACGAAGATCACAACCACCATATTCTCCGGCAACATCACAAATAACATGTTGAATTGACAAGTCGAGAAATGAAACTATTTTACCTCGCCGCATCGCGCGAGTAAAATACTAGTTTTAAATAGTTTGTAAGAGCAACATCACCTAAATTAAGTGATGTTAACATCGTATATCATTTTTCCTATTAGAAAACTGACTTTAATAACAGGTTTCGCTCAACTTTACACTTCTCTTGTTTCTTTTCTTCAATTTGGGTATCCATACATACCTCTAAGCTTAAACACTCGATCTTCTCCGGTTCTTCCCCTTCTCTCAAACTCCACTACTGTAGTGCCGTTCTTCACTCACTTTCTCTCAATAGCCACTGCATACTGCTCACTTCTCCTCCCTATTGATTTCACTCCACCTTTGTGTTTCTTTTTTCGTTCTCTCTCTATTCCATTTGAGCGAAGACTTCTCTAAACTAGGTTCTCAAAAGAGAGACAGAGAGAAAACATTAAGAAAGAAACACATATATGAAAATATTACTAACGCCCTATTTTCAAGTTTAAGAAGGAGAGAAAGGAAAGAGAATGGGACAAAATAATTTCATTTCAAATCTTCTCATTTTTGGATGGAGAGATTTTAATGTAAAATAAGCTTAGTTCTCCCTCCTAATCCTTCTATTTCCTTTCTTAAATAAAACTTGAGAACACCTCTTTTTTTAGTTTCCTTTCAAATTATTTCCTTTCCTTCGTAAAAAAACTCGAGAATAGGGTGCAAAGGTCCTTAGGCTTGGCAGTATTAAAGCCTAATTGAGGTGTTTCTCCATCTACAATAAACATAGGTGTAGGTTGGGTGAGGATGTATTTGCCTTAAAAAAGATATGAAAATATCATTCTCATTAAAATCTTGCAAGAAATTTGAAATCTCACGTATCTATAACTATATATAAAAGACTTACCTTCTTTATATTTATACATATTAATTAAATCAATCTTTATCAACCAATCAAAACATCTAATTTTACAATTCTCTACTTTTACAAAAAAATTTAGAAAGATGCTATCATGTTCTATTAAACACTATCCCCTAATTCAATTTTAAATCAATTGAGAGGGGGTTGGATGAAAATTATGAGGTGGTTTTATGAAACATGTGAGGGGGTTTCATAAAAATTGTATATTTATTTAATTAATTATAAGTTTTTATATATTATGTTTAGTAACTTGTGATATATTTTGTTTAGAGAAAAAATAATTAAATATTTACGATCATTTTATTTTTCTTTACGTTTTGGTATAAATATTATGTAATACGATATTTTTTTAAAATTAGTACATTCTTAATTTTTTCTTAAGTGTATATTTATTCATTTAATTAATAAATCCCTCAAAAGTGAAGTGTAGGTAATAAATGCATAGTAATTTTTAGATATAAAACTATATACTTCGAATTGCTTCGGATAACCTCATGTACATAAGAAATTTTACGTGAATCTAATGTTAATTTATTCATTTAATTAGTATGCGTTCAATGCAAAATTAAATGAGTATCGCATGATTAACATTTGCATTAATAACCCAATGCTTAAAAAAGGGTTTATTTGGGCTTTAATGATAAATTTTGGTTCATATTGGGCCTAACTAAAAATCAACCGGGTCCACTGGGTGAACTAAGAAACAAAGAAGTAATGGCATTGATTTTTGGGTAGTTCCTTCGTTGCAATTGATTTAGAACTTAAGGTAAAACTTATAATCACTATGATATCTAGGTTCGTGAATACATGGCTTCACAGTTCAATTGCTCGCTACACAATGAGCCCCGCCCGTTATGCTATTCGTTTTGCATGATAATCAAGCGAGCTCGGTCTCAACCGGTTTTGACTAGTAACACGACTCAATTACCCTCTAATGAATCAACGTGCTTCTTCAAAAACGACTTTACCAATGTACAAGAAACTAATCGGGTTGGGTTTAGCATCTAGATGTCGGTATCTTTTGAAATCACCTCTGCTTTCATCGCTTCCGATGAAAAGCATCGGAGCAACAATGGAACATCATCGGACTTCCCCATTTGACCGACCATCTCAAGTCTTCCGTGGCATCCGCTTTGTTCTACTTGGCTTCGATCCTATCATAAAAAAAACCCATGTTCAAATTAATTTTTCATTTGTTGATTTCTAGGTTATTGTTGAATATGTTTATTTTTTAGGTTTACCTCTCTTAACAAACCGTTGTTCAAATGTTTGTAGTTTCGAAGAATATCTAATCAAGAGTACGTACTTAGTGTTTTTTTCTTTCTTGGACTTCAATTCCGAGAGTTCAAGCTAAAACCTTCTTGCTGATTTTCAGTTCGGATTTGCGTCCTTATTACTCGTGAGGTTTGCATATATTCAGAAATGATAAAAAAATGGAATAGAGCATGCAATGTAAACTCTAAAAAAATTTAATCTTCTTAAAATTAAGAGTTTTTTAGGTGGTAAATACATTATATAGGAGTAAGATATATATATATATATATATATATATATATATATATATATAAGCAAAAGTCAAACGAGAATTGTTTTTCGTACGAAAACCGCGAAAACCAATCTTAGCCGTCCAATTCCTCCTTCAATTGGATTGCTCACCCTTGAATTCCTTACATGCACACTGCTACACTCAATCCCCCCACACTTTTCATCTATGAATTGCATTATCCAAAATGAATGGCCAAGATTAGTTCTCGTAGTTCTCGTACGAAAAACAGTTTTCGTTTGAACCCTCCCCTATATATATATGTATAGTAAGGATCCAATGAAAACAGTTCCTAAAATATGAACGTTAGGAACACTACATCTAGCCAATGAAATCACTGCATCCACCTTAAAAAATCATTGCATCATATCTAAAAAACATGGAGTTTTCTTAAAACTAGCCTATCATGTGCAAATTAATCGGTGGATTCTCATTTAAAAACTAATACATTTTGTATAAAAACCACTGCATCTAGTATAAAATCACTGCATCTTATCTTTACACACATAATAATAATAATAATAATAATTATTATTATTATTATAATAATTATAATAATAATAGTAATAAATGTATAAAAGTAAACAAAATTTGACTTTTTGGAAGCTTGCAAAAATTCTATAAATTTGTTTTCATTGCCAAAATTGAATTTTTTGAACATACAATTTTTTGATGAAACCATTCGGCAGCCTGCGAACGTTCGCAAGTGATCCTCTCACTATATATATATATATATATATATATATAGGAAAGAGATCCATTGGGAACCTTGTTTCCGTGCGAACGATGCGAACACAATTTAAATGGAAGGTGGCGCACGAAAATAGGCAGGTAACTTTTGTTTTGGCGGCTTGATATTTGTGGAGTGTAGTTCAATATCTCATTGATATAATGTATTAGTAATTATCTATAGAATGGATTTATTTCTTTCATTTGCAAAACTTGATTTATTTATTCTAGAATGGATTTTTTTTCTTTTGCATTTAACTTTGATTTATAAAAATGATAATTACAGCCATAAGAGTTATGGTATATGAATAAAAGAAATGTTGCATGTAAAAGTTAAAATTACTCCACTACTCCACCTAAAATCATATATGGTGAGGATTTAATAGGAACAATATTAAAATATAAACGCTAGGAATGTTGCATCTGGTCTATAAAATCACTGTATCAAACTTAAAATCATTGTATCACGGCTATTAAACATAAGGTACCGTTAAATTTACTACATCTTTAATGAATAATTTAATAATTTCTGATTTAATATAACACTGCATCTTGTTTAAAAATACTGCATCCGGGTTAAAATTATTACATCTAAAACCTAACACATTTTACTGTAACTTCAAAAAATAATTCCATCTTAAATTAAAAAAAGAGGAAATTAAATTTGCATCTAGAATAGCCGCAATGTTTGAATATATATTGCAAAAAAAAAACTTATGTTCAAATAAATTAAATTTGTCATGGAAAAAAAAGTGTTCGCATATTGCGAACGATATATGTTGTTCGCAAAGGATCCCTTGACTATATATATATATATATATATATATAATATGAAAAGTTCATTTGATAGTACAAACATTATCTACAATTATCTATCCACCCAATATTACATAAAATAAAGTTTTCATTTATATGATAGTACAAACGTTTTACAATGGTCACACCCTATTATATCCATCATACCGTCATATCAGATTTTTTTTATCACATAACTCCGTAGTAGTCACTCTTCTCGCATTAAATTTTGGGACTCACTATTAATAAAAATTTAAATAAAAAAATAATAACAATAAGAATGTGAGTGAGAGAAATAGTCGGCCGGGGCCACGTACACAACTTCATCCATTCCTTAACTGCACCATTGTCTTTGGCACATGCAGCCTACCTCCAGGCCACAGCGGAGTGACACCACTGCCGTCCACTGCGCCTTTCATCCATCTCACGTTGATCCAATCTTTCACTCCCTTTGCTCTAAGCAGGTGGAGTATGCAAGAAAAAGTGCTTTAGGAAATAATTTCAAAGGATGACCTGGTGACTGCATGCATGTGAAGTTCTTATATGAGTGTATCATTTCAAAAAATCATCTTGTATTTTTGTGCACTGTTTTCAAGAAGTATGTTACTTAATTAATGTATACAAACTATATATTCAGGTTATGTAAAGATGATATCAAGATTAGGTATCCGTTCAACTTAGAAATACATGATTATGTTATTGAAAGTATCAGATAATAATTAATGTCATGTATAAGCTTAAAAAACAAACAAATATACAATTTACAAAAAATTATTAAAATGAATGCATACGAAACATGCTTTCATTTTCTAGTAGTGATATGTGCTTACATATTTTATTTTTGAAACACAAATCAAATTATTTCATTTTAGCAAAGTCAGCTTGCAATAGTAAAAAGTAGAAAATGATGTTGACCTGACAACTACCGATTATAGCGCGAAGATCTAACAATATAATAGTGTATATATATATATATATATATATAGGAGAGGTTCAAACGAGAACTGCGAAAACCAATCTTGGTCGTTCATTTTGTATAATGGAGTTCATGGATGAATAGCGTGGGGGGATTGAGTATGACAGGGTGCATGTAAGGAATTCATGGGTGGACAATCCAATTGAAGGAAAGGGAATTGGACGGCTAAGATTGGTTCTTGCGGTTTTCGTACGAAAAACAGTTCTCGTTTGATATATAGGGATGAGATCAAATAAAAAGAAAATTAAAGTAAAAAGTGTAAAAGGGATGATTATTTGAGCATTTTTCGATATATATATCAACTGATAATCGTTAGTTCATCATCTTTATTGATTAAAACTAGTTCTTAATCAATTTCTTTTTTATTTCAAATACAGATTTTGAAAACAAAATTTTGGAATAATTTGTTGATGAACAAAATGCTTTCATCTAAAAAGTGATGAATATGTTTGATTCATCAAAGAGAAATTGATGAAGAACTAGTTTTAATCAATAGAGTTGATGAACTAACGATTATCAGTTGATATATATACCGAAAAATGATCAAATAATCATCCCTTTTACCTTTTTTACTTTAATTTTCTTTTTACTTGATCTCTACCCTATATATATGGTGAAGATCAAGTAAAAGGTATATTAACATAAAAATGGTAAGAGATAATAAAAAATCCTTTTTATTGATTAAAACTAGTTCTTTATCGATTTCTTTTTGATGAATCCAACATATTTATCATTTTTTACACAGCAAAAGAGATTTTCAAATACAGATTTTGAAACCAAAATTTTGGAATAATTTGGTGATTAACAAAATGCTTTCATCTAAATAGTGATGGATATGTTGGATTCATCAAAAAGAAATAGATGAAGAACTAGTTTTAATCAATAAATATGATAAACTAACAATTATCAGTTGATGTGTATACTGAAAAATTATGACTAATCACCCCTCTTACACTTTGTATTTTAATTTACCTTTTATTTGATATTATCTCTATTGCTATTATTGCATGTATTCTTAGATTACAAGATGTTAGTCCTGTACAAGGCATTTGTTCCATATCAAAGACATTATTATGATTCCAGATTTCATATTAATTAATAAAAAAAATTAGCTAGAAAATCAATAATAATACACAACAAAATGTCACTCTCACGTTCACCGACCTGCATGCATGCTGCGGTCACCAAATCTTAGGCTAAAATTTGTTTACCTTTCCACCTAACCAAAAGTAATTAATAAACCAAATAATATGCTGAATTTATAGTAAAAAACTATACATTATTGGATATTTAAAGTTTTAAACCTTGAACGATATAAACATGTGATCTAGTTTAGGTCTTTTCGTAATTTCGTCTTTCAAAAAGAGACGGGAAGAAAGCTACAAATAATGTACCTAATTATTTCATTATTTGTTTTAAATATGGAATAACTGTTCATATCATTTTATTATAGATTACTAACATAATATCCGTGTAATATAACGATGATAAATAAATTTTTTCACAATAATATGTCTGTTCTTAAAAAATAAAGAGTATGAGTTTTTTTTTCTAACCTATCGTTAGTCGATAAAATTTCACATGGATTGGTAAAATTTTAGCAATTATGTTTGTGATTAAATTTCACATACGGTATTCACTATTCAGTACCATATTTAAATTAAATTCGGTATTCAGTAAAATCACTACCAGTCGGTACAGGTCCGGTACCATGCTCACCCCTAAACAAAATGCATGGTTTATGTTGCATAATAGACAACATGCATGTATCATATATAGATCGATGCATGGCTAATTGTATCTACGTGTTTTCAAATGAAGATATTATCTATAACTATATATAAAAGACTTATCTTCTTTCTATTTATACCTATTAAATCAATCTCTATCAACCAATCAAAACATCTAACTACTAAACAATTTTATAATTTTATAAAGATGATATCATATTCTATTAAATAAGGATCTCCTAAATTGAATTCAATTCTAAATCAATTTGGAGAGAGCTAGATGGAAATTGTGAGGGGGGGTTTTATAAAAATTGTATATTAATGTAATTAATTTTAAATTGTTTATAAATTATATTTAATAATTTGTGATATTTTGTTTAAAGAAAAAAATAATTATATATTTGCGACCGTCTCATTTTTATTTACGTTTTGGTATAAATTTTATAGTAATATGACACTTTTTTAAAATTAATATTTTTTTAATTTTTAGTTATCCATTAATAGTAATGGATAGGTAATTTTTTATTTAGTTGAGTGGGTTTTTTGGAATTATGGTGATGAGCTAAGTGGTCAACTTGAGTATGCTATTCAAAGTATTTAGTTATTGATTTTAAAGCTTTTTTAATCTTATTAGAAAAATGTATGAAACCTTTTATAAAATATGACTTAAAACAAAATGTATCATTAAAAGATGATATATTATATATTTAAAAATCTAAATTTAGAAATGTAAAGATAGCTGTTGTTGATTGTCTTGAAACTATTTTATTAGTTTAGGTAGTTAGCCAAATGTAACACTAAAATAGAAGTGTTAATTTTTTATACACAAGACAGGAAACCATTCTTGGTTTTTTAATATTTAACATGTGAGTCATTATTTTTTTTCTTTTACTTGCAAGGTGTACGGAAATCCGACTTTAGAAGTGGAAATACAATGGAGTCTGTTCAAAAAGTAAGACATGTGGTTATTAGTAGCAGATTTAATCATGAAGATGAACATCTTTATCAACTAATTGGATTATGTTGTGTTTCAGGTCTAGTCATGTAATACTCGTGTGTACAAATCTGTATGTATATATTCTTTTTCTTAAAGCTGTGCGCTTAAATTGTCACTAAGTTATTAGTGTCTTGAGTATGCTTAAGCTTTTGATTTGTTTTTGTTGTTTTGTGTATATTCTTTCTCTTAAAGCTGTGCTTAAATCGTCACTAAGTTATTAGTTATTAATCCGTGAGATGTCATAGTTTGTTATATGAGTATGCTTAAGCTTTTGATGTCTTTTTGTTGTTTTGTGTATATTTTAAACAATTTATGTGTCTACTTTTTATTTTTTATGTATCAGTCATAATAGTTTAATCGTTATCCACATACTTGAAATGTGTTTTATATTCAATTATGTTATTTTTCTAGCTTACTTGTGTATAAAGTAATTCAAAAAAATTAATTTAGTTTCTTATATACGTATTTGTAATTTTTTATATATGTACAATAATTACATTTTTCTATTTGATTATAATGTATTTCAAATTTACTTATCTAATAGATTAATACTTGTGAGTACACGAGTCTATAGACTAGTGTTTAGAGATAATATATATAGCATGCGAATTAATTAATGATAAATTTGATTGAACCAAATTAATAAAAGAAAGGTACCATCTCAAAGTTAAAGGAATGATAAATTTGATTGAACCAAATTAATAAAAGAAAGGTACCATTTCAAAGTTAAAATTTTCACTTAATTATTAATAAAAACCAATAACAGGTACGTAGTAGCCAATATTCATTTATATATATGTTTTATATATGAAATAAGTACGTATTCGATCGCCGCAGATCATGATTTATATATATGCATTCTGTATTATATATAGAGTTAAAATCATAAAATTATAAAGAGATCGATTAATTAATTTAATAGGATTGATTTTAGATAAGAATGATAAATTTAGTAGCAAAAATCCAACATTGTATAAAAAATACTTATTTTCAAATTTGTGAATTATGATAACTACTATCTTAATTTTTATAAATAATTATTATCCACATGTTCTTTGAAATATATATTCTGTATAGTAAAATATTTTATAACTTATATAATATCAAATTTGTTTGGAAACAAGGATAGAGAATGGTCTTTATAGTTGATATTAAAATTCATTTTTTATATTTTAACTTTAAAAATTATGTAAATGATCAGTGTTGTTGTCAATTTGTTTCATATATGATCCTTCACACTAACATACGTTAAATTTTGCTATTAAAAGAAGGGTATTTTAGTTATTATCCAACTTATTCTTATCGCCAAACAAGTTTACTTTTAATCATTGTTTCCAAACACGAGTTTTTAATGCTCTCAACCTTGTTACCAAACACAAATTTTCAAATTTCAGTTTTTACCACCTCTCTCTTCTCTCTCTAACCTCATTCTCTCCATCTCTTTGTAGACATTTGCATTTTCTGTTGCTTTTTTTGTTAATCGGTAGTTACATTCATTTGATTATCAATGTTTTTTTGTTCCATCTGATTCCATTCATAAATTAATTCTAAAACCCTAACGTTGTGTTTTCGAGTTGTTTTTTGAAAACAAAGGAAAGGGAAGGGAAAGAAATCATAAAGGGTATGTGTTTTTGAGTTTTTTTAAGAAGGGAAATGAAGGGAAAGAGAGGATGAAGGAGAGACTATTTTTTAAAACTTTTCATTTATTTTTAACTCAAGAACATAACTTAATCATTTCTTTCCGATTCCTTTCACTTCCTTCACTTTCTTTTCCTAACCTTATCCTTCCTTAAAAAACTTGATAACAGAGCGTAAGTTTGTTATGTAAATGGAGACGGAAGGATATCGTTCTGCATTCATATGAACATTCTCTCCCTATCTCGTTCTTTGTTTTCTTACTCTCTCTTACCTGCTCTTTAATCACCGAATGCCACAAACACCTCCGGTAAAACGCCACTACCCCCTCCGTAGATCTTAAGCACCACTTCTGCCGGCTATATTAACCACAAAACACAATCTTCTGTCGGTGTCTGGCGTCTCCTGTCGACAACCCTCTACTGCCGGCGGTATGTGATATCAACTTTCTCTTGACCAGATCTGGGAATCACACTCCACCACCGCTCCGTCAACCTCTTTGTTTCCCGTCATCCTCTTTGTTATATAAAATTTGTTTTATTTCTTGTTGTATTTGGGGTTTAATTAGACTGGTTAGGATTTAGTTAAAATCTAAACTTTGATTAAAAATACAATTAAAATCTTTGTTGTATTTGTGTATTAAAGCCACTGTAATTCTCTTTTGGCTTTTATAGTTGTTTGCCGAAACTTTTGTGGTTTTTTGTTTCTTCTAGTGTTTGTGGTTACCTCCACGGCTCCATCATCACAACCACAGCACCAATCGTTTTTTGTTGATGTGAGAACGATCATTTTTAGAGAGAGAGAGAGTAGATTGTACAGAGTTTGTGAGTGGTTTACAGGAAGAGAGAGAGAGAGCGGGAGATAAAAGATGAAACTTGTTTGGAAAGAAGTATAGAGAATGAGAACACTAAATTACTTTTTTTTTAACGGTTAAATTTAACGTCAGTTATATAAAGGATCAAAATTGAAATAAAGTGATATTCACAATGACTATTTTTATAATTTTTAAAATTAAATAACTAAAATTGAAATTTTATAACAATCACAGAGACCGTTTATTTAATTAACTCTATATATAGTTGGTCATGAAATTTTTAGCACTAGAATCATGTGGTACATTCATCACATCTCCAATTCACTTTTATAGATCGATAACTTATCTTTAAGGATGGCAACGAGGTTGGAGGTATTCGGGATCGCTTTACCCATGCCTATCCCCGTTCTCCACCCCCAGTCCCCATCCCGTTCCCCACTCCCAGTCTCATTCCGTCGGGGAATTGACTTGCATCCCCATCCCCGTTGGGTATCGGAGATCCCCGTCGAGAATCGGGCATTTTTCTAAGTTTACAAAATCGAGTTTTCTTAATAGATATACATGAGAATTTTAATACAAAATCAGAATTACAAATCTAACTTAATCTTTACAATCAGTTCACATCAAAATGTAATCAATTAAGTATTGTAATAGTTTCGTAAGATAAATAACTTGATAAAAAACAATATATTTATTAAATTGTTCTATAATACACATAATATTATCAATCAAACAAATGATTTCTCAAACATATACGTCAATGAAAGCCGCTTATAATACGTTTATACTTGATTCTACAAAAAATATATTAGTTATTTTATCATATTAGTTTTTTTCGTTCTATTTGTTTAATAAATCATATGAGATGATCATGTATGTACAAACAGAAAACACTCTAATTGATATGCATATTAATCTAAGAAAGTTAAGTTGCATACAAATGCATATTTATATTAGATATTTGACTTTTAAAAAATTATATATGTATTATACATATTTATTTATTTATTTATTTATGTGTGTGTGCGGGTTCGAGGTCGGAGATGGGTTCAGGAAACCGAGAGGTATCTCCACCTCCGCCCCCATCCCCGTTTCTAAGTTCAGGGAATCCCCATCTTCATTCTCATCCCTGGTCAACTTAAGGATTATCGATCAAATCGAGATAGAAAATCCAGTTCCCCTTCAGATACGGGGATTTTTGTCATCCCTACGTATCTTCTTCCCAAAGTTGGCAACCTTCTGGATCTCCGGCCATTTAATTAATTAATTAACAAAATTGAAAGCAAAAAGTAACAAATAAAGGCGGACTAAATCTTATGCTAGATTTGTCATGATGAATATCTATACAGCTTTACATTATTAGAAAGAAATTAAAATATATAAATAGTCCAATCATGTGAAAATCAAGGTTTTAATTAGATTGAGGACGGCTACTGGTTTTACCTACTATATCTATATTTTTAGAGTTTATGTAGCGATATCTGCTATTATTATACGTCATATTATAATAATTAATTCATTATATATTAACTGGTAATGATTCGTACATAATAAAATTAGTCATACACAACAAGTTGATGCATTATCAACTTGTATCATATGCTATTCACAACTTGCACTTGTTGTGTATGGAGAAATTTTTTTGTGTACAAATCAGCTCCCTATATTAACTAATCACAATAATACATAGCATTAACATTATCTGTAACGCCCCAAAAACCAAAATTTGAAATAAATAGATCAAACACCTATAAGTGTTCGCATTTGAAAATGTGACATAAAGCGGAAGCATAACTTATTTTAAAACCTAAAGTATCAAAAGATACACGTATAAATACTGTCACAAGTTTAGTACAAAAAACTTGATGTTTACGAACCAGGCGTTAATATCAAAGAGTTTATCAAAAGGTAGTCAAACCGAAGCTTTGCCCTTGCCTTTGGAAAAACCTGCAAAACATTTTAAAAATAGTATCTGATAAGCTACGAGAGCTTAGTGAGTAAACCGGACTAAACATCATATAAACCCACGTATAAAATCATATGAAGATAATACACGTATGTCTGGCAATCAAAGCTAGCCTCTGGTTCTAGACCCAGGGCAGCATCATAGGTCACAGTACTGTACCACATCTGAGCCTTACTGCACATAGCTGTACGCTTACATATACTCATGAATAACATAGCATGTTAGTGATCTGATATGAAACCATACATGCTGCTAATATGAAATGAAGTCTAGAAGACTCACCTTCTGACTGTAATATGCAATACTCCACAGATCAATGATACAGGTAATATGTCAATCACTTCCTATATAAACAAACACAAACAATACATAAGGCATTCTGATCTGAAATAGGGCCTACACGGGCCGTGTCCCTTATATGCCACACGACCTAAGCTGGCAACATGGTCAGTGTGGTCTAGTCATCCTACACGGCCCGTGTACCTCTCGTGCTACACGACCATGTATCCTTACATGGCCCTATGACCGCCTTTATCACTACACGGTCGTGTACCGCTACACGGGCCGTGTACCTCTTATACTACACGACCATGTAACCTTACATGGCCCTGTGACCGCCTATACTACTACACGGCCGTGTACCGCTACACGGGCCGTGTATACTACATACCAGCAGACTGTTCTTGCTTACAGCCATAGTTTTTTTGCCACAAATTCGGTATAAACTCTATATAAACAATCTACAAACGTGTATAGGGTGTTTTCCTACACCCATAACATCTGAATAACATATCTAACTACAAATTAACATAGATTGATCCTTGTGATCAATCCTTGACCCATAAGAACATGAAGAACATACAAACTAACTAAGCTACACATACCTCTATCAAGCAAGGCTGATATGATGCAATAAACTGATATAATTGCTGTATTTGAACCACTAAAATCGCCAAGATCCAAGGTGTAGCAGCTGTGTTTGTTGCAAGTATGTATGTTGTGTAAATAGTCTTGTACATGAAAATCCATATATATATATATATATATATATATATATATATATATAAGTTCATGATATATGCATATTTGGTCCCTGAACTATTTCAGCTTATAAATTGACTGTTTTAGCCCCTTCTAGTTTAAAATCACATCTTATCACGTATATCCATTTATAACGCGTGTAACACTTTGTACATTTCTTGTATAAACTTAATAATAAAATTCCGGGTGTTACAACTCTTCTCCACTTGAAATGATTTCGTTCCCGAAATCTACTGCCGAAGAGTTCTGAATAATTACTCCTCATAATCTGTTCATGCTTCTTCTTTATGTAATCTGAACCTTTTAAATGCTTTTACTGATTCTTGACTAATTTTATTTGACCATTGAGTAAAACCTTATTTTTTTTTCAAAATTGCTATAAACTCTTCCTCATAATACAGATTATCATTATTACTAAAAGTTTCCACCAACAAGATTGCAGACCCATCTGATAAACACTTTCTGAAATATAATACACGACAGGTGCTAGGAATATATGATAATTCTTCTGATAACTCTGATCTATCAACAGCCTTTACCCTCATATGCAATAATTTCTGAATTACTGATCACGTTTTCCCACAATGCTACTCCCAATGATACATATTCCCCCATTAAAACTGGTGTGGTAATTTCTGTTTATCTGTATAACTCTTTCTGTCTACTCTGGGTAACTAATAATTTATTTCATATTTTCTGAATCTGTTCTGTCTTTCACTGCATCATTTCTGTACTACCCCACGCTTTCTGACCCACGTCACTAAATACACTGAAGTTTGGCAGTAATATCATATGATTTCATACGTTGGCATCCCGATGCTGAACTGATATCTGTTGTAATACGAAACTCTGTCAAGCAAATATGTACCCCAATTTTCTTCTGAATTAATAACACAATCATAAAACATGTTTTCCATCATCTGTATATTTCTTTCATTTTGACTGTACTGAGATGAAGTTTAATCCTTAACTTTATATGAAATCTGTTTCGAATTCTAGAAGTGGATCTGATATCATTGTCTGAATCAATAAACACTGATAAGCTATGCCATAACACAATCTGTTTCACATACACATCTATCTAATGTTCTGAAAAATGAGTTTCTCTAATGGAAACCACATACACACTTTTATTTAACCTTCCTACAGTCACTCATAACACATTATAACCTCGTAGGGTTTTCAGGTAATTTGGCATTCAGGTTCATACTAATATTTCCAGATATAATTTCTGACGTTTGGCTTTCTTTCGTACACATTTATAAGTATTTCTCCACTTGTCTGACTATAACTTGTTTCATATCCGGTCACCAATAATCCACCCTCGGGTCTTTATACAATTGGTAACTTCTGACGGAATAATAAATCTAAACTTGTGAGCTTCATTTAGCTGTGTCTGACCTGCACCTTCATAACCTGATACTCACATACGATTATATTTAATCAGTATATCACGACTGTCTTTAATTGGATTTATTTTCTGTCATTCTCATCCATTCTTTAATATACTTTTCACTTTTGATCTCTTTTGACTGATCTATTCCCATTTCATCTAAATATAAGCGTTGTAACTGTCATTTAGATACTTAATTTACACCAGTATTATTTCTAATTTCATGTTCAAATTGTCGGCTATATCGTTAGCATTACCCTGAATAACATAATATTCTACTCACGATCTTTCACTGATTCTGACCAGTGTTTCTGTCACCTCTACAGATCTTTCCCATTCAACAAATATTTTTTAACTTTAATAATTTCATGTGAACAACACTTCACGTATAAACATATAATCCCATCATATCATACTGAATGTTATCGTAGCGTACTAGCGGTAGCCTTACACCACCTATGAATGCTATTGCGGCGCACCAACAATAGTCTTACATCCACATGTTTACCCACTATCGAGGTATAGTCCTCACGTATCATATAAATAACATGCCACATATACTACTATCAGGTGTGAGTCCGTGTATTCATTCTCATACGACTTTAACTGTCTAGAAGTGCAAACAATAATTCTGCCCCTCTGCATCCATCCAAACCACTGTATCAGTCATCACACAATGCTATCATCTCTTCAATCAATTCAGGTAGTGCAAACTGTTGCTTCACATAATTTATGCAATTAATCCCATACAACTGTTGATTACTGTCGGATTCTTTGGCGGCTCCCAATTCATCACCTTCTCTACTTCTCAGAATTCATCTTGATCCCATTCCTACTAATAAATTGTCTAAAGAATTTCATTCCTTACATCTTAGATTCACATTGAAAACTTAACATATAACTATTTTCTGCTCTGTGTCACTAAAACTTTTCAAACATGATTCCCATGATCTGATAAACCTCTGAAATAAATACATATATCGTTGAAGAACACAATTACTGACTTACTTAACATTAGCCTATACACCCTATTCATTTAATACATAATCACTGCTGGTGCGTTAGCAAGGCCAAAAGGTATCATAACCACTTCAAAATATCTATACGTTTCTGAACACCGTTTAAGGGATGTCATCCATTCTGATCTTAGGCTGAAGAAAATCCGACCTTGAGTCAGCTTTGACAACCACTTTACCTCATTATAACTGATCAAATAATTCACATATTCTGAACCACGGACATATATTCTTGATTAATTTATTCAGCTCATACTAATTAATACACATAACATAATTACACATCATGAAAAGCTACCGGGTCTTATAAACCCCCACATGTAATAATTCTTGAAATTATTTCAATAATTCATGTATCTCTGAAGGAGCAAGTCTGTACGTAGTTCTCGTAATCAGTGAAGCTTTCAACACCACACAAATTCTAAACATACTTTGTCTGTCTGGCAGTAACCTTGGCAATTTCTTGAATTACATAACAAGATACTCACATATTACTTTCATATCTTTCTAGCTCACCTGCTCTTCTATAAGCTAATGTTTATAACAGAGGTTGGGAAAAAATAATGTATCCATACTGAAGACACTCCCCAGCTTTTGAAACTGTACACCCATATAACCTACCTGTTTTGATTTTAGCATATATAATTAGTTCTTCCCCACTTGGGATATGAACTTGTATCACGTCTGTTCACATAATATCATAACCTGGTTATAATTTAACCAGTCCATTCCAACTACTATTTGGAACTCACTCATATTCATAGGTACAAAATATTTCTCACCCGTACTTCAACTAATAACACAAAATCTTCTTAGATTCTGCCTCTTTCAACAATTTATTATCTAAGAGAAGTACATACCGGTTCTGCATAGTTTACATACATTATAAAAGAAACATTACATCGTATCCACTTATGTATTTAATATCTCAACTGACAAATTCCAGCTAGTTAGGACATTCTGAGGACTCATGCCCGTACTGAGCACAGTCATAACAAAACTTTCCCAAGGATAAACAATCCTTATAATTATGTCCTACTTCTCCACACGTATAACAACCTTTAGTTTTATACTTACACTGGCCCGTATGGTTCTTACTACAAGTCTCGCATCCTGTTCTTCTATGGGATCCCTCGGCTTTTATCTCCATTTTATCTTCTTTTATCTCGTTAATCATTTCATCCTTCAATATATGAAATTCTTCTCGGACTACACTTCGTATCTCATTCTTCATTTCAGTCATAATGGACGGCATAACTGTCTTAATACATTTTTCAAACTCATCCGAAACGACACCCCTAAGGTGTTGGTAGGTATGGCCCCACACCTTTCCCCATAAAGGGAAATATAGTCTTCAACCTCTCCTATGATAACCATGTCAGGGTTTCCTTCATTTCTTACTTCATTTTCTGTTCTAGAATTCGCATTAGGATCCATTACACTCTTTCCACTTTTTGTTAGCTTACTTTTCTTAGTTCTCATAATAACTTTATGTACATGTCATCTGTAAATTTGCTTTATTACCACTCCTTTTACAATTAATCTTGATACTGACTCTTATCTGATCATTTCTTTGTTCTTTCATATGTTCTACAACTCATACAATAACATGTCATAAACTCTGGCTCACCACTTTACTAAGTTTTCTGTACTGAATTCTTCAGGTGTAGGTTCTAATATTTAACAATTTATATCTGGGGCTCAAACACCCTATCATGCTATATTCTTATAAGAATACACCCACTTGTAATACAAATTTCTATCCCTTCATATCTGTGACTAAACTCATCTTTAGGGTTATACACTACTCTTGAACCTCCTATGTTTACTATTCTGGTAGTATAGATAAAGCATTAAAGCAAAAGGTGGCTTTATCACACTATCCTATCTATAACAAACAGTTACTTGTATATCCACATATAAGTACACCTATCATCAGATCCAAAGTATTTCTATACATACTAAGGCATTCTACATATATTCTCAGGTGTACTACTTTTACCAGTACCCCTCACCCGATTCACAAGATTCCTCATGATTCCATTAAGTTCCAACATGTATCATGTGTTTGTAATAATATGGGCCCTTATATTACTCTAAACACATTACACACATTTGATCTTAACTTTATCACAAAAGTTCATGATGTATATATATATATATATATATATATATGTATATATATATATAACTTCATGATATATGCATATTTGGTCCCTGAACTATTTCAGCTTATAAATTGACTGTTTTAGCCCCTTCTAGTTTAAAATCACATCTTATCACGTATATCTATTTATAACGCGTGTAACACTTTGTACATTTCTTGTATAAACTTAATAATAAAATTCCGGGTGTTACATTATCATTAAACGTCACATTAACATCAATTTATTTTTACTTTTATACGAAAACACGTAAATACTAAATTAATCTTTTCATTATTAACTAAAATAAAATAAAATAATTAAAATTCTATTAAAATTAAAATACTATAAAACTACTTAATTAAAATTCAATTAAAATAACTAGAATACTATAAAAGCTAGATTAACTATGTTTTAAACTTGATCCATCTTGGTAGTGTATCGAAAGTTGCCAAACGTGTTCAACGAGATCATTCCAAAGATTCTTCATTATATAACGACTCGATTGTTGTTGCTTTCAATTTTCACACCATCATTCTGAGTGCTTATTGTGTATCCTTAGTCTTCAATAATTATCTTATGCAAAATTATACAAGTGTACATGATTCTACTCATTCCGTTGATGTTTTTTCATGTTGGGTTTTTTATATGTCGTATCGAGAATTGTCACCCCTAGTTAAAACTAGCTAAAATATTAAATAAACCAAATTACATAAATACTCTTAATTAATTATGTTTCTTATGGTTTAAATTTTGTGTCTTTTTATATCATTTTGTAAGTAAAGAGATATAATTTTTGATGTATAGTTCAAGTGATGGAATTCTATATCATAATTATGTTATACTGATTTTATCATCATAATCAATCACTGCTGTTGAGGAAACTATATTAATTTAGCTAGGTGTATTATAATATTTAATTAAACCCCATGTTGCAATTAAAAGGATAAATAGATGCTAGCTCCTCGTGCTATATATTATAAAATATGGATAGATAAGTTAATGATTTGATTTTTTTTAAAGAAAACATTAATTAATTAAATTTCATATCATTTCTAGTAGTACTATAAAAGGGTATTTGGGATATGCATAATATCCACACAAATCATCCGATAAATTTTTATTTAAGAAAAAAAGAAAAAACAATTGGGTCACTATTAATCGATGGCTCTAACAGGAAAAATAATGGGGTATGTAGAGATCAGTTCAGGTGGGAAGGTGTTACATGATATGTTGAGGCACACACCCACAGACTTAACTTCCATTTGTCCTGATAAGGTTCATGCTTGTCATCTCATAAGCGGTCAACGAGGTGCTGTCGGATCCACCATTCTCTGGGACTATACCCATGGTATGTATATATATATGTACTACTACTATACGTCTATACGTACATACTAATCATAACTACGTACAATTAATTAATTTTCACATTTTTAAGTATAAACATTTACAAACGAATCGAGTCATTGACATAACCAAATTCGCTCCTTTTTTCGACATGATGGAATTGAATGACAAATTAAAAATGAAAGATGGGAAAAGGCAAAGTGCAAAAGAGATAATTGAAGAAGTTGACGAGAGAAACCACAAAATAGTGCTGAAGGTAATTGAAGGTGAGGTAGTTGAGGAGATATACAAAGCATTCAAAGTAACATTTCACTGTGAATCAAAAGATGGAAAACAATTCGGCATTTGGAGCTTTGACTTCGAGAGGCCTAATACAAGTGTTCCTTATCCAACTTCTTTGATGGATTATTTCTGTGGTCTCCTCAAAGATATGGATGATCATGCAACCACCAATTAAATAGCTACCTACATCTCATCTCATCTCATATATATTATAAGGTGATGAATTAATATGTGTTTGTATGATGCATGTACGTACGGCGCGCGTGTTTAATTAGCCAATAAATTAAGCCTCAACGTACTACTTGAAAAAATAGTATGGTGCAGGTAGATATATATATATATGGATCTACTAAAATAATTATGAAATTATCATGTATTGTATTAGCCTTCAATTCGGGTTGTGATATGTACGTATTAATGATAAATACGTACACCATAATAGTATGCATGTGGAATTAGATTCTTGTTTGATAACACTTCCCCGAGCTAACATGAATCTTGAATTGAGAATGAAAACAAATAGCTAGGGTGGGTGATCTACATGCTTTTAAAATTAGCCTTAAAATTAACAGAAAATCAAATTAAGCACACACGTACAAAACTCCAAACCTTAATTTAGTGTAGAAAAACGCAATAATTAATCCACTATCATCAAAATCTTCATGCATATAATATGAAGTTGTTATCCATCGTTCAAAACCTTCATGCATGTAAATGAATATATATAATGGTGACGTATAGAAACAATATGATGCAAATCAGACATCATAAAGAATAAACAAACACATTATGTGTGTGTGTGTGTGTCTATAAGGGAGGGATTCAGTTACATTCATCTATTAATCAAAAAAAAGTTAATACAATTACATTCGTCTATAAATCCTCGATATCAATTTTGATATATTTCTTGAATAAATTTGTAGATACAAGATGTAGCTACTAGATGCAAGTCATCTGCATCCAACAGAAAACATGGAGATTCTTGAAATTAAAAAAAAAGGTAGAAAAAGATGCAATTATAACTACAAAGTCTTAAACAATAGAAGTATAATAATAAACACCCTTACAACCTATGAATTGTTAACATCAGATATTGTTAGCCTAATTATTTATGTTCCATAAAACATATATGTCTTGTTCTTAGCGAGTCAAACAAGTAGTAACATTGACATTTTGGTCTCAGTTGTCACATAACATTGAAACATATGCAAGCTATCTTGACATCATATAACACAAAGACACAAACAAAACACACACACACACACAAAGACTCAGTGGCCTCCCAGTGACACACACAAAAACACACTACAAACTCACTATCGATCGCCGTCTCTAATTACGTAGAAAGACAAAAAAAAACCCCAACATATACAGTCCAACTATTTTAACAAAGAGTTGGCGGGCATAAACTTAAGATATAGACAAGATAAGACAAAGAAAATGTATTACGAAAAATAAACTTAGTTTCCTAGCGTTTTAATTAAACAAATCTAAGGTGGAAACTCTGCTACAAAAAACCAGCACAAAAAGAAAAGGTAAAGATGCATAAAATCAAATAATTGGGCCTTTCTCTCAAGAGTTTTTAAATGGGAAACAGATGCATTTTAGGTCACGCAGCCCAACTCGTATTTACAGGGCCTTGTTTTAATGTTTTTTTTATATTATATTTATATATAAGGACGGGTTTAAATTAGAATTGTTTATGATATGGGTATATGCAAAAACGGGAAATAACAATTTTCTTTTAAAAAATGGCCGGCATCTCGAGTAATGCATAAATATTACACTAGTTTTTATGGTCGAAAACATGTATAATATTAAGTTAACTGAACACTTGGACCTTACAGTAGTGACTATATATCATAACAATCCTTAATATTGAAACCACCCACAACATACACTCAAATTGACTTTTGCCAATGCCAAAGGTGTTTCGTTGGTTGTTGGACGACTTGTTTTAATGACAATTAAAAAACTTTTTGACGTTATGCGGGGAGAAATAAGAAAGTAGATCTTTTCCTTTTTGTATGAATTCCTGTAAATTGTTACTGTGTAGATCATTTGACTAGTTAAGGGGGGAATAAGTAAAATGATACATACAATCACAATTTATGAGTCTAGTACATATAATTAGAGATGTAAACTAGATCAGCCGAGTCTAACACTTATTGAGCCGGATTTGTTTAAGACTTTTAAGCTCGAGTTTGGCTCATTTACAGTATATGAAGCTCGGGTGCGTCTCGTTTAGGATTGGTAATAATTTTGAAATTTTCATAGAATATGTATATATATATTGAAAAGTTAATTTGAGAACCGTTTTTATTGCAAGAACCAATCTTAGCCATCCAATTCCCCCTCCTTCAATTGGATTGCCCACCCATGATTTCCTTATATGCACCTTGTCACACTCAATCCTCCACGCTCTTCATCCATAAATTTCATTATCCAAAATGAACGGCTAAAATGAACGGCTAAAATTTCATTATCGAAATAAAAACATATATATATATATATTTCCTCTTTTCTCTTTCCCTCTATCTCTCCCCCCTTTTCTTTTTTATATTTAATTAAAAAAATAAGAAAGATTAGAGGGTTGATTGAGATGTTTAGAAGGTTGGAAAGAAAGATAGAAGAAAAAAATAAATATAACATAGATATGACAAAAAAAGATAGAAAGTTAGAAAAGATGATTGACGATAGCCATACAATATACAACTGCCCCGTAGCTAAGCGTGACGATTGGGTCCTGCAAACATTTGATACTTTACCTAATTCTATATATATATATATATATATATATATATATATATATATATATATATATATATTATTCGTGATTAGTTTTCCAATAATTTCAAACTTATAATGGTCAATTAATCTCTGAGATTATTCCGGGATTAGAAGAAAGCGACACTAACTATTGAATATGTACAACGTGATACATGTGTTATTGTAAATTGTATATATAGAATGGTTTTATAATATCGGTTATATGGTTAAACATAGATCTCAAAGTTAAATCTGGATCCTCAGATAATCAATGTTTAAGATTTAAAATATACTCTCTTACATAAAAATAATTATTCATTCATATCAACATAATTTTTAAAATCTTATTAACTACTCTCTTCTTATTTCATAAATATAAATCTTTTTTTCT
The DNA here is from genome assembly GCA_038502395.1 of Dittrichia graveolens. Lineage (NCBI taxonomy): Eukaryota > Viridiplantae > Streptophyta > Magnoliopsida > Asterales > Asteraceae > Dittrichia > Dittrichia graveolens. Next base: position 111,326,344 of record JARJIL010000002.1, read on the forward strand.
TATTTTAATATTTTTTAGAATTTTTTTTAAAATTAATAAAATATTTTATAATAATAAAAGAAAAGTTGAAAAAACAGACATGTTGCCTTTGAAAAAAATTTCGTGATATTGAATCGCAGCGAATACAATATCATTATATTTTGAAAACAACATGTTATATAATAAAAACTATTTATCGACGCAACATTATGCAGATACGATGTTAGTATATATATATATATAGATATAGAGAGAGAGAGAGAGAGAAAATCTAATGCGAACGCCATACAGAATACAAACGTGCCAACGGTTCCATACAACTCCAATTTTATGAACATATCTATACTACTATATAAACCATTTAACACTCTCTCTCCTGCTTAATTTTAAGACTTCTTAAAGTTCAATCAAAACAACATCTTGGCCTTTCATTCTATTTAACTTAATCTCATCCACTCAATCTTTAACCATTCCAATCTCTCTCCTAATTTACTTTAACTTTTTATTCAATTAAAATATACTCTCACACAAATATAATTATACACCCATAACAACATAATTTCTAATATCTTATTAACTTCTCTATCCTTATTTCACAAATATGGTTTTTTTCCTTATTTTAATGTCTTTTAGATTTTATTTTTAAAATTAATAAAATAGTTTATGCAAATAAAAGAAATTTTATTTTTAAAATTAATGTTAAACAAATTTTTTTGTGACATTGAATTTTGCGAATAACATATCATTACATTTTTTAAAGCGGCATATTATAAAACAAAAACTATCTGACTCCACAGCATTGCGCGGGTACGATGCTAGTTATATTTAACTTATATACGGTGGAGATGAAGTCAAAAGTTACGGCTGATTTCATGATTTTGTTTTTCAATTTACGATGAATACAATTATAGAAACGTGTTAGGGTTTAGATACAATGATTTTAAGCTGAATATAATGTTTTTAAATTAGATGTAGTTGCTTTTTAAACCAGAAATTGTTAAATTTTTTAATAAAGATGAGTAATTTTAATGATACCTTATGTTTATTAATCGAGATGCAATTATTTTAAGTTACATGCAGTGATTTATAGACAAGATACAGTGCTCATAGCGTTCTTATTTTAAGACTGTTTCTAACTTTCTATTGGATCCTCACCCTATATATATGGGATGGTTCATTTGAGAACCGTTTTTATTACAAGAACCGCGAGAACCAATTTTAGCCGTTCATTTTGGATAATGGAATTCATGGATGAAGAGCATGGGAGGATTAAGTGTGGCAAAGTGCATATAATGAATTCATAGGTGGACAATCCAATTGAAAAATGTGAATTTGGATAGCTAAGATTAGTTCTTACGATTCTCACAATAAAAACGGTTCTCAGATAAACTTTTCCTATATATATTAGTTTGATCATCCATCTACTTTATTAATTTCCACATGCGTGATCAATAATTCATATATCATATATGTAGCTAGGTGTCGCATGGCCCATTTATGTCATGAAGATTTGCATGTAATTAAAGATCATGTATCTATCACATTAATGCTAGAAGATTTCATATTTATAACGACGAACGCGTTAGATTATAACAGAAGCTTTATAATTATGATGATGATGGGTCATACACACATACATACATATACATATACATATTGCCATTTTGGGCCATTATTTGGATTTGTTTGTTTTTAATTATCTCTTTTTTGGGTCATTATTTCGGGTCACTTGGGTGGTTGACATGTTGGCATTTTGGGTCATAATTTAATTTGGGTAGTTGACATGACTCATGAGCCTATCCATATTACATATAATTCGGGTTAAATGTTTATTTATCGTCGTATCATTTTTTTATTCTTTTTTTTCAACTAAAAAATTATTATAAGCTAACTCAATTTTATCACACTTTCTATTTTATAATAATGCATTAAGAGAGAGAAGGAGAGAAAGAAGAAGAGATAGAAATAAGAGAGAGGGGAGGAAAGCCCGGGTTCCACAACCCGAAACACCAAACAGATCAAGTTATATGAGGGGGGTGTATGGGTGTTTGCATTCTATCCGAACCAACGCAAATGGCACCCAAATCAATCGAGAGTGACCATACGCAATTACGCATGATCCGACATGAACGTTGTTGTTCAGCTGTAGGGTGCTTGTTTTTTAATATATGGGCAAATAGCTAATATATAATTATAACTTATATGTATGTATAGAATAGCTAGTATTTCGAGGCCTAAAAAGAGCTAATATATATTTATTATAAGTGATTAGATTAATAGCAAGTTTTGTGTTGATGCATAATTTTTATCTTTATACCACATAAAATAAACATTTGATTACATTTCATTTAAATATGATTTGAACCCTTCAATTAGCTTACAATTACAATTTTTGAAACTGGTATGTTCTTTGAGTATCTATTGAGTTTGAAATCAAAGCTGTGTTTAGTGGGCCGTTATTTAAAGTAAAGTGAATTTTTTTATAAAAATCACAAATTTTTGTTATGAGGAAACATGAGAAGAACTTAAACCATGTTAAGCTGACCTTTGAGTTTGGTTGACCTTTGAGTTTGGTTTTAATTTTCAAATGCTAAATTTACTTTGCAGCCTTGGTTATAAAATACAAATACTACAGGAAAAGTAACTTTTAGATATGAATCTTTTAAAGATAATATATTGTAGTCTCTTAGAGAGCACGATGTAGCACCGCTATAGTGCTCGTTATCACGGTTGCTCTCGAGTCTTCCTCATATTTTAATTTTTGGTGTCTGAAATGAACGAAATTAGATTTATGCGGGGTTGCCAAAGCTGTTAGGAAATTAGTAACACACACTCTCTCTCTTACTTTTATTTTCATAAAAACTTTTACCTGATAATTAAGGTATTAGATGGATTACAGAATATGATATGATGGAGAGTAATCACTACAAGGCTAAGTAATAAAGAGAAAAAAAAACTAACGTTACTGTATGATAGTGGTTGCTATCGCTCTAATTAAGTTTATTCTTCCCACGTAAAACAAATGAGAGACTTGCGGTTGAGACAGATCGATCTAGTTTCAACCAATAATTACACATCAAGTTCCAATGTTAATTCGTAGCTGAGTAACAAGTTAATTAATACACGTACAGATCCAAACAACAAATGCCACAAGAATTTCGATTCAGGAGATCGAACATATATAGTGCAACACTTATGAATGTAATGATCGAACAACATACATACATACATACGTACATACATACATACATAAACACATACACACACAGAGAGAGTGAAACAGATAAACACGTACGCACAATCCAACTAATGATCAAAGCTTATTAATATATCTTGAAATTGAGTTTTAATCAATCATCAGTTGGTCTTGGGGAGATGATGATTCTCAATATCCTTAGTGACATTGAGGCAAAACTCCATTAAACTGTGTGGATCTTCAATATTCTCATTCATCTTCTCATAATGGAAAGTCCAGGTGACAATATTCTCTTCTCCATGTGTTTCAACATGAACAGTGATCAGAAAGGTCTTATAAGCTTCCAGTATATCTCCCCCTATCACCTTAAAACACACTGATTTCTTCTCCTCGTCGATTGCTTCAATCACTTCTTTCGCGACTTTTGCCTTCCCATCTACGTACGTACGTACCGAATGATCCATCGATCAAAAAGATATTTAATTAGCTGGAAAGGAAATTACATAAAACGTAAACTCATAGAATTAATGAAACGACTTAATTACCATGAAAAAAGTTCCAGAAAATGACAGATCCGACAGTACCCCATTCACCGTCATGCAAATCGACACCTTTGATGTAATTGGGGCTCATTTCGCATATGTGGTGTGGTCTGTATCGAAATATTTCGTGGAAGACATCACCATCCGACTTGATAGTTATTTGCTTAACAAGGGTACCACTTTGAGCCATCTCAAGCTTCTTTTTAACTTGTGAATTAATCAAGAAGCAGACTAGCTAGAGAATATCTATATCTATATATGTATATATAGGAAATCTTATGAGCTCACTTGGCTTTATATATCTCCAGCTCTTAATTTGGTTCGCTCACATCCGATATATATATATATATATATATATATATATATTTATATCCTCTCTAATTTGCTTATATTTTAATGAAATTATTAACATGGACCCACATATCATTTTATGTATATGTTTATTATATGGGAAGAAATAAATGATTGGTAAAAACCGTATACAAGTACTCAAAGTTTTGAACTCGGATCATAAAAGTTGATAAATTTATAAAATTGACCCTTTTTATATCTTCAATATTGAAGTGTTTAGTATATGTATAGGGGCGGACCTAGGCACAACCGAGTGGTGGCACAGGACACCACTCAATTTTGTCCGCGTAGTGTAAATTTCAATTTTTTCGAGACAGTTTTACCATTTCGTAGTATAAATTCCGATTTTTTCGAGGCGTTGCTACCACTCATTTCAAATCATATGTTCGGTGCTACCACTCATCTCAAATCCTGGGTCCGCCCCTGTATATGTATCAAGATGCATACATTTTTAATTTTTTGTCTATTTGGGATGCATTTATGTATATGTGAATTTGTTGACGTACGTGTCAACATGAGAAAAACTTCATAAGAAATGTAAATACGCAGCTTGTGAACTTGTTATTTTATAAGTACCGAATAAAAAAGTTTGACTTCCAATTATAATCTTATCAATAATATGGATGCATGTATGTATGTATTATATTATTTAAATAGGTGAATATAATCTTATTAGATTAGATGTTTGTGTGATATAGGGGTTGATTTAAAAAATTATAAATATTAATCGTTAATAAAAAGATATTTTATAAAACATGAAAAAAAACGAGAATTTAAAACAATAGCTACATACGACGTCAACACACAAACCAGTGGTGAAAATATCAACATGAGGTTAAGGGTAGACGTGATTTCAGAAATATGGTATCATGATAAAAAAAAACATGATTGTATTTCTTATACAACCAATCGATTATTATTGTTACAATGAAGTCAATAAGTTCAAGTTTTTATTGATTATAAGTAAAAAGAATTTATTGATTATAAAATATTTAACAAATGATAAAATTAAGAATTTTGTTAAATATGATATTTTTAAGGTTTAAAAATAGCATTATGAAATTTCTCTAATAATTTTGATTCAATTTTGACTAGAAAAAAGTCAAAATTGGAATTTCAATCCTAATTAAATGGATGGTCAAGATTGAACAATTGAATATATTTTATTAAATGAAAAATTATTATCATTCAATAAATTTGATGTATGTTAATTTTTTTATTTATATTAGAAGATTAATGTACTCATTTAGAATATTAAAACTTTAATGTAAAATTAGTTGGGAAAAAAAAGAAGTAATTGAAAATTAGTAAAGCTGTTATTTTGCTAAGTCAAAACAAAGGAAAAGGAGAAAAAAAAGTTGTGAATTGCAGCCGCTAGATTTAAACAAACATAAATATAACATAAACTAATAACTAAAAAAAAGTTTTAAAATGAAATGTTGAAATCACATTATCACAATTAGATAGATTGATAATCTAATAAAAAGATTAAAAAAAAGAGTATCTAAAGAAATTAGGATCAACATTTACAAGGTGTTCTATATTCAAATTATCTAGAGTTATCAAGACGTGGTCTAAGTGATATTTCTGGCCGTTTTCATTGCATCATCTGGTCATCCTTACTAAAACTATCATAGGACTAGAACTATTAACTGCACATATGGGAATCTGCTCATATGGGAATCAAGTACCCGGTAGACAATCATGTGGGGGTGTAAACGAGTCGAATCAAGCTCGAGCTCGACTCGAAAATTTATCATAAGCTCGAGCTCGGCTTGATAGCTCGACGAGCTTTCATACTTGAAGCTCGAGCTCAGCTCGACAGGGTACATTTAGCTTGAATTCGGCTCGAAAAGCTCGAAATAATATAAAAAAAACTTAAATTCAAAAACCAAATTATTCAAAATATAAATAAAATCTGAAATTAATTTTTTTTGTAACTACTTATTATAAATAGTACGTATATAAAGTAGATTTGTTTCAATAAACGCTTATTTTTAATATGTTCTAATATTAGCCTATCATATATACATATCACATATATAAATATACATATACTATACAAGGCTCGAAAAGCTCGATAAGGACTCGAACCGAACTCTTAGAAGCTCGAGCTCGACTCGTTAAATAATTTGAGCTCATTTTTTGGGCTCGAACTCGAGCTCGATAAAGTTCGACTCGAACAAGCCGAGCTCGAGTTACTCGATAAAAGCTCGACTCGTTTACACCCCTGGTTTTCAAAAGCAATCAAACACCATGTAATATAGGTTTGTTTTGTTTAATGTGAAAGTGTTTTCGAAGATAAAAAATTTGTTTTATTTAACTTTTTAATAACATAACAAGGAGTGGAGAGAAAATGGAAGCTAAGAAAGAAACTGATGTATTTGGATATGTGCGAGTATGAGAAGAGGGACAAAAAAGAAAGTAGGACACGAATACTTAAAAAAAAAGATTAAAAAAACAAAGAGAGAAGCTGAAAACGAAGAAGAAGGTTCAAAGTTGAGCCATATTGTTTAAAAGGCAAAGAACAGACCAAATGACGAATATTCAAGACTATAAGAGCTTTTGCAGTGAAAACTGCTATCACCATCATCACTAGCTACAACGTCAGCATAACTAACTCATCAATAATTAGTGGCAGCGATAACACTAATCACTATCATCACTGAACCCACACACAAATATTTAGGGGGTGTTTGGTAGAGAGAAAAGAAATGGGAGAAATGGAAATAGGGGAGAAATGAAAATGGAGAGAAATAGAAGTGTGTGAAGAATTGTAATTGATTTTCTTGTTTGATATCAGGAAAGAAATGAAACAGAGAAATGGTAGCTTAAGTCGCCGGACAGCAGTTGCGGCGTTGGCCACCTTGCCGGACGTCGACGATGATGATTAGAATGCCGGAAACACATCACAACCGGATACCGACAATGATGAGTAGACATTGGTTGTTATTTCTCTCCATTTCTCCATAATTTGAAGAGAAATGAAAATACAAAGGAAGGGGAGAAATGAAAATGGGTGGAGAAACCATTTCTCCTCCCAAAACTATAACCATTTCTCTCAAACAAAATAAACCAATTCTTTCAATTTCTTTTCTTTCTACCAAAAACCACCTTATTTCAGTTGAAAAAAAAGGGTAACCAGAGGGCTGGCTCGTTAGCCCCACAATGAGCAAGAGAATGGCGACACAATAACTATCTAATAGCAATGGAAATAACGAGGACTGGGCCTCGTTTATGCTGGTGAGAGGGAATGGATAGCACCCATTATCGGATGCTGAAATTAAAAATGTGAGACATATCGTTTATTGGGCTACGAATATTGGTTTCCAATTTGGTAGGCCTACTCCTCTAAAACGCATTAAAGCTTTAGCACATCTTCAGCAAGTTCATGTTATTTGGAAGTGGAGCTAAGCCAAGCCTTGCCCAGTTGCCCCATTCTTTTTTTGGTCCAATTGCGTCAATGTTAAGTGCGTGTTTGGTTTGCGGTTTTGGGTTTCAATAAACAGGAGTTAAGTAATAGTATTTGTTTTAATTAGATTTTCAGGTTTAAAAATGGTTATTTAACCTAATAGCATCAAAACTCATAAAAATGGTTGTTTTTTGTTGAGTTTAAGAGAACTGGGTGGGTTCCTCTTTACTTATTAAATAACTACAATTCATAGTCCGAAGTATAAAACAAACAATTTCCTAAACAATAATCGATACTAAAGTTGAAGCTTATAGTAGTTAGAGCTTGAGCTAGAGCATTTCTTACTAGGGATGAGATTGGTTTAATACCGGACCAAACGAAAATACATGGACCGAACTGGCACCCGAAATTGGCCAAAGACCGGACCGAATGGTCTCGGTTGGTCTTGATTTTTAGCTGCTCTCGAGCTAGTTAATACCCTGACCAGATGGTCTTAATTGATTTCATTTTATATGCAACATTTATGTATTTTTAAACTTCTTTTTAACGTGTTACTAGCTAACCTATTGTTGCTACTTGCTAATGGTTATGGTTTTTTTAAATTCTAGAGTAAATTACACCAATCGTCCCTGTGGTTTGTCACTTTTTACACCAATCGTCCCTGAACTTCATTAATTACACCAATCGTCCTTATTGTTTGTATTTTGTTGCACACATAGTCCCTAGTCTAGATAAAAAGACTTAAATGCCCTTTTCTTTTTCTAGAAAAAGACTATTATACCCTTATTTTATTTTTTATTTATTTACATAATTAATAAATCATTATTATTATTGTTATTATATATATATACATATATATATAGCCCTCCCAGCCTCCCTCACAATATCTCTCGATCTCTCTCTATTTCTCCCCTAATTCACCACCGTCACCACCATATCCCCCTTCACCTCCTCCTCGCCGGAGAAGACAACAGCTACCACCGCCGTAAGCTACTCTCGTCGGAGAAGACAACCACCAGAGAAGACAACCACCTCCCCCCTCTCTCTCCTTTATCTCTTTCTCGATCCTCTCTCTTAACCTACCACCGCCTTGGACATCACATAATCATCACCACCATCGTCCATGGCATCATCATCGCCTCTGTCGTTTGAGGTGATTTTCAGGTCTGTATGTAAATCGATTTCTTGTTCTTGATTAGGGTTTGTTTAGGTGATCTTCAGATCTGTGTATAATTTGATTTCTTGTTCTTTATTAGGGTTTGTTCAAGTGATTTTGAGATGTGCGTGAGATTAGGGTTTGTTCTTGTTCTTGATTGGGGCTTAATTGCTTATTCATACAGTGATGTAGTGTGTGTGGGTGTGTTAGTTACAGAGATAGTATGTGTGTGTTACAGATATGGTGAGTTTGTGTGTGGCGAACCGACAGTGGTGGTGATGGGGATCGACGGGAAGGGGCTGTGTGTGTTTTTTTTTTTTTTAATAATATCTAATTCATAAATAAGGAATAAAATGTAAAAGAAAAGTATAAATTAATAAAAAAAGGGTATTGTGGTCTTTTTAGGTGACAAAGAACTGTTTATGCAACAAAATACAAATAGTAAGGACGATTGGTGTAATTAATGAAGTTCAGGGACGATTGGTGTAAAAAGTGGCAAACCACAGGGACGATTGGTGTAATTTACTCTAAATTCTAATTGCATTGATCAATTTCATTTATATGTATCTATATTCCCATCCTTTTTCATTTGAAACTACTTCTAGGACTATAACTATAGCATAAGAGTCTGGCACCTGTATATTAAATTAGGGGTGAGATCGGTTAAAAATCACACCGGACTAGACCGTATCGAAACCCGAAATGTATAAAAAAATAACTGAAGACCGGACCTACCGGTCCTGGTTCAGTTTGATTCGTCGGTTTTTCCGATCTATTAGTCGCATGCTCGCCTCTATTTATTACTTTATTTATATCAAGATGTTTAGTAAATTAGTTGTGGTTGTAACCAAAAATAAAAAATGACAAAATAGATAGAAACATATAACCCAAAATCAAAAGTTTAAGCTCCAGATCCAAACAAATTTCCTCTTTCTGACATAATATTATTTTTTCAAACCAGAAGCTCCAAAAATCTTGTGGCCAAACACACCTTTAATGATAGCTTTTCCATGACATCCATGTCATAAACAATAACCGATGGCAGACAAAAAAAAGTTTCCAACAGTTTCATAATTTTAAGAATCTTTCGACTTTGACTTCAACTAAATTACTTACAAGTATTTCAGAGTTTTCATTAATTAGCAGTTAAACTGAATTTTATATCAGATTGATCATGAAATTGAGATAATTAAAAATCTAATGTTCTATACCTTTTTTCCCCAATTGAAAGTTTAACTATTAAAGAAAAGTAGATCAACCAAGATAGCAAATGTATGTGTATTTTCTTCAAAATTTTCTTGAAAAAACAAGGTGGTTTTCCTAAAGGATGCGCACCTCATCATCCCATCAGAATGACAACAATTTAAGTTGATGTTAAGACCCGGTTACGGTTACATGTTCAGGTGAAAATATTACATGATTTCTTTATATTGATTTAAGTTATTTGATGTTCTTCTCTAGAAGCATTTGTGGCGTGGTATGTTAGATGTATGTACATCTATTATGTGAGCTAGACTTACTTCTTTACAAATTCCGAGACATCATTTCTGGAGCCAACCTGAGCTGGGGAAGCAGAAGGCCCGTTTTTCCTATCCGAGACAAGCATGATATCCTCTTCCTTCTGCTTTATAGATGAACTGGGAGACGATGCTCCAATTATCTGTACCATTAAACTTCCAACTGCGGATATTATTCCACACTTTTTATATTTAGTTCACTTCAACTATGACTGAAAAGTAAAGTGATGATATGAACTTCAATTAAGCGAGTGAGCAGAAACATTAAGATAAGAAGAAATTGTCACCTAGAATAAGAGCAGCCCCAAACCATCCAGAGACACCCCACCTTTCACCAAGGAGAAACCATGCAAAACCAGCACCCCAAACTGGCTCTAATCCATATATTATTGAAGTTTCTGTGGCTGATACATCACGCATTGCTGTCATCTGTTTCAATTGATAAACAAAACCGATTTGGTACAATGGTGTTTCCAGAGTTAAACCAACCCAAAAGCTTAAAATGTGTGCAAAACCATCTCTTGTCAACTTAGGTCAAGTTTTCAGAGCTAAATAATGAGAAATTAAATATCATAATTACCTCTATCCACAAGCATAGGCCAGTTGAAAACACACCAGTATATAAACCCGCTATCCAAGGGAATTCCATGATCCGGTTCAGCAACATTGCCCATGTCCAAGATGATGGATGATACTCTAGGCTACCATCAATCACACCTCCAAGCAAATACCAAATAATAGATGACAAAGCAACAACACACACCTATGAAGCGATAAAGGTTCAAATAGTGTTACTACAGGAAAAAAGAAAACAGAATTGTTTGTAATGTTAATGAATTAACTGACCTCGTATCCAAGGACTGGTAAAAAGTTGTCTTTGTTTGTTTTCCTTGATATATGCTCAGTTCTTAGCATGTGTACGCCAAAGAATAAGGCACTTAGAAAGTTAAACAAATCACCAACCTGAAAGATTTAACAATAAGCTTCATTTACCTGCCATAGAAGTTTTGTGCTTGAAAGTAGATTAAAGAACGAAAAAGAAAAAGATGCCTTAGATAATGCTTACACATGGAGGTGACCCACTGCACTCCAGCATTCCTACCCCAATAATGGACATAAGAGCTCCAAACCAAATTCGAGGAGGAACCACTGCTCCTAGCATACCATCAATCAAGGGAACCACAATTACCTGATTTGGTCATATTTATTGATTTATTATAGCAATAAATAGTATATAGACCGTCTTTTACAAAGAATAATGGTTTGATTTACAACATATCATAGGCTTCTTACAGTAAACATAGTAATAAAGGATGCACGCCCAGCATCAGAAGTCAGCAGTCCAAACGCCTGAATGAGATAGCCCAAACTGGCCCACAAGCCCAGTTCAATTCCTGAGTGAAGAGTTTGAACATCGCCCCAAGCTCTCCAAGCATATGGGAGAAATGGAATGGCGGCAACAGAAAATCTCACAGCAGCGAAAGCTGCAGGGTCCACAACTGCCTCAACCTCTTTCTACACTGGTATGTTACTAGCTATGGAAATTAAAACAAATAATTTACAAGGCTTGAAGATGTTCAACTGAAAGTTTAATTTAATCAACACGCATGAAGCATATAGATGTTTGAACATGTACAGCCGTAAAGAAAATGGACGATGGTGTAGATCAATTTATTATGTTTATCAAAATTATGTTTGTGAATGCACAAACTCTATTCTTGTGGACCTTAAAAATTAAATGATTAAAAAACGCACAACTTCCTCCTTTGAACGATTACTTGGCCAGAAGCTGGAAATCTCATTCTTAATTTACACAATAACGTAAACTCAAAAAGGTCAGGCTGCCAACATCAGTGACGGACAAAATGTCATCAAGGCATGTTAGATGATCAAAATTCGATGACCAGTGCAAATTAATCAACAAGTATTCAACTAAGAGCAATAGGAGATTTAAAATTAGGAATTTCCTCAAAATATATATTTTTTTTTCATTTTTTAACACCAGACCACCTTTAGGGGGTTCATAGTACCAAAAGGTCCGTTCTCAAATTGTAGAACACGAGGTTCAAGGCTCGAATCTTATAGTGATCATAGAGTGATATCCTCAAAGATAATGCAAGTCGATGAATATCAAAGGGGCAAATTACACTGTAGAAGAAGCAGTTGCTATTCTTATACCTGATGCAGTTTTAATCTGATTCAGGGACAATGACAACTTGCTCCACTCATGAACATGATAACAGTCCAGGTGATCAACTCATGGAACATTTAATTTGTTCATGTCCATATATGGTTTCGTGTTCCAAATTTGACCAAAAGTTGGATGATATATATAACTGTTAAAATAAACTTCAAAACTGAAAATATATATATATCAAAATAACAACCAAATCTCCTAGTTCATATTCAATAAACTACCAGTAGAATATTATCATTAGTAAAGTAGCAATACTTTCATCTATCGACAAATTAAAACGCACTCTGAAAAAGAAAACTAAATTGAGAAAGAAATTCAGATTCACCGTAAAGTAAAGTAACGAGGTTAAGCAAAAGGATGCCCCTGGGTTTCTTCGATGGAAAAGGTATCCTTCGCCATGACGCACGCCTTAATATCGAGTTGTAGTTCAGATTCGGTCTCTTATTCGATAATTGCACCGTTTTACTTGCAGAAACATCGTCATTGACCGAGATTTCTCGGATCTGTAATTTTTTATCGGGTTCTGTGACTTTCCTTGTTGCATTATTAGGTCCGGCGCTGCAACACGATAGCGGCGAAAGATGATGATGATAATGATTGTGAAGAAAGATGAAAGAAGATGGTTGTCTGTAAGTGAAGATGATAGGATAAACGGATATCGAATACAAATTGAAGGACGAAGATCGGAGTAATAATAGGGATGGATTTTTTTGTGATGAACCCTGCATTGGCCATCTCCATGTCCATGGTGATAGGGTCGCCATGCTCGAGTAGTCGAGTTCGAACTATATGAGTGTGGTCATTTAGATTTGGGGGTCGGTGTGTCCAAGCAACTGTGTGTTTTTTAGGACTTTAACCTGTTTGTGATATTGTGTGTTTTTTACCGGTCCGGCCCTCCGGATTTAATCAAATTAAACTCGAACCGAATTAAACCCGAAAATTACAAAAGGAAAATTGTTAATTTATCATAATCAAATACTAAATCGAAATCTTAAAACTAGGACCGGTTTGGGATTTATTCGGTTCAAGAAATTCAATTTAATATATTTACACCTACAAGATAATCGGACTGAAACCGGAAGTACCGAAATCAAAATTGTTGATTTTTTTTAACTAAATACCGAACTAAAAACTTATACCCTGTATTGGTTCAATTCAAGAAATCTGGTCAATATGATTACCCATACCTTTTAATGCCTAGAAAAGTATAAAAAGCAGAATGACTAGATTGTATACATCAGAACATAGCTTGACTTTATCGAGAAGCCTATTAAATAGAGAATTCCTATTTACGAAAAATATCGTGTGTTTTTATTTTTTTTAAGGACATATTTTAATTCTAATGAAAGATGTTATAAAGTCTTAAAAATTAAAATATGTGAAAGGTAAGTTAAAGAAAAGAATTAACAAAGTTTTGTGTTTCGTGTAATATTATAAACTAGCTAATTAGTTTCTTATTAATTTTAATAAATTAAGATAATAAATATTATGTAGATAAACTATCAAAACATTTTAAAGTTGTAACTTATAATTTTTTTCTTTGATAATGCTATCATATCTAACTGTTGATTATATTATATAAGTCTTTAATTTAATTATAAATGATAAGATAAAAAAACATTATATAATACTAGCATCGTATTCGCGCAATGATACGACAAAAAATAATTTTTGTTTTACAATATGTCGCTTTCAAAAATATAATGATATATTATTCGTGTAATTTGTAACGTCCCAATTTTATTTTATTTTGTCAATACTAAATCATATGATTAAAAGTCTACGATAATTAAAAGACTGTATGATACCATTTACATTTCGGGTGAAAACCCATAAAAATCTTAAGTTCAAGTACAATCACTTTGGGTTACATTAGAAAACTCATGAGAGTGAAAACGTTGCGGAAGCTTGCTGGGAATGAGCTATCAAACACGAGCTGGAGCCCCGCCGTGGTCAACACCTGAAAAGATGGTTAAACAACAATCGTAAGCACAAAGCTTAGCGAGTACTTTTACTTACAAACCAAACAGTTCATCAGAACACATTCTTCGCACCCATTACTGCAATAAGTGGTCTCATCAAATAACACGTATCTCATACCCACTACCGTAGTAAGTGGTCTCAACATACCCGCCTGTTAGGCGGTCTCGTCTCACCCGTTGTCGTCACAACGGTCTAACATACCCGGCACCGAAGTACTGTTCTCATACCCAACACCGGAGTGTTGGTCTCATACCCGATGCCGAAGCGTACGGTCTCATTCCCGACACCGAAGTGTGCGGTCTAACATACCCATCACCGGAGTGAACGGTCTAACATACCCGTCACCGGAGTGAACGGTCTAACATACCCGTCACCGGAGTGAACGGTCTAACATACCCATTACCGAAGTAAACGGTCTAATCACATTCAGTTATAACTCATAGTTGTTCACGTATTCACATGCATATATAAACATCTGGAATCTATTTAGATCATAATGAGAACACTGATGATATATTTATCATATACCACAAACATAACATGTCACACATACTACTATCATGTAATTGAGTGTATTCACATGTCTCATAACTTATCATCTGCTTACACATCATAGGTCGTATGCAAAGTCTATTTAAAACATACCCGACACCGAAGTGTTGGTCTACACATAGTATTCACGTATTCCACAATTATTCACTTTCTTAGGCACTATCAAACGTATTTGATGTCTATATAGAAATGTAAGTAAGAATACTCACATGTCGGCAGTTCTCATCATGCTGTTCTTACTTCAAAACTTTACTCGTGATTATCCTTCAATTGTCTGTCACCTGATCCAAGTCCAAAAAAGTCAACTCCAGATACTAGTCTCTTACCCACTTACGCAACTCCCATAAGTTGGATGAGTATACACTACTGGAAGTCACATACACATACTGGAAGTCGCATGAACCATATGCATACACTAGATGACTGTAACGCCCCAATTTTCAGAAAAACATAAATAAAACCATACTTGAAGTTCTTTAGAAATAAAAGAGTTATTTTACCAATAAGCGGAAGCAACAAAACTGTTTTGAACCCTCGGTTCATATAAAAGCCTGAAAGATACTTATTTACATCAAAAGATGCTTTCTCGCTAAACAACTGGGCGTTAAGTTTCAAAACACTGGTTTACTTAAATACATAACAACCGTCAAACTGAAGCTTTGCCCCTGTCTTTGATAAAACCTGCAAAACATTTTAGAAAATAATATCTGATAAGCTGCGAGAGCTTAGTGAGTAAACTAGACTGCCAATCATATAAACACATGAATATAATCATATGATAAACACTAACAATACTGATAATAAAACTCTGAGTAATTAACTGAGCCACTACTGCCCAAGGCAGTATGCTTATTGATTCACATAATTAATTAACTGAGCCACTACTGCACAAGGCAGTATGCTTATTATTACTGAGCCTTACTGTACATAGCAGTAAGCTTAACACACATAATATATATATACTGTAACACTACTGAACCTTACTGAACATAGCACCCATATCTGAGTGACCTAACATATCAATAACCTGATATAATAACATACATACCGTAAATATGACTAGTAGTCTAGAAGACTCACCTTATAGTCTGTGATGCTATAATAGTCCACAATCAATAATAATCTAGCGAACGCGCCTCTCATAAGTCTCCACATGAAATAATATTGTATATACATCAACACATGCATCTGCTGAACTGAACGACTGAATAAACACTAGGCACGCCCGTGCCTCGCCAGGCACGCCCGTGCCTTACACAAGGTACTCCCGTGCCTTACACCTAGACCACCCCGTGGTCTCTAGGCACCCTCTGGGCCTTTCTAGAACAGGGCACGCCCGTACCTCCTTAGGTACGGCCAAGGGCACGGTTGGATCTTGAAGGTCACGCCCGTGCCTTTCAACTGGTAGCAGCAGTTTGGTCGACTTACTTGCTGTCTCCGGCCAAAACACCCCAAAAACCCAACTTTAATTCATAAAAACGCTTCTGGGATGTTTTCCTACATCCCAAACAACTTCTAATCCATAAATAACAACAATAACATGCTGAAATCTGTGATTCACCATTGAATCAACTAAAAACCCATAAAACTTCAAAAACATAATTCAAGATCCTTACCTCCAACTTGTACGATCACTAGCTCCAGTTATTTCACCTTGCTTCCACTGTTCTTGAGCAAAATCTCCAGAGAATATTGGTGTTTGTATAGCATACGTGAGTTGGTTTTGCAAAAGTGAAGACTTTGACTATACAAAGTCAAAGATGGCAATATATATTTAAACTATGGACTAATTGCACAATTAGTCCCTCAACCTTTCCAAGTTCCGTTTTGACGGTTTTAGCCCTTCTAGTTCATAACCACATACTATCACGTATATCCATTAGTAACTCGTATACCACTTTGTACATTTCTCGCGTTAACTTAATAATAGAATTTCCGGGTTTTACAACTCTTCCCCACTTGAAATGATTTCGTCCCCGAAATCAACTACTGTTATGTTCTGAATAATATCATCATTTCCTGTACAGGCCCTCATGCATATACTGACCCCTCTTTTATACCTTTACCGGTTCCTTGACCCTTCTACTCTATTTATTAGATTCAACTGCTAAACCTCTGCAGGAATATAACACGCGAAAAATGTTCTGAATTTATAACAACTCTTCTGATAACTCTGATCTATAAACTGCTCTTCTCCACATGTACAATAATTCTGAATAACTGATTGACTTCCGGGCTTAGTCTTCTTTCCTTTCTGAATTTGATCACCTCTTTCCACAGTGCTACTGTCAATGATACATATCCCCTACTAAAGACTGGTGTGGTAATCTCTGTTTATCTGTATAACCCTTCTGTCTATTCTGAACATCTGACAATCTATTACATACCTTCTGAATCTGTTCTTTCTTTCGTTGTACCATTTCTGTACTACCCCACTCTGTCTGACTCACATCACCCAATACACTGAAGTTCAATATTAATATCATACATTAACATCCTGGTGCTGGACTGGTATCTGTTACAACACGAATTTCTGTCAAACAAATTTGTACCCCCGGCTTTCCTTCTGAATAGATAACACAATCATAACATATATTTTCCATCAACTGTATATCCCTTTCATTCTAACTATACTGAAATAAGACTTATCCCTCATCTCAATATGAAATCTGTTCCAAATTCTGAAAACACAACTGGCATCCCTGTCTGATTCAGTAGAAACTGATGTAATACCACAAGATACAATTTCTTTCACACATACATCTGTTAACTGTTCTGCGTGACAAGTTTTCTCTAATGAAAACAAGTTATATATCTTTTAAGGATATTTCCCCACTTGTCTGATTATATCTCATTTTACCTCCAGCTATCAATAATTCACTCTTAGGTATTCATACCCTTAGTAACTTCTAGCTACACACCACTATAAACTTATGAATTTCTTATAGGTGTGTCTTACACGCACCCCCATAACCTGATACTCATATACAACCATATCCAATTAACATATCATAACTGTTTTTAAACTGATTGACTACTTGTCCCCTTTAATCCCTTCGTTATAATACTTTCCACCTTTGATCACCTTTCACTGAACTGTTCTCAACACCTCCGAATAAGAGTGTCGTCACTGTCATTTAGATAATTAGTTCACATCAGTACTATTTCTGATTTCCTGTTCAAACTGTCGGCAGTACTATTTCTGATTTCCTGTTCAAACTGTCGGCTATACCATTAGCCTTACTCTGAATAACATAATATTCTATTCACAATCCTCTACTGATTCTAATCACTGTTTCTATCACCTTTACAGGTCTTTCTCATTCAACAATTATTTCCAACTGTCATAACTTAGTGTAAATAACATTTCATACATAACAACACATAATCCCATCATATCACACTGAATGCTACTGTAAGTACTAAAGGTAGTCTTACATCTACTCATCTCTAAATGCTATCGCAGCGCACTGATGATAGTCTTACATCACTTATGAATGCTATTGCGGCGCACCAACGATAGTCTTACATCCACATATCCACCCACTATCGGGGTATAAACATCACGTATCATATACATAACATATCACATATACTACTATCAAGTGCAAGTCGGTGTACTCATCCTCATCCCATTTTAACTGTCTAAAAGTGTAAGCAATAATTCTGCCCCTCTGCATTAAAACACAATCCCTGCCGCTGTACAAAGCAAACTCAAACCACTGTCATTTCTTTAATCAATTCAGGTAGCGCAAAACTGTCGTTTCACAAAATTTCTGTTAACAATCCCATAATGATACTGACCACAATCTGCCTGTCTGATGGTAACCCTGGGTACTTCCTCGGTTTACACGTCAAATATTCGTATACTACTTTCGCATTTTCAAAACTCATCTGTTTCTTCTCTAACTAATACTCGTAACACAAACTAAAGAAATAGTATATCCATACTGAGGATACTTCCTATTTCTATAAACTAGCCATACACATAACTTTTTGGTTTTTGGTACTAACATATATATATAGTTCTTCCCCACTTGGGATATGAACTAATATCACTTTCTGTTCACATAATACTGTAACCTGGTTACTATCAAACCAGTCTATTCCAATTACTGTTTGGAATTCTCTCATAATCATGGCTATAGTTTCAACAAGGAATCTAATTGTATCTAGTTCTAACACACTTGACTGAAATCTTTACAGAATAACTAAATATTAACAATTTACTTGTAGCAGAATCAAATAACATACGAGCAAACAAGCTGTTGACAAAATATATATACCTGGAACTACACCTGGCTTTGTTTATACTCCTTCTCCCTCTTCATCTCAAAATATGTGTGGACGGTAAAGTTGAAGCAGACTTGAAATCGGTAAGCGCTGTTATTGCGGTTGGATTGGGACATTCAGACCTTTGATGACCTGACTGATAACAATTATAACACACTTTGATCGGATTCTTGCAATCTCTGCTCCAGTGATCAGGTTTCCCACATTTATAACATACCAAAGAACCAACCCTGCATTCTCCCAAATGACGTTTCTTGCATAACAAACAAACTGGATATGTCTTCTGCATCACCATCTTTTCTTGAGTTTCAACTCTCGGTTTCTTATACACTAGCGTCACCTTCTCCACTGGCTTCTTCTCTGTTTCCTGTCTGATCAACTCTAACTCTCTAGCCCTTGCAGCATCCATCATGGATTTCACTGTTTGATGCTTACTAGCATCAATAAACTCTCGAATGTTAGGCTTGAGCACCATCATGTACCTATACATCTTCATCTTTTCATTTGCCACATAGTCTGGGCAAAAACGAGCTTTCTCCATAAACTTTGCATTAATCTCTGGTACAGTCTCCTTTGTCTGTTTCAATTTCTGGAATTCATCCACAATCTTATCAACTTCTGCCTATGGTACAAATTGTTCGAAAACAATTTCTTTAAACTCTTCCCATGTCATAACTTCTATCTGAACATAACCTCTTTGTTTTACCTCCATATCCCACCAATCCTTAACTGCACTTCTCAGTTGATTGGTTGCATATCTTACTTTATTCTCAGGTGCACACGAACAAGTGTGAAACGCACCTTCAACTTCGGAGATCCATCTATGACTGATGACTGGATCAGTTGCCCCATGAAACAACGGTGGCTGACAAGCTGCAAAGTCTCTGAACGTACAACTTTTCGGGGCTTCATATATAATAACTTGAGGTTGAAGATTAACCCCAACACCCGCAACAATTAACCTAGCTGCGACTTCCCGTCCAATCACTTCCTTAATCTGATCATTTACCTGATCTACAACCTGTTTTATGATATAAGGAATACTTCGTTCCAACGCTTTACTAATTTCCCTTGCTACAATTTCTCTAATTGCAGCTTCTGGTACTTCCTGATTTATCTCTGGGGCTCCTCCCTCCTCATCATACTGTGTTCCTAAAAGAACATGCTCATCTGTCACACTAGTCTCTACCCCTTCGGGTCTACGACTGGGACCACCCTTAACATTATTAATAGCTCTTGAACCTCTTGTATTAACCATCCTGGTAGTATAGATAAAGCATTTAGGAAAAGGTAGCTCTATCACACCATCCTCTATAACAAACAGTTACTAATACATCCAACATATCAGTACACCTATTATCTGATCCAAAGTATTTCTGCATATACTAAGGCATTCTATATATCTATAATCTCAGGTGTACTACTTCTACAAGTACCCCTCAACCGATTCACAAGATTCCTCATGATTTCATTAAGTTCCAACACGTATCATATGTCTGTAATAATATGAGCTCTTATATTATTATAAACATATTACACACGTTCGATCTTAACTTTACCACAAAAAGTCCCGATTCACAGGCTTAGGCCATGTATCTCTAATAAAGTATATCACATATTCATGTCATAATTTATCTCATACTGACTACACATGTAAAACCAACTCTTAACAGTTGTAAGCATACATATCATATCCGTCCTGAACACATCATGCAATGACACATAATGCTCGCATAACACATATCAATATAATTACTAGTATACTCACTAAGCTGCAAGCCTCCAGTTTGACTAACTCCGCAGAACCATGGTTTAAGTCCAGACGATGCATATCACACCTCCAGATCCCTCAAACCGTGGCTTTGATACCAAGTTCTAACGCCCCAATTTTCAGAAAAACATAAATAAAACCATACTTGAAGTTCTTTAGAAATAAAAGAGTTATTTTACCAATAAGCGGAAGCAACACAACTGTTTTGAACCCTCGGTTCATATAAAAGCCTGAAAGATACTTATTTACATCAAAAGATGCTTTCTCACTAAACAGCTGGGCGTTAAGTTTCAAAACACTGTTTTACTTACATACATAACAACCGTCAAACTAAAGCTTTGCCCCTGTCTTTGATAAAACCTGCAAAACATTTTAGAAAACAATATCTGATAAGCTACGAGAGCTTAGTGAGTAAACTAGACTGCCAATTATATAAACACATGAATATAATCATATGATAAATACTAACAATACTGATAATAAAACTCTGAGTAATTAACTGAGCCACTACTGCCCAAGGCAGTATGCTTATTGATTCACATAATTAATTAACTGAGCCACTACTGCACAAGGCAGTATGCTTATTATTACTGATCCGTACTGTACATAGCAGTAAGCTTAACACACATAATATATATATACTGTAACACTACTGAACCTTACTGAACATAGCACCCATATCTGAGTGACCTAACATATCAATAACCTGATATAATAACATACATGTCGTAAAATATGACTAGTAGTCTAGAAGACTCACCTTATAGTCTGTGATGCTATAATAGTCCACAATCAATAATAATCTAGCGAACGCACCTCTGATAAGTCTCTACATGAAATAATAGTGTATATACATCAACACATGCATCTGCTGAACTGAACGACTGAACAAACACTAGGCACGCCCGTGCCTCGCCAGGCACGCTCGTGCCTTACACAAGGTACTCCCGTGCCTTACACCCAGACCACCCCGTGGTCTCTAGGCACCCTCTGGGCCTTTCTAGAATAGGGCACACCCGTACCCTAAAGGTCACGCCCGTACCTCCTTAGGTACGGCCAAGGGCACGGTTGGATCTTGAAGGTCACGCCCGTGCCCTTCAACTGGTAGCAGCAGTTTGGTCGACTTACTTGCTGTCTCCGGCCAAAACACCCCAAAAACCCAACTTTAATTCATAAAAACGCTTCTGGGATGTTTTCCTACATCCCAAACAACTTCTAATCCATAAATAACAACAATAACATGCTGAAATCTGTGATTCACCATTGAATCAACTAAAAACCCATAAAACTTCAAAACATAATTCAAGATCCTTACCTCCAACTTGTATGATCACTAGCTCCAGTTATTTCACCTTGCTTCCAGTGTTCTTGAGCAAAATCTCCAGAGAATATTGGTGTTTGTATAGCATACGTGAGTTGGTTTTGCAAAAGTGAAGACTTTGACTATACAAAGTCAAAGATGGCAATATATATTTAAACTATGGACTAATTGCACAATTAGTCCCTCAACCTTTCCCAGTTCCGTTTTGACGGTTTTAGCCCCTCTAGTTCATAACCACATACTATCACGTATATCCATTAGTAACTCGTATACCACTTTGTACATTTCTCGCGTTAACTTAATAATAGAATTTCCGGGTTTTACAATGACTGTCGCATGAAACTATACATTTGTTCATGCGACTATCGCATGGTATTACTGAAAGTCGCATGGACATGCATTGAAAGTCGCATGGACCAATGCAAGGTCGCATGAACTGTACTGAAAGTCGCATGGAAATATACATACTTAAGTGAAAGTCGCATGGTGTATTCACAACTACTAAAAGTCGCATGGAAACATCCATGTTCTAACTGAAAGTCGCATGGCACGAATACAAGGGCTGAAAGTCGCATGGACTAACTGAGTGTCGCATGGACACTTACTGAAAGTCGCATGACATGCTGAAAGTCGCATGACGCATTCATAACTAGGTCTGAAAGTCGCATGAACTCCCCCCTTCCCCATGCGACAGTCGCATGGGGTAAACACAAAGTCGCATGACTTGCTTACATAAGTCGCCCGACTTATGTTGGGGGTCACATGGAAGCTCATCTTCCTCATCGGTTCATAATTTCTAAACCCAGACTCCATAGTCAAAAATAAACTCTTTCAAAACTTAACCAAATCACTTTATTTTTGTTTCAAAACATTTCTACATTCATTTAAACACTTCCTTCAAGATTTAAACACATTTCATCAAGTATCAAAGATCACATCTCAAATTCTTTCTCACTAGTTCTTCATAAACCCACAACCTCAAAACCCAGATTAAAACTCATGCTAGCATCATCCAGACAAGATAAAATTTGATAGCTACACTACCACAATGAGATAGCAACATTACCCGATGAGTCTCTTGACAATTCCTTGAGTTTTCAACAATTCTTGGTATCTCCTTCTCCTGCTTCTCGTGGGTTTAGCACACACCAACACCAACTGAGTTCTTTGTATGAATGAATGAAACAGTAACAAGTGTTGGGGGCTGTGCCCTAGATGGTTTTAAATACACCTTCTAAAAAGGCCTTAAGCCCAATCTTGACTTAACAAGCCCAACTGGTACTTAGTCTATACCAATTATTTCCATAGATCCATTTGTCCAAACATATACATACGTATTTAAACCCAATAGAATTTAACTAGTCCATCATAAATTTCACAACTCAACTCAATATTATTTTCTCAATAAAATATTCTTTTTATTTATTTTCGAAGTTCGGGTATTACATAATTCAATATAAAGAAGTTTTCTATAACATGTATGTTTTTTTTTAATTTTCTTTTATTTGCATAAACTATTTTATTAATTTTAAAAATAAATTCTAAAACACATTAAGATAAGAAAAAAATTATATTTATAAAATAAGGTGAGAGAAGTTAATGTTCATGTGGTGGATAATTGTGTTTCTGTGAGAGAGAGTTTGTGCGGGGGTATATTTTAAATGAATAAAAAATAAAAGTGAATTACAATAAAAAGTGAAATGGTTAAAAATTGAGTAAATGAAAATAATTTAGATAGAATGAAAGATCAAGATTTTATCTTAATTGATTTTTAGGAATTCTTAAAATTAAGAATGAGAGAGAATGGTTAATAGTTTATATAGTAGTATATATATAGATATAGATATTGTATGCTAATTTTTGAATTTAAGTAAATTTTATTTAGCTCCTACCTTATATCTTGTATAATTGAACTTAGAATAAAATTGAGTTTTAATTTTTGACCAAATAAATGGCTATGATTGCGCAATTAAAGTTCTGACTAAATGAAGTGTTTGAATTGTCTAATTAAATTGATGAATGCTAATATTTTATTAATATTGAGATGAGATAATAATGTTTTTAATGTCTTTTTTCGTATTTTAATATCTTTTGGAACTTATTTTTAATGTCTTCATCCATCTTGGTTCGATTACACCAAATCAACGCAATTAGATAATCTTCATTTATATATGTAATCTCCGTTTTGCATCGTAGAACCACTTCTTCATTCAGTTTTGTATAACCTTGCATCTTTCGGTTTATATAATCAAGCATTTTTGCTTCCATTACACCGTTTTGCATCCTATAATGCAATCGGTTAATCTTCAATTACACCAAATCCACGTTTTCATTTATATGACTTTTCTTGTATTAGATTAACTTTGAGCATTTGTTACAATAAGATTAGGTTTAAAAGAGATTTGTAGCAAAGATGGGTTTAACTTTGCTTATATAATCCACTTTTGCATCCAATACAATGAGATTTACTTCTTGATTTGGAATTTAAGAGAGCTTTGTATAATAATTGTTTATGTGTCTTAAAGTTGAGGTTTCACATTTACTTATCTATGTTGGTATGTCTTAACTTCTTGATTTGGGGTTTAAGAGAGATTTGTATAAAAATTGCTTATGTTGTTTCTTTAAAGTTGTGGTTTCACATTTACAAGTTTTAATTATAAATTCTCTTCTTTTATTTCATTGCGAAGAATTTAAAAAACATGACAATTTTACAACCAGTATTGTGAGCTTTCTCTTTTTTTACACTTTTGTTGTTACCATTTCTAAAATTTGTTAATTTGTGCTGTTTTGATTCGCAATTCAATTTATGAGTTATGTTTGTTTTTGTTTGATACTCGTCTTACTACTGTTATGTGATAGATTTATTTTGACTTGGATATATAGTTCCAATTGATTAAATTTTTTTTGTTTTAGGCCATGTTTGATATGCTAAAATTAAAGTCAGAAAAGGAATTGTCTATTACCATAGAATGTAAAAAGTTTGTTTGTTTTGATTTTTGGAATGTAATAGATTATTCAATAATGAATGAGAATCCTTTCATAACTACCCATTTCATTCCATAGCTTCTCAACGTTTTTATTTGATTCTGTAGGTAAAAGGAATGGACAAGGACCATTTTACCCCTATCAAACATTACTCATACGCAACGTCAAATTGAATTCAAATTTAAATAGATTGGGAGGGGACTGGAATGAAAATTATGACGGGTTTATGAAACATTTGAGAGGCTTTTATGAAAATTATATATTAATGTAATTAATTATAGGTTGTTTATAAATTATGTTAAATAACTTATGATATATTTTGTTTAGAGAAAAAATAATTATATATTTGCGACCATCTCATTTTTAACTACGTTTTGGTATAAATTTTATTGTAATATGACACTTTTTTAAAATTGGTATATTTTTAATTTTTTGTTATACGTTAATAGCAGTGGATAGATAATTCCCCCTCATTCAATGTCATCACCCATCCATGAATTCATCCCATACATTTTACCACACTTAATCCCCCTACACTCTCCATCCATGAATTCTACTTACCAAATAAACGACTAAGATTGTTTCTCGCGGTATTCACAATAAGATCGGTTCACAAATGAATCTTCCCATATATATATAAATAGGGAAAAGTTCAAACGAGAATTATTTTTCGTACGAGAACTGCGATAACCAATCTTAGCCGTCCAATTCCCTCTTCTTCAATTGGATTGCCCATCCATGAATTCCTTACATGCACTTTGCTACACTCAATCCCCCCACGCTCTTCATCTATGAATTCCACTTACCACTTGAGTGGCCAAGATTGATTCTTGCAGTTCCCGTACGAAAAACAGTTTTCATTAGAACCCTCTCATATATATATATATATATATATATATATATATATATATATGAAGGATCAATAAAAACCTCTTTTATATAAATAACTTAAGAAACTATTATGAACCATTAGATCTATCCATCAAGGGCTTAGATTTAAACACACACACATATATGTGTTTGTAGTTGATAATTGGCATGTATCGTACATAAAAAGACATTTTTGGAATAATAAAATTCCATTATCCTGATATTTCTCATTCACATGTTCTAACGTGATAAGGATGGTTTTCTTTATGCATTACATAAATATTACTTTTATTAACAATAGTGAACACGAGAAACGTATTAATATTATACTAAAACTTTTATATGTGAAATATAATTTTATATTTTTTAAAAGAGTACATATAAAAATTATTAAATATAAAAATTTTATTTACGTACCCGAGCACCGCACAGGTATAGCACTAGTTGGGTATGAGAGCAATGGTTTTGCTACTATTAGGTTGACACAATTTATTAATGATAATCTCGTAGTTTTGATTTTTATTAAATTTTTAAAGATGTGTAAAGTGTATTTATAATAAAATTTTATATATGAAATTACTTAAATTTAAGTTATATCTATTTTTTAATACATGGACATTTTGATTATTGTTTATTTATTTCATTTCATTACAATAGCTATTTCTGTTTACCAAACATACTACGGTAATGATTCATTCTGTTTCGAGAAAGCAACCAAATATGCGGATGGAATAGTAATAAACTATTTTATTCATTTGTCCATTCCATTCCTTCGTAATTACAATTTGTCTAACCAAACATACTCTTAGTTTTCAACGTATTGTTACTATATATATATATTTAGATAATTTTGCCGTTTTGAACTCCTTGTTTGAATAAACTTTCCATGAGATCCACACTAAAAAAGGAAGATCGGTTTTTTACTTATTTTTTTAATCCAAGAATTTCATTCAAGTTTTAACAAATATAATTCCTTGTGATGGTAATTTTACCATTAATAAAAGTGGGTGTCAATCACTATCCAGGTTGAATTGTTTTTTAAACAAAATGTAGACAATTGAGGTGGTAAAATTTACCCATTTATCTATTTTTGGATCAATTGGGCCAGGTATTTTAAATATTTGGTTTAATTGGGCTGTGATATATTTTTCACTTGGGTTTAAATGGGCATTAAACAAGATTGAGGATTAAAGACGCGGGTCACATTGGGCTATTCAAATGAAGTCACGGGTCATACTGGGCCGACTTAGAAAAGAACTCTAGACCGGTGGTAGTGTCTAGTGTGGTACTGTCGTTAAGTCTGACTCAGTTACGTCGTCGCCTTGTCGAAGAACAACGGAGCAACACGAACTCAAGAGAAGACTGCCGTCGGTTGATAACTGTAACTCCATCACTCGATTGATAGACGATCGTCGATACAGTCATGTCGCAAGCAAGAACAGATTAAAAAACTTTTTTTTGTGCAGTGATTATAACCCAACAAATAAAACTACGAATGCAATTTACAAATAAGTACTACCGAAAATATAAAGCTTTACTAATTTCAATCTTCGAACATTTATAAATATGTTGTTTTATTTGTTATTGTTTCTATGGATATGATTCACTATTTTAGAATCACTTTATATACCTTTTTATATTTATTTACATGTTAAATATTTATGTAGAATCACTTTATATACCTTTTTATATTTATTTACATGTTAAATATTTATGTTTCTTTAAGCATCTATACATATACGGATCTTTAAACTAGTATTTATTAATATTAAAAAATTACTTCAGTTTTATCACTTCAATTTTCTTATGTCTTTCTCCTAAAACCTGAATTCTTTTTTCTTTTCACTTTTCAGTTTTGTTTTTTTAATTTATGTTATTATTGTAAGAGAGGAAGGAGTGGGAGGGTGGTAGAGGGTGAGGTGAGCAAATCATTTGGGTGGTGGATGTGGTACCATACCATAGATGTGTGGTGAAAGAGGAGAAGTGGTGGATACCATTTGGATAGTGATGTAGTGGGTGTGTGAGACCATTTATTTATTTATTTTAATTTTGATTGGTTAGTAGGGTAATACATATGTCTCAAAATTTTGTTTGGTAAGAAATAATCACTACGGGATTGAGTGATAGGTTGAGTGGTAAAAGAAAAAAGCTGACATGACGGTGTAATAGGTGTAGAAGAGTGTTATCACTCCTTGCTCTCTAACTACTGTTAGTAGACGATTAAGTATCAGAAAAATATTCAGCACTATCTAAAAATATATAATTTATATAAAAACTTATTTAGATTTAACTTTATTTAAAAATACTCCATGTTGAAGTATGGCGTGGGGTGATAGGTGATTAGGGTGTGGTGGATGAGGACCTGAATATAGTCAAGATCGGAAGTCAAGGTGTGGTCAGAGCTAGGTTCTTTATCAAGCTTAATTATTTTTTGGTTTTCAATTTTTGATTGTGTTGCTAGTCGGCGAGTTTTAGAATGTGGTGTAATAAGAGTGATTATAATATGTTTGAGAAGTACGGGTGAAAAACTAACATGGCTATTTAAAGGGAAGTGATCACTACTTACATATTTTTTAGAAATTGATCGATGAAAACTCATGTTAGGACTCTAGTTCTGTTGCTAACTCCTTGGATAGCACCAGTAATATTTTGATTGCACTCACAAGTTCGTATATTTGCACTAGTTTGATGATTGCACATCCTCAATTTCCTCTATATCCATCTTTATTTTCGAGCTTCTTTGGCAATTCATGAGATGGTGATTCGTGAATCTGTAGATCGTCGAATACGGTTACCACAAAACAATCGCTTCTTCAATCTTCACCGGCTCAAGTTTTAGAGGCTGAGTCAAATTAGAGTTTGACTGTGTACAACTCGGCTCAATTCGATTACACCCCTAAGCGTAGTGATTAAAATGTTCTTTAAAAGCTTGGTAACTTGTTATAGAAGGTCAAGTAGCTAAAACGGTGAATTATAACAAGTTTAGGGGTTAAAATATTTATTAAAAAATTTTAAGGATTAAAACATTCATTTAAAAAGTGTAGGGGTTAAACCATTTTTAAACCAAAATTTTAGGGGTTAAAATATATTTTACCCAATTAAAAATAACAAAACGTTAACCAACGGAGCCGTTTTTCTCTTTTCATATTTGAATAATAAATATTTAAACTTTTTGGTTATTTTTTAATGAAACTTTGCAGAAATTGTAAATCTTGAACTTTATACGTTTGAAAATGTTTCTAGTTTTTAATTTATTATTTGTTATTTTTATATATTTTTTATTATTATGACATTCGGTTCTTAAAATCGGTCTGGTCGGTTGAACAAATGAAACAGTAGGACAATCAGACCAGTTTCAAAAATATGTCATAATCATAAATGCACCATTACAATAAAAAAAACCAAAGATTCAAAATAGAAAGATTATTCATGATTAAGTAAAAAAAGATTCAAAATAGAAAGATTATTGATGATTAAGTAAAAAAAACGAAACGACACATTGAGAAGGAGTTTTTGTAAGCATAGCCAAACCTTGAAAGTAACATCAAATCTAATTTAAGGATCCAAGATTGTTGAGATTTAATTAAGTTGAGCCGCCGTTAATTAATTTGTAAGTTGATGGGTCTCCATATCTTTGGTGATATTGATGACAAAATCCATCAAAGTGTTTGGATCTTCAACATTCTTATTGAGCTTCTCGTAAGTAAAAGTCCAAGTGACGATGTTGTCTTCTCCCTTTGTATCAACCTGGACCGTGATTAGAAAGCTCTTGAAAGTCTCTAATATATCACCATCGATCACCTTAAAACTCACTAGTTTTTTCTCTTCATCGATTGTATCAATCACTTCTTTAGCCACTTTTGCCTTCCCGTCTATCAAGTTACCAAAATATATCATATTAAATAGCTTTAGTACTTGACAATCAATTGAAGTTAAGAGTACATTGGAAAACTATTGAAGTTTATTTATTTGTTGACCCTTCTTACATTTTGATATATTCACGCCATCTGTTAAATATACGACACAAAACTTTATGTTATTCTAAACAAAACATATTATTAAACTATGTAGTTAAGATTTTCAAAATAAGACCAATATTGAATATATAATTTTGATTAAGTTTTAGGACAAGCTACATTAATACGTAGACTATACATATATACATATACATATTCTAGTATTGTATGAATCATACTTTAATCAATACTAGATTTCTAATGTGATAAGCTTTCAAAAGTTATTTTTGATATAATTTGAGTACATATAACAATATAAAAATAGATAAGTTGGATATATAAACAAAGTAATTACATGAAAAGGTGATTTTTGAAAGTTTGTAGGATGAAAATGTAAGTTTTAACATAAATACATACAACAAAAAATTACTCTCATGTTGTAGAACTCATGCAAAAAAAATAAAAAAAAATTAAAAGACTTACCGTGAAAATAGTTCAAGAGAATGATGGATCCAACAGTTCCCCATTCACCATCATGCAGACCAACACCTTTTATGTTATCGGGGCTCATTTCAGATACCTCATGTGGCCTCTGTCTAAAAATTTCATGAAACACATCACCATCTGACTTGATATTGACTTGCTTAACCAGGGAACCTTTGAGAGGTGTCTCGTTTGTGCTTTGATGCTTTTCCATATCTTTAGTGATACTCACAACAAAATCCATCAAACTGTTTGGATCTTCAACATTCTCATTCAACTTCTCATAATTGAAAGTCCAAGTTACAATGTTATCTTCTCCCTTGGTGTCTACTTGAACCGTGATCAAGAAACTCTTAAAAGTATCTAATAAATCACCCCCAATCACCTTAAAACTCACCAACCTTTTCTCTTCATCTATTGCATCAATCACTTCTTTGGCTACTTTTGCCTTCCCATCTACATACAATATTAAGTCAAAACATGCCCATCATAAAATACAACAATATGTTGCTCGGACGTTTCGTATTAGATGTGTAAGAAGATCATGATCATCTTATTCCAAATGCATAAGTGAAATTTGGATGCCATGCCAATGAATTAGATACACATGCATCTAAATTCACTAGTGCATCTAATTAACTGACCATGAATAAGTTTTTACCAAATGTTCATTTACACATTACAAGTTGTAGTAGAATATATTAATGCACGCAAATGAATTAAAAAATGATGACTAACCATGGAAAAAGTTTAAGAGAATGACCGATCCAACAGTACCCCATTCACCATCATCCAAACCAACACCTTGTATGTTATCGGGGCTCATTTCGGATACTTGATGTGGCCTCTGTCTAAATATTTCATGAAACACATCTCCATCAGATTTGAAAGTGATTTGTTTAACTAGGGTACCACTTAATGCCATTTTTGTGAATAATGAAAGAAGCACGAAAGAGAATGAGGAAAATGGTATGAGATCCTTTGCCTTTATACTAGTTCCTCAAGCATAGGTTATGCGAAATAATGATATATTATATACTTATATCAAAAGTGATAATAACAATAATAGTAACCTTGCACAATAATATTGACTTTATGTTCATTTCATTTGCCTTTGGCTTTTAGTTAGGTTAATCATTGTCCTTGTGGTCGATTGTATATTTGATTTTTTGGGGCAGGTAGTGTTTCTTTTCCTCTTAAGATATTTATTTTATTTTTAAATCACATGGTATAGAATTATAATCGAGTTAGAATAAATATATATTAATTTATCCGGTGTACCTTTTAACAAAATAAATTAAAAAGATTGTCTCTTTTTTTAGGCTGCCTTCTATTGATAAGTAGTTTTTCTACTTTTCGGGTAGAGTATGACTATGTATATTGCCACAAAAAGTGTTGTCTTTTTTTAAGCGGCCGTCTATTGATGATTAACTAAAAATGGTAAAGAAATTGTATTATAAGCTAAATTAAAATAATATTAATGAATTAACCAACACAGGGTACTAGTGCTCAGAAAGAACTTGTAAAGGTAAGAAATGTGTGTAATTAGGAACTTTTATGATAGGTGATATTATGCGCATAAACAATTAAATAAGTATTTTTCACTTAAGGTTCTTACGTTACTTGTAAAATTGTACCTATGAAAGTTCTTGTGAGTGTAATTGCACTTATGATAGTTAATGCTAGCCGGTAGTATCGTCTCCTTAACAAAGAATTATATCTCTAATAAAAATATGTATAGTTGTTAAAATCTTCTATCTTCTAATATAAATAAAAGAATAACACGAAACAAAATCTATTAAACAATCTTAACAATTGATTTAGGTAAGCCATCCATTTTGGTAAAAATTAAAGTTTAGTTTTAACTTTTTTTTGTCAAAACTAAACACTCTAAATTAAGATGTTAATTAAATTCAATTATAATATAAGATAAGACAGAGGTAAAAGAAAATATTACTTTAACTTAAAAAAATAAAATATATTCATATGTATATAAAGATAATGTACACCTGTAAGATAACACTAGCATCATACTCACGCAATGCTGCGACGGTTAATAGTTTTTAGTTTACAATATATCGCTTTTAAAAATATAATGATATGTTATTCGCACAATTCAATGTCACGAAAAAACTTTTTATAGCAACATGTCCGTTCTTTTTCAAATTTTCTTTTATATACATCTAACTATTTTATTAATTTTAAAAATAAATTCTAAAAGACAATAAAATAAGAAAAAAGATTTATATTGATGAAATAAAGAGAAGAGTTAATAAGATTTTAAAAATTATATTGATTTGGGTAGATAATTGTGTTAGTATGAGAAAATATATCTATAAAATCTCATGGACACGTCAAACACAAACCTAAAATTGGAGTATTTAAGATTTTTAAACTATCTACAAACTATGTAACATACAAAAGCTCTTCTATTATCTCTTGTAATTTTTTAATATTGATAAAAGAAAGAACTTTCATTAATTTAATTAAAAAATCATAAGTTTTTATTTAGAGATTAAAACCCTCAACCTTAAAAAAAACACCTTAAATCATAATTTGATACAAATTGGTCAACGACTTTTGGGTCTAGGATTAATTGTGTGTAATATAAATTATATAATTGCCAAATGTTCCTAGGACCCCGAGATAGGGCGTGGACCCCTCGACGGCTCGACCCAGCCTGTTTGGGTCTAGGATTTCAACATGATTTATCTACAAGAATTACAAGAAAAGGCGTCTCGATAGGATCTTCCATCGAACTTGTTACGAAGCCTATGTTTTAATGGTATTCCAAAAACAGGGTCTTTAATTATGTTCAGCACATGTTACCAAAAGTACATCTGTACAATTGCATCTCAAACTTGATAAGTAAGAACTCAAATAAAATCAAAATTATATTTACAGCTCAAAGTAGATAGTAGAACCAGTAATAAGCTTAAACATATAAAAAAATAATAATTAAAACGCATAATTCGAATTAAACTCGCCAACCATAACGATTAACCCAGAATAGATCAATAGAGGTACAAACCTTGAAGCTCACCTTTGTCATTTGGTACATTAATAGTGAGAAACAATATAATGAAAATTGAAATATATAGTTTATACACATGTACATAACTTTGAGTTATATTAACTCCACTTGCTAACCAGCACCTAATTACCAACCAGGTACGGCACTGGCTCCCCTATAGGGAGGTCCGAGGTTTTAGTCTTAAGGTGGTTTCAATCCGACCGGGAGAGACATTATAAATCCTAGCGACAAGATTACATATATTATTATGTATATTGATTAAAACTATATTCTTCTCTAATATATTTATGTACGTATATGCGATTGTTTTACTACTAAAGATGTATGCATATTTACTTATTTAATAAATCAGAAACGTCTTTTCTGGAACTGACTGGAATGGGAGAAGCAGAAAGCCCGTTTTTTCTATCCGAAACAAGCGTGATATCATTGTTCTTATGTTCTATAGATGAACTGGAAGACGATGAACCAATTATCTGCACCATTAAACTTCCACCTACAGGGATCATATCGAAGTTCTTTAAAATGGTGTAATATTTAAGAAATGTTGACTATACCTTAATGTTGCATGTATAAAAAATGATTATATCAATTGTAGCTAACAGAAGAGATCAAATATGCATAGGCCAGCTGAGTACCGAGAAGATAAAGTGATAAACAAATTTGGTTTTGTTTATGCCAATCCCAGCCAAAAACTGACTGAAAAACTGTAAAATGACGGAGAAAAAAAATGGCGAAAACTTAAATAATTTAAAAACATAATACGAATATTAGTTTAAATGTGCAAGTTTGCAAGTTTCATGCCAGAAGTGGAGCATAAACAAAACCGAAATGATACTTAGGTAGCAGATAATGTTCTGATATTTGGTTGGCTTTGGTGTAAATGTTTCAATACTGGGTGGCTTATGTCTACATTATTTTTTTG
This sequence comes from Dittrichia graveolens, assembly GCA_038502395.1. NCBI lineage: Eukaryota > Viridiplantae > Streptophyta > Magnoliopsida > Asterales > Asteraceae > Dittrichia > Dittrichia graveolens. The sequence continues at coordinate 111,360,867 of JARJIL010000002.1, forward strand.
AAAAAGTGAGAAAAAGTGAAATGATCTAAAAGAAAAAGGAAGGGGAGGGGGGTCACCTAGAACAAGAGCAGCACCAAACCATCCAGAGACACCCCATCTTTCACCAAGGAGAAACCATGCAAAACCGGCACCCCAAACTGGCTCCAACCCATAAATTATTGCAGTTTCTGTGGCTGATATATCACGCATTGCCGTCATCTGTTTCAATTGATTACGAAATATTAGCTACAGATGTAAGAAAGGATACATATGTTCAATATTTATAACAACAAAATAAACAGATTTGGATTCCAACTTTATCAAGAAAACGTTTCTGCTTAATAAGAACATAGTATATGCTCATTAGAAGTGTACAAGACTACTGATATTTATGATTCCCTTGAAGGAAGGATGCCAACTTTGTTATCTTGTGGGAAGTAAATTCACTAGTATGAAACCCCAATAATGCAACAAATTTTGTAGGACTGTTGCTTTTTATGGGTCCAAACCCGGATGAAGAATGATATAGTGAGTCGTATTTATTCAAGAAAAATATATCAGGTTTGATTTACTCTAAGAGAGCATATCAAAGTTGTGTTTTTATTAAAAATGCCATCTTGCACATTTGAATAGAAGATAAGTTGATATCTAAGGTTTAAAATTTTAACACAACAAAACTTTTGAATCTTTTTTATATATGCATCACTTGTTTTATTCTCTAACCATCTAAGTAACCTGGAAAGTCTCAAAAGAGACCCGGGTTCAATCTTCACCAAGGTGGAACACTTCTTTCAGTTCCATGTTCAATAACTTAAGGAGTAAGAAAAACTACATTGCATAAAGCAGAACTTCTGTAAAAGTACATTGCAATTCTAAGACATTTGTATTAATCTGAATCATCTGAATCATCTGGTACAGCAGTAGTTGTAGAGGTTAAGAATGCGCCAAAAAACTCATGACTCTATGAAAAAACATTACTTGGCGACTTAGAACTTGTAATCAAGAACAGTACATAAGAATTAAAGATCTTCACCTCTATCCACAAGCAGATGCCTGTTGAAAACACCCCAGTATATAGAGCTGGTATCCAGGGGAATTCCACAATCCAATTTGAGAACATTGCCCATGTCCATGATGATGGATGATACTCTAGGCTACCATCATTCACACCTCCAATCAAATACCAGAAAATAGATGACAAAGCAACAACACACACCTATAAATTACAAGGTCCTAATAGTGTTATTAGAAGAAGATAGAACGAAAAACATAATTGTTAGAAACTTTTGACTATCTTTCCACAAGACACACCTATATAACTCAGAAATTTTAAGGGAAAACATAATCCTTTGAAAATAAAATAAATGAATTAACTGACCTCGTATCCCAGGACCGGCAAGAAGTTCTTTTTGTCTGTTTTCCTTGATATATGCTCAGTTCTTAGCATGTGTATGCCGAAGAATAAGGCGCTTAGAAAGTTAAATAAATCACCCATCTGACAGATTTAACAAAAGCTTCATTTACCAGTCATAGAAGTTCATTGTTTGAATGTACATCCACAGACACAAACACACACAAACACACACAAGGACCCCTCCTTAGATAACGCTTACACATGGAGGGGAGCCACTGCATTCCAGCATTCCAACCCCAATAATTGACATAAGAGCTCCAAACCAAGTTCGAGCCGGAATCACCGCTCCTAGCATACCATCAATCAAGGGAACCACAATTACCTGATTTGGTCATATTATCATATCAATTATGAAAAAAATGCACCATGTTTACAGAGAATTATGTTATAATTTACAAATCATATCATGGGCTTCTTACAGTAAACATAGAAATAAAGGATGCACGCCCAGCATCAGAAGTCAGAAGTCCAAGAGCCTGTGATAGATAGCCTAAACTGACCCAAAAGCCCAACTCAATTCCTGAATTGCGGGTTTGAACATCACCCCAAGCTCTCCAAGCAAATGGGAGAAAGGGAATGGCAGAAACAACAAATCTCACAACAGTGAAAGCTGCAGGGTCCATGATTGCTTCAACCTCTTTCAACACAGGTATGTCACTAGCTATAACAAAACCAAATAATTTGTTTAAAGATATCCTGCTGAATCAACAAAACATGAAGCACACCGACGTTTGAGCATAGAAAACTCTAAAGATTTAGACCAACTTAGAAATATTCGTCAACATCTTAAAATTCTTATAGTGATGCAAGTCAATGAATGTCAACAGGAGATATGAGAAGCACAAGTTGCTAGTCGCCTAGTCTTATGGCTGGTGAGACTACTGTTGAATTTTTTAATCATATTTAAAAAACGATTTCATCTCATGCCAAACTTAATATATAATCATGGGGATTTAGGGACAAATAAGGTTCAACATTCAAACTCTGACCAAAAAGTGGACAGTACATAACTGCCATAAAGTTATATATCAAAACCAATGACAAATGTATTAATACAACCACCAACTCTCCAAGATTAATCTTTTACGTAGACGAAATTTACCAATAAATTTTTGGGGAAAAGTTACCAAAACTATGGTTTTAGGACTAATAATTCGGTAAGAACACACCAATGGATCTCTTGTAGAGGAGCCAGAACAACGCCTCTTTTGATGTCGAAAACAAATTAAGACCTACAGAACATGAGTCAAAGTTTTTTCGCAGGTAGGCCCAATCTTAGCAAATTCAAGGCAGTAAATAGAAATTACGCCGATTCAATCACCTAACATCTCTCCTAATACTGTTGAGTATCAACAAATCAAATGCAACATGGAGAAAGTATTAACAAGGAAAATTGAAGATGAAATTGAGATTTACCATAAACTAAAGTAATAACATTGAGCAAAAGTATGCTACGGACTTTCTTCGATGCAAAAAAAATCCGTCGCCATAGCGCACGCCTTCCAAACAACGATTTGTAGTTCAGATTCGGTCTCTTCTTCGTTGATTGCTCCTTTTTACTTACAGAAACATTGTCGTTGAGTGAAAATTCTCCGATCGTAAGTTGATTACCCGATTTCTTCAGTCTCTTTTTCGCACTATTAGGTCTGGCACTGCAACAAGACGGGGGTGAATGATGGTGATTGTGAGCAAGGGTGGAAGTGGTGAAAGAAGATCGCTCTCTGTGAGCGAAGATGAAAGGATAAACGGAAATCGAAGACGAAGAACCGATGACGGAAGAAATATTTGGTGAAGAGTTATGCAATGGCCATCTCCATGGTGTTGGGGAAGCCATGATCGGGTTCGAGCTCTACTTGCCATAATTGATTACTTATTAGCTCTCTTTTTTCACTCGACCCGAATGTGAAATCGGACGTTGTCCTCGATTGACTCCTTGCCGACGATTAATTTTTTGGGTAGGCCATCGTTTCTCTCACACGTTTAATTTGCTTTTAATTGGAGAAAATATCAAATGGATTATGGATGAGATTTTTGTGGTTAAAAATAATACATGATGTTAATGTTTATTTATTTATATAGTGTCACATTTCTTATCTAAAAATCATACAGTGTCATTTTTTTTATCAAAATATTTAGTATAACTTAACCAAAATTAAATCAAATTTTTTAAACTTTTTATATATTTTTTTATATACATGTAAGAGAGAGAAAGAGAAAAGAGGAAAAAGATAGAGAGAAGAGGTTGGGTTAGCATCGAATGTATGGAACCGATGGACTTACCTGATAGGCTTGTTCACCGGGTGGGGGGGGGGGGGTCCTGGTGTACAACTCCAACCCGGGCAGTCCAAAGGCATACCTAATAGAGAGCAAGAAGGTCATACACCTAGTCTTATAAGAGTAACACCACATAACTTGTTTTATGTTAATATTATGTATAATTATGGTGTTTTGCATGCTATAGAGGATTGCAATTAATTATTAAAGTTCTAAGACTGTTGAAACTTCTTCTTTTTTTTAAAATAAAAGAGTACGTACTGAGAGATGAAAAAAAAATCAAAACTATCTCAACTCTTTATCGATAGAAAACTTAGACCATAAGTATAACACCGAAAACTATTTCTCTCAATACGTACTCTTTTATAGTAGGTAAATAACACGGAGCCATATCATTTTTTCCTTTGTTTTCTCTCTCTTACCCCAAGCGCAAGTTAAAAACTACTATAGTAGGTAAATAACACGTACTACAGTAATTATAAAATCAAAGTGTAATGAGATTCAAAATGGCCATCAACACGAAGGGTTTTGATTTTTCACTATTTTATGTAAAATTGATGTTAAAAGAGCACGTATAATAAGAGGAAAAATTAATATGACTTTTGATGATGAAATAATATGGTAATCCACTTTATTTTCTTTAACAATATATCCTTCTTGTTATATGGCAAAATCACAAATTGTGTACGAATTTGATGCAAGCACAAATTGTAACGTCGGTCTTTTAATTATCAGAGTATATTTTTTTATCAAAACACGTGTAGAAGCGAGTTATTTATATTCACATTATACAACTTATATAAATATAAGTTGTAATACAAAAATATTGTTAATAAAAACACCAAGCGTTACCAACTCATTCGACCATTACACTAATCAATATACAATACAGACTTTACATAGTGTTCCCCAAAAGCCTAACATGACACCCCAGCAGGTACCCGTGCTCACCATAAGTCTATTTACCTGCATTAGGAATGTACATGAGAGGGTTAACTATAAATAGCTAGTGAATAACAATTAAAGCAGGAGCAGTACATTAACAGTATCATAACATATTTCATGCATCACATAACTTCATTCAAGTCTATCCTAACACACGTTGAAGTACCGGTTGTCAGCAGGCATCACGTCTTGCAGGGTTATAAGCCCGGCTCAATGATCCTCACTGGGGAAACCGTTACTTCCTCCGCGCCGGTGGAGAAGCGGGTAGCGGTCCACCATTGCGTTCTTCGGGAACATATCCCATTTGGGATCAGTGGGAACTGAAAGCCCCGAGTTAGTATTGTGGGCGGCGGTTTTGCAAGAACCATAATTCGTGATCATCGAATTCCGCACCACAACCTCTATAATGTAGTACCGGCACTCAAACAATGACCTACTTAGCCTCTTCACAAACACAATGACCTACTCCGGCCCTTTACATATCAAGAGTGACCTAAACAGGCCTTTTCATATATCAACAATGACCTACAAGGTCTTTTACATATCAAGAGTGACCTAAACAGGCCTTTTCACATTTCAATAATGACCTACAAGGTCTTTCACATGCATACATATCAAAGCTGACCTACACAGGTCTTCAACATATCAATAATAACCTACTCTGGTCTTTAAACATGTATTCATATCATTTGGTTATCACAATTGGTTCTTTTAAACCTCTAAACATGCATAACTACAATTTCATGGTTTATCACACAAAACATCTTTGTAATACTATTAATATCATACTCGGGTTAACTGTTACTCACCTGTTGAGCTATAACAAGTAAGTACTACGTTACATGTGATCCTTGATCAACTGGTACACCTAAACAAATCAAAACATGCCATTTAACACTTAAAAAAGAATATGCCAGAAGCAGGGTACGGCCGTACCTTGCCAAGGCACGCCCGGACTTTGGGCAAGCACGCCCCGTACCTGATACTCAGGTACACCCCGTGGCTAGAAACACTCCCCCGGACCTTCTAGAGTTAGGCACGCCCGTACCTTTTGGAGGTACGCCCGTGCCTCCCCGGGTACGCCCTCGGTCACGGTCTGTTCTTGAGAGGCACGCCCGTGCCTTTCCATTTGCAGCAGCAGGTTCGACCAGAACCTGCTGTTTCCTAGCCAAAACTTAACCAAAAATTAACCAATTCGATTTCCAGTCAAAAGCTTTGGTTCACATATGAACTAACACATAAATTACAAGCTAAAGGTATCATTTTTACACACTTTAACATCAAAATCAGACTTTGGGACCAATTTCTTCATTTAGACCCAACTAGACTTTAATTTTCCAAATCAATCAAAAACAAGTTTTTAATTAACAAAATCAACTTCTATGAACTCAGAATCAACTTAGGAATCAATTGGTAACCTTAATTCTATTTATTGGCTTCAATTGGTGATTTTCATCCAAAAACCCAAACCTTAGAAAATGAAGAATTGAATACTAGAACTTACAAGAATCAGAGATTTGGATTTGATATTAGCAGATTGGAACCTTGAATAACACTTGAATCCACAACAGATTCACTTGAGCTTGGTTGATTATTCCTTTCTTGAATTTCCTTGAGTTCTCTTCTAAGACTAGCACCAAAAACACACACACAAAGGCAATTGTCTGTGTTTGTATACGTGGGCAACAAAAGAGATGCCTACTTGTGGGTTTCATTTATCCACAAGTGGGTATCTTGTTCCCCTTTTCAACCTACAATTTAACGCACGAGTACTCGTTTTAACTAACGGGGATATTTTTGGAAACCTCATTCTAAACCATTTAATATTCTTTTATATTTTTACTAATATTTTATGTTTACTCATTAAATAACTAATTTAGTTATTTTCTTTGATAACTACAAATATATATATATATATATATATATATTTTATTCAATTTATTCAATTTATTTTACTTACGACGTCAGCATGCGTCTAGGCCCTTTGTGAGGATGTTACACAAATAGGCCATTTAACTTCAAGAACCGACTCACAAGGAAACTTTAAAGACTATAAAATTGGCAAAACTTGTAAGTTATGTGTTGTTCAATAAAGAAAAGAGTGTTAATTATTGTTTAAAATTTCATTCATACCAGCATATCTCAACCATAAACTCCAAAACTCATATAATTCAAATTACGGCCGAGAAAATTTCCCGCGGGTAGTGAACTGTACCATATTCTTATTTTCGATTCGGTACTCGGTTCCAAGTTTATATGATTTTAGTATTTTGTATTTTCAGTACAGTATCACTATCTTATACAAAGATAGATTCGATTTATTTTTTTATGCGTTCTTTGTTCGGTTAACTTCATCCTAGAATTAAAAAGTTACCCTTCTACCACACTTGGATTTGCTTTTCATAGCCTCAAACATAGGCATTTGATATTTCAGCATTTCTAGACTAGGAATTTTTTTCTACATTTTTAGATTGTGCAAGTTTTTAAAAAACTTTGACCAATCATTACAATATCATACAAACTTGGATGTGGCTGATTTTTATTTGAAAAATGATATATCTTCTTACTATTTCTTCTTACTTCATCCTCTTACTCACCACAAGATGACATGTATACTCCACTAATTCTCTTTCTCACATTCTCGCTTGATTTTAACACTTGTCTTGATCAAGTGAATAGGAAGATAATTAAGAACAAAAAGTAGGAGGGTATATAATTTCTCTTTTTATTTTGTATGTTCTTTGTTTTGTAAACTACTTCCTATAATTAAAAACACACGGTTTTCCAGTATTTAAATATGCTTTTCCTAGCCTTAAACACGAGCAATTGGCTATTTCAACATTTTTAGACTTGAAAAATTTTCACCCTTTCTAAGTTGTGCAGAATTTTGTTAAACTTTGAACGTCATAACTATCTCAGAAGAATTTGGATTTGTTTGATTTTTCTTCCTATGTATTCTTTTATGTGTGAATTTGACCTTGAAATAAAAAACATACTGTTTTGCTACACTTAAAACTGTTTTCCGTAGCCTCAAACCTTGATCATTGATGTTGTTGAAAATTCGGTACTATAGGGAAAACATACCAATATACTAGTATCGGCGTCTTATTCTGTTTGGGATTCGGTACCATTAAAATATTTATTTTAGGATTCGGTACTTTTTGTTTGGTAAAGACCTTCACTAGTAGTAATATATATGATAAATTATGTTCAGGGGTTTTTCCTTCTTTATAAATCCATTCCATTTTGTTAGCTCATTTCGTCTGTAAACCTTTGAAAATGGCGGGGTTGTAATGGATTTGAATAAATATTAGTTGTTGATAAAATAAAAATCACGTATTTACGTACTGATAAAAGAATAACATAACATAACATGTATAATAAACTGAAACTAATATTCAAGATTAACCCCCATTTAAGTAAATATGTATGAACCAAACATCCTCATTCGATCTATATATTAGTTAAAAACCCTCTTAAACAACCATTTACATTTCATACTTTTTCCTCTACCAAACTAATTCATTCCGTGGCTAACTCATGTTGACTACTCTCTAACATATGTTTTAATTAACTGATTCTTGTAACTTGAAGAAATGAAGGCTTAGTCAAATTACGTACATCAATATTTGATTTCTATATATTTGTTAGTAACGGGCCGGGTTAGGTGACGTGAAGTGCAAATCAAACTACAATCCGGGTCCAAAAAGTGGGGTCAAGAAGGAAAAACCCCTGAACATAATTTATCATATATATTACTACTAGTGAAGGTCTTTGCCACTTGGGTAGTAGCCCACTGGTAAGTGCTTTGGCACTTTGGTGTGACCTAAGGTCAAGGGTTCGAGTTTCGTCGTGGACAAAAATGTGTAATTTAGAAAAGATATAGAATTAGGAGTAGATTATAGTATGCGTGTATTCTGCCGTTCACAAATATATAGAAATCGGACACTCTTTCAAGGTTGTAGAAGCACCATTGACTTGTCAAAGTTTATTATATATGACTTGTCAAAGTTGATTGGTTAAAAACAGTTACACATGCATATCTGTTGGTAGTTAGTTTTGATTTTCGTTTGTGATGCTACTAGAAATGAACAATTGTTGAAATATATAGGAACCCGCGCATATGTAATCTCTAATAAAAAAAACATTTCTTGTTTAAATCATCCTTATATATATATAAATATATATATATATATATATGAGTTGTGTTCAATAAAGTTTATTTAAAAAACATAATTCTAAAATTTTAATTTCAATCGCAAGTGATTCAGTATACAATCACATATGATTTGTTAAAACATCACATGTGAATTATGAAAAATTACGAAAATGTCACTCCATCCAAATTTTTAAAATTTAATCTGGATCATTAATGAAATTGATCCAAAGGTTAAAATTAGTCTCTTAGGACTATAAATTAATTATGTACTATTAATTCATAGTCCTGATAAATTAATTTTAGCCCTTGGATCAACAACATTAATGGTCCAAATTGCATTTTAAAGTTTTGGACTGAGTGACATTTTCGTAATTTTTTGTAATTCACATGTGATACTTTTACAAATCACATATGATTGTATACTGAAGTTTAGGACTATGTTTTTATATGGACTATATTGAACACAACTCATATATATATATATATATATATATATAGGGGAAGGTTTATTGCGAGAATCGTGAGAAACCAATCTTAGTCATTCAATTTGTAAGTGAAATTCATGGATGGAGAGCGTGGAGGATTGATTGTGGTAAGGTGCATGTAATGAATTCATGGGTGGACAATCAAATTAAAAGAGGGGAAATTAGACGACTAAGATTAGTTCTCATAATTTTCATAATAAAAATAGTTCTTAAATAAACTTTTTAATATATATATATATATATATATATATATATATATCTTACTCATATATAATGCATTTACAATCTATATATATATATATATATATATATATATCTTACTCATATATAATGTATTTACTCTTAATTTTAAGAAGAGTAAATTTACTAAAATACCTCTCCTTTATACCTCTCATTTAACCCTCCTTTAAATCCATAATTAATGAATTTAAACAAATAAATATTAAAAACATAACCGACAATTAATGAATTTAAACCAATACTTATAACTGAATTATTTCTAACCATATATTTTTAATATTAACTTTTGATTCATGAGATCACCATACTTATAACTGAATTAAGTCTAATCATATATTTTTAATATTAACTTTTGATTAATGAGATCACCTAAATTACTGTTTTCAATAAATCAAGTTCAAGAGATTTCATAAACACCAAACAAATGAAAGAGTTGAAAGTTATAAACATTGTATTCTAACTCAATTACATAATAATTGGAATTATGAAACATTACACACACACATATACATACATATATATAATCAGCAACTTCACGATTCAGCCATGCGACAAAATTCTTCCAACAAACCGAAAGACAAATAACTCAGAGTTAGCAATTTAATTCTTAATTTTAAAGTGGCTTTCGCAAAGAATCTTCACAAACTCATATTATCTTCATCTCGCAAGAAATCTTCACAAACTCATATTAGCTATTTGTGATTATTCTGCACAAAACTCATCACAACTTTCTCTTTATTCGCCGCCGTCACATTACGCGGGTACCCTATTAGTGTGTATATATATATATATATATCATAGAAAATAAAAAGAACGGAAGAAATGGCCCACCCAGTACAATTACTCAATACTCATGCACTGCGGTCCTTGCTGGGATGCTATTTCGATCTATGATACATACATACATACATTTATTTTTGTTAAAGCAAGTCCATTACATCACAAAATTAAAAACATTCCTACGACATATATATATATATATATATAGAATTTTTACTATAGTACATATTTAATTTATAGTTTTAAGGGACTAATTCTAGCTTTTAAATCAATATTATCAATAGTCCATATTGCATTTTAAAATTTTGAGCGAAGTGGTTTTTTCGTAATTTACACTTGATGCTTTTACAAATCACATGTGATTGTATACTGAATTATCTATGATTGAATATTAAAAATTTAAAACTATGTTTTTACATAAACTTTATTGAACACAACTTATATATCGATACTACTATATAAACCATTTAACATTCTCTCTCATCTTAAATTTTAAGACTTCTTAAAATTCAATCAGTATAAAATCTTGACCCTTCATTTAATCTAAATTAATCTTATTCACTCAATTTTTAACTATTTTATTCTCTTCTAATGTATTTTAACTTTTTATTCAAAATATATCCTCTCATACTAACACAATTATCCACCCACATCAACATAATTTTTAAAATCTTATTAACTCTTCTCTTTATTTCATCAATATAAATCTTTTTTCTTATTTTATTGTCTTTTAGAATTTATTTTTAAAATTAATAAAATAGTTAGATGTAAATAAAAGAAAATTTGAAAAAAAAACGGACATGTTGTTGTAGAAAACTTTTTCGTGACATTGAATCGCGCGAATAACATATCATTACATTTTTGAAAGCGACATATTGTAAACCAAAAACTATTTTCTATCGCAGTATTGCGCGGGTATAATGCTAGTATATATAATATCGAGAGAGGGGGGAGGGGAACCATATCAAATCTTTCTTCTATAACCCCAAATCAAAAGTTTCATCACAAAATTAAAAACATTCCTACGACATATATATATATATATATATATATATATATATATATAAAGAATATTCAATATACTCCATATTTAATTCATAGTTCTAAGGGACTAATTCTAGCTTTTGGATCAATATCATCAATAGTCCATATTGCATTTTAAAATTTTGAGCGAAGTGGTCTTTTCGTAATTTACACTTGATGCTTTTATAAATCACATGTGATTGTATACTGAATTATCTATAATTGAATATTAAAATTTTAAGACTATATTTTTTACATAAACTTTATTGAACACAGCTTTTATATATATATATATATATATATATATATAGAGAGAGAGAGAGAGAGAGAGGGGGGAAGAGGGGGGGGGGACCATATCAAATCTTTCTTCTATAACCCCAAATCACCATACCCTCTATCAATTAATGTACATGCATATAGTAAGCCTTTATTTATTATAAAGCTCAACTACCTTGTTGTGTATATATAGCCTACACATGTCATCAACATTCAAAAAGGCATGTGAAATGTGGCCTCCAAGCATTAACAACATTAATTATTAATAAGATTATGGGATTTTTGTTTGTTGCTGAATGTTGAATCGTTCAGCATTTAGTGTGTATAATTGTCGCCTTTGAATGAAAACTGTGCTGAATGAAACAGAAGAATCATGCTGAATCATTCCACCTTAATGTATATTCTGAATCGTTAAATACCAAGTATTTTACATTAATAAACTTCCTTTCACATGTTGTCTTGTTAATCAATCATATTTTGTAATATAATAAATTACAATCGAGGTTTAAATGGTAATTTATATCATTCAAATTGTTTATTCAAAACCTTTATCAAACAACATATCACATTTAGATGCAGTTTCATCCATAACCTTTGAATTATTCAGATTATAAAATCATTCAGAGCTTAATTATTCTATTTTAACAAACAACCTCTATGTTTGAGTACGTTGTTGATAGTGTGATAAAAGTACTATATATGATTATTATTTTATAAATTCAAGTTTTATATCACTACTATATATATCAAGCATTTGTTTTGATGTCTCAAATCTTTTAATTAATTAAACAAATTAAACAAAACCAATTAAAGATCTACTTATATACAATTTTAATAAATAAATAAATTTTTTTCTACAAACAAAATTCAATTGAAAAACATGTGAGAAAGAAAAGGTCTTCTGAGGAGACTTGACACAAATTAATTAAGGGAAGCAAACATCAGATAACACCATATATATATTGACTTAATTTTAAGGGTACGTACCATGAATTCCAAATAACAGTAGTATATATATTATGAAATCATTAATCGAGGTAGATATATATAAGCCAGATTTTCGACTGAGAATGAACAACCCATCAAACCATACGACCCACTTTCAAACTTAAGTCTTTTTAATTTGATTGGATTGAGCTTCAAACTTTCAAAAGCATAAAATATTCTTCACTGATCTCTGATGCCCGGGGATCGTGATGGTTGCGGTGGTGGTAGTAGTGGCCGTAGGTGGTTAGAATTTAGTTCGAATTAATTATTCTAATAGAGTTGTTTGAATTCTATAAATATATATACCCAAGGAATTATTTTAATGCTACCGGTAAATTAAGTATATGAAAAAAAATAAGAGAAGAACTTCGATTCCAATACTACCAGTAAAGGAATTAACGTTGAATTCCAATTATTCTAAATTCATCCCAATTTCACAAACTAGACAGCCTATATATTAGCTTATGACACCGGGATCCCTGTAAAAAAGAAACATCCAAACACAAATATTTAAAATAAAATGTCTAATGTATTTTTCTTTTATACGTTTACGAAAAACATTACAAATTGATTTAGGATGTTCCTATTTAAAATTTATTTTTCATATGACGTCTAACGCATTTTTCTCTTATAACTTTTGATGTATATTGTTTGGTGTAAAATTAAATATATGTTTGCATGTAGGCAACTAATTTTTATCTATATTTTAATATAAATAAAAACGTAATATGATTGTTATAGAGAAAATGTATTATTTTGATATTAGATCTTGCAAAAGTATATTTTTAAATAAATATCGTATTACACTAAAAATATATCACATTATAGGTAAAATTAGACGGTCACAAATATATGTATTTATATATACATTAAAAATAATATATTAAAAGTTATAAAAGAAAAATAAAAACAAATAAAAATTAATTCTTTGAGCATTCGAAGCTTAAAACTAATAATATGAAACTTAAAGTCGTGCATGAAAGGAAAAGTAAAAAAGAAAGGCGCATGAAAAGAGAAGTAATAAAGAAATTGAAGTGCAACAGATTTGAAGTTTTGAACAACGGGTTGTTACTATGATTTTCTAAATTCCTTTTGCTATTACCCTAAAATCAATTTGCTTCATATTTACAGTTTGGAAAATTTATAAAAAATAAAAAAAAGTTATTGTTTATAAATTTCTAATAATTGTTATATATATATATATATATATATATATATAAAATAGGAGGAGAAAATGTAAAATAAGATAACTTGTATGTGAATATATTTTTGATGATGAAGGAAAATGAAACACGATTGGCATGCATTAATGTTGACATGGATGGATGAGACCAAAATAAATCATGCATGATTTTTGTATAATTGAGCATTTGATTACTTATGATGGATGGAGACAAAGATGATGGAGAGGGAAAGGTAGAGGGGAGGGAGGGAGGGAGGTGGTTGCATTCTCATAAAAACACACTTCTATAAACAACTCATACGCGTGTAATAATGACTACTTTGAATTTATATCCTCACCAGGCAAACACATTCATTGCATCCCAGATCCACTTCTTTTACCAACACCAACTGCATATATATATATATATATATATATACTAGCATCGTATTCGTGTAATATTGCGGACCCGAATAGTTTTTGTTTTGTAATATGTCGCTTTAAAAAATGTAATAATATATTATTCGCAAAATTTAATGTCACAAATTTTTTTTAGCAACATGTCCCATTTTTTTCAAATTTTCTTTTATTTGCAAAAACTATTCTATTAATTTTAAAAATTAAATTTAAAAGACATTAAAATAAGAAAAAAAATCATATTTGTGAAATAAGGATAGAGAAGTTAATAAGATATTAGAAATTGTGTTGTTATGGGTGTATATTTATGTTTGTGTGAGTATATTTTAATTGATTAAAAAGTTAAAGTAAATTAGAAGAGAGATTGAAATGGTTAAAGATTAAGTGGATGAGATTAATTTAAATAGAATGAAAAGCCAAGATATTGTTTTGATTAAATTTTAAAAAGCCTTAAAATTAAGAAGGAGAGAGAGTTGCTTTATATAGTAGTATATATATATATATAATATAACATTTTTCGTTTCAAAATCCCTCTATTCATTCATTCCAAACTTAAAGCTGGACACGATTAAGCTTGAACTCGTTTAAACTTGACTTGTTAAAGTCGAGTTCTTAACGAGTCAATCTTAATTAGAAGTAACTAGCTAGCTAGGTTTGTTACACCTTGCCTCTAAACGAGATCCTTAACCGAATTTCCTATTGTTTGTCCCTAAAATTGAGAGAGTGGATGTCGTGAATCCGTGACTATATTAAACATTCTTTTTAGAACACTATATATCGATAAATTAATACTCACATCTCTTCAATTGAACCAATTAACAATATTTTGGTATAGTAGTTGGTGAGTTACCTTTATACGTCTAGCTAGTACTGAAGCTTGTTGGTTTCCACGCTATATATATATATATATATATATAATTAAAATAAATAAAATTTTACATAATTATAATCAAAACCTCTCTTCAAGAATCTTTCGATCATTTCAATCTTTAGCTTCTATCAAGAAATTGTTTTTTTCCAACTTTTCTAATCTTGATCGAAAAATAATAAAAAAAAATGAGATTTATATATATATTGGCATGTGGTTGTCGAAAAGAACTCATTCCAAGAAGTTTCTATAGCATATTATATATATATATATATATATATATATATATATCTGATGCATCTCGTCTTGCGGACATGAACCACGTCATCGAAAAGATCTCATGGCCGGCTACATGCAAGTTATCATAATAAACAGACCTTAATTAATTAGTGAATCTATATAAGTGTATTTAATTAAATATTTGTTTTTCGTTAACTGAAGCAGCTGGCCGGAAATTAACACAAAAACTTACTAGCTTCAATATCGGCTTCTATTTTGTGTTCGTAACTGTGTTTGCGTGATTACGTACGTACTTCAATTATATTCAGGTGGAAAAAACCCCTGCCGGGCTAATGGCTAGCTAACTGGCTTAGATCGCCGTCACCTATAATATTTCACCATACTGTCACGGTAGATTTTTTTACCCACCACTTAAGTATCTAACGAGCTATTACTCAGCAACACAATGATTACTTCCCATCACATTTTGATAATTTTGGGATCCATCTGATACCTTTTTTTTTGAACGACAAGGCAAAAAAAATTAAATTAAAAACACTAGCAAGATGCTAGATGAACGAAATACAACGCGTTTAAAAACAAGAAAATGGAGAACAACACCAATCTGTCCATTTATACTTAAAATTACAATCACCCGATCTTTGTTTAATCCATAGGAAAGATAGAGTTTGAACTTGACTGAAAATCAGCTCCTCCTTTTCTTGAGAATTAGACGAGAACACTTTGCCATTCTTATGCTTCCATAAAACCCCAAAAAAAGGAATAAATGACGCCCATCAACGCCTTCCATTTCCCACCCTTTAAATTGAGAGCTGCACCCCAATTTAATGGATGTAAATCATTTTGTGCTTCACCAAAGTCAAAACCCCACCAATTGCGTATCTCCATTAAAACCTTCGCAGATTCCCTACAGCTTTTAAATAGACGATCTTCATCTTCCTCCATCAGATTACACAAAGGACACATGGTAGTGATTAGAGGAACTCCACGCCTTTGAAGATTTATTTTTGTGGGCATCCGGTTATGAAAAATCCTCTATGCCAGGACATTAATTTTGGAAGGAACCCATTTATTCCATAAAAATGGAACGTTACAGGATGTTTTCAAGTAAAAATAATCGAAAGCGCTATGAAGTGACGTTACTGAAAATATTCTAGAGGACTCCAATGCCCATCGCCATGTATTTGGTTGATCGTAGACATTATTCCAATGTTCGAACCAGCTTTCAAGAGGGATATTGACCTTGTTAAACTCTTTGTGTATTTTTAAAATATTCCTCCATACACCCGTGAAAGATCCAACTGGATTCGCTTTATCCATCCCACCATGAGTACCATGAAGGGATTGCACCACTCTTTTCCATAACGTATCATTTTCTATTTTGAACCTAATGGGCCAATGACTAACTCATAATCTAAAAAAGAAAAATTCTATTTCTTCTTACTTTATTTTCTACTCATCACAAAATAATATGTGAAATCTATTAATTTTTTTTCTTATATCTTTTATTGGATTTGACATTTGATAATAGTATTAATCTTATGAGTACGGGTATATATATATAAGAAAATTTTGTTGAAGATATAGAATATCTCTTTAAAAAAAGTGAGAAATTAAAAGAGAGATTGGATCTCACTCATCGATTTGCACCACACAGCCCCTTGTACATGGACCTGAAATTTCAATTCCACCAGAGGCTACAGACCACGCCTTCTTGGAATTGGTTGGCTCCTCTGCGCCGTTGTGAACTCGACAGCAGAAATTAAAATAGCCCATTACGTACAGGCATCATATATAGTCATGTAGAACTATATATGTGTCACGAGTTCGAGTAAGCGCTTAGGTAATTTGATGTAGTGATTACTAATTGACAAAAGATGATCACGAGTTCGAGTCTTGTTATAAACAATTAGAATAGATTAGGAGTCGTTAAAAAAATATTATACAATTGTATATATGATATATTTTACATAATTCAGTGTATTTAAAGACAAGAGTCCAAGCACATGCATGAACAGTATATTTGGAGGAGAAACAAGTTTCTTCTATGACATATAGGAGTCATACAGTGCCCATTTATTTTGCACCCATTGACTAGCAAAAAATCACAAAAACATTTATATATAGGTATATATCATCTTTCTTAATATATACATACAAAACTTTTGTCATTTTCTGAAGGATTATTTTAGCTTATAATATTGTAAGGGTGAAGCCTTGAGAAAGTGTGCATATTAATTAGGGAGACAGGCATCCCCTATGAGAAAGGTTCGAAACAGTGAAGTCGAGGCAAAAGAGAAGAAAAGAATTGGGTTTTTCTAGGAATTAAATAATCTCTCAAATCTTGACCACAAAAGCAGTTTTTTATTTTTATTTTGAATTTAACTTGATAAAACTAATTAAGTAATTACATTATAATTCAATAACATTAACACTCAAAATTAAGATTCAAACCCAGAAGCTTTATACTGTTGGCGAACAAGTTCAACTGCTTTATAATTATTTAAACTAATTATCATATATATATAAATATAAATTAAGTAATAGTTAATTATAGTAGATATGTGAAATATTAAGTTGAAACAAATAGAAGTCGTATACACTAAAGCTTAACCTTGATTTGGGAAGTGATTTAGGATTTGCTATATTTGACTTGAATCCATGTTCCTTTTTTAGGCGTAAAAAGCACCTGCTGAAAAAAATGGCAGTATAGAGATTTGAGAGTGTGTGTTGGTTTTAGCAACCAAAAAGTGGTCTTTCCCTTTGACAGTAGCCAAAAGTATAGCGAAACCCTAAGAGTATATAAACAACAAACTCATATTTCAAATTCCAAGTTTGCCCCTGATTTAGGTCACAACATCAACCAAACCCATGATCATGTAAAGGATTAAAGCGTCTTTACACACACTTACATCAAGTCAATGTTATTTTTGGCTAAAAAAACTGAGCCATATAAAGTTAGGCAGTAAATGAGAGCCATGTAACAACATGGAATTTAATGCACAACACAATAAATTCCTTTGCCAGAAGGTTTCAGAGGGAACAACAAGTTAATATAGATGTAAATACTTCTAATCACTTGTACACTATGCATTACAAGCTGTACTCAGATTTTGACATTTCAACCCTAGAAAAAAGCCTCTAAAGAAACAACAACAGTAAATTCCCTCTCTGTCCCTCTTCACAATTTCTAGACTGTAACCTCATTGCTGATAAAGCTAAAAGCTTTGCTACCATTAATTCTAATTCAGAAGGAAAAAGAAAAATAAATAGGTAATAGAAAAAACAAATGAGAATCAACATTAGCAAAGCTCTATGAGGGATCAAATTAATTTCAAATTATTTAATTGTGAAGAGGGTTTGGACCTGTGTGAATTATTCTTTTATCTTCATCAAACACATTGCCTTCTTTTTCAGCTGATCCTACTGGTGGTTGACTTGATGCTGAAACAGCTGCATGGAACTGTGGTTGTCCTGTTTTGAAAACCATGGCTTTCCGGCTAGAAGATACAGAACTCCGGTGGTGGTGGTGGTGGTGATGGGCGGATGACGGTGGCAAATGAGTGAGAATTAAAATGACCCAGATGAAAAAAACTTGAAATCTTGGATTAGAATCGCTTCTTCTTCCTCTGCTTGTTGTTTTCTTTGAAGAAAACGGAGCCATTTGAAAATTGGTTACAGAAAGACCAATTGGAAAGCTAAGAGTGAGATCTTTGACTTGCACAAAGTAAGCGAAATCGGGTGTCTTATTACAATGTTAAAAGACAAAAACCCTTTTGGAGTGTGAGTGTGAGTGTGGGGTGGGGGGGTGTTTGAGGGGGGTTCAGTGTAAAGCTTCGTATTTCTTCATGTCTTCCTTATCTTATGGGTCTAAGTCACATGATCGTGACCCTTGATTCCTGGAACCTTCTTATATATATCTTATTTCTGGTTCTGAATCTTTGGACTTTGCACCTTTTATTGACTTGGTTTTATAATTAATACTTCTACCTAAACTATTGCAACAATATGTTTTGGCATCTTTAACTACAATTAAATATCATTGTTATATATAGTTACTTACTAGTTATTACGTACAACTTCGTTGGGAGTTCATTAATAACATGATCGATGACTTTATAAATGTTTTTCTTTGCCTATATTATTATAGATCGATTCATTTATAAGAGAAATATATGCACGAGCCACTTAAACTAGTGCAATACTTATGCAATATTGTCTCAGTACGTCGAAAAAATATCAATATAATTAATATTTTATTTTTTTATAAACAATATTTATAAATTTATAATAAACGTTTGAAAAATTATATTTAATAGCTATAAGTACTGATTTGAACATCAATAATCAAAGCATAACCGTTTGAATGAGTAAATCAACCCAAAACTCTAAATTCAAAGGACATATGTGCTAAGAAAACGAATCTTTAAACAGATAGAGGAGGGGGTGGAAAAAATTAATTAAAACCATTCAATTTACAATGCACTATTGTTTGAATCTTTCGAACTTAGATGATTTACACAAATTGATGAAATTCCTTTTAAATGCATGCATGTTTCAAACCAAAGTGTTTAATTACTTGCAACCGAGTCCGATATCGATCGAAAACATCTTTTTGTAAGCCATGGATTGAATTAGAAGTGAGAACCGTTCGAATGTGTAAAGTTCAAGAGTAGAGAAAACCATAGATTGATTACTAGGATTTAAAGTAAACCAGATATATAAACACAACACGTTTTTTTTGTCTGAAAATATGTGGTAAATCTGTAGAAAAGGCTGTTTCCCATTGATTTCATATATATGCAATTCTGGTGGGCAATAGTTTCATGGGATAACCGTTTTTCATTGATTTTTCATGAAATTCGTCCGACGAAAATCAAACGACTATTTTTTCCACATATTTTCAACGAATATAAAGACTAAAGATTTGAAAGGATTTTTTAAGGCTATTTTCCACGGATTTGAAAGGAACGTCTTTTATAGGATTCCACACAAATTTTAGTTTCTTCTAGTTTCCCCTAGATTACATACATCTATATCCCATGGATTTGAAATTGCTTTTTTTCAACGAATTTCTTTGGAATTCAATTTTTTAGTCTTTTACCACTCCAAGTATATAGGGATATGATCAAATAGAAAAGGGGATGAGAAATATATTAGAAGTGCGGAGTTGTGTTGGTAAAAGAAACCAAAGTATATTTGAGTTTGTTTCGTGAGGGGTAATGATCATGTCAAAGCTCTCTGCTTACACTTCTCTTTCGGCTATTAATTATACTTCCACACATTTAACTTTATCTTTTCATTAGATATCTTGTTGCACTTCTTAATTAGAAATCACAGATGTTTTGACTAAGATTAAAAAAATAAATCAACATATATTAAAGCATGGAGTGTACAATGCTTGAAGTATTTCATGCTTCAAGTCACATTAACATAATCCACTATATGCTTGAAGAATGCTTAAACCTAGAAAAATCTTACCCTTCACACGCTTCAAACTTTTATTTATTTTCTTTTTTAAACTAAATTTAGTTTAATACATATACTTTAATCTAATTACGAAAATAAAAAATAGGTAAAAAAAATAAAATAAAAACTATTTCTCTCTCTAAATTAAAAGTCATGTAGTTTTTCTCATTTTACTCTCAAAGTTGAATATATATATATATATATATATATATATATATAAGGGAGGGTTCAAACGAGAACTGTTTTTCGTACGAGAACTGTGAGAACCAATCTTGACTGTTCATTTTGAATAATGGAATTCATGGATGAAGAGCGTGGAGGGATTGAGTGTGGCAGGGTGCATGTAAGGAATTCATAGGTGGGCAATCCAATTGAAGGAGGGGGAATTTGACGGCTAACATTGGTTCTCGTTTGAACTTTTGCCTATATATATATATATACCATCCCATGTTCTCTCTCTCGCTCACCTTGCAATTCACAAAACCCTAGATTCATCGGGCCTCTTCAGCCGGCGGCCGCTTTCGGCGATGCCTAATCCTATGTTATTTCCATGAAGGTTGATGGTAGTCGCCAAGGTTGTCGCAAATCACCAATGTTATCTCTACAATTTTATCGTCTCTCTTTCTTTTACAGTCCAGATCTGCAACTCTCTGGCCAAGCCGTCTGCTGTCGCTCACCACTTCCAGCTGACCGTCGTTTCTCTTTGTAGAATAACGAAAAGATAATCCAGCTGACCGTCGTTTCACATTGATAACTATTTATAGAGTATAAATGGTACAAGATAATCCCTAATAGGCCCTAACCTATCTATATAATAGAGTTGAACCATCTTATACTAAACCCTAATCTACATTCTCTAATACTCCTCCATCATGAGAGCGGTAGAAGATCAAATGCTCATGCTGGAGCAAAAAATACAATAAAAGATAAAATATAACAGAAAGAAAAGATACATAAAAAAGAAAACTTTGTGGCAGTAAGGCAACGACAGGTTAGCGGTCAAAGGTGGCGGCAAGAAGCGCGGTGTCAGTAGGAGCTACTATTGTAGTGACAGGAGCTACAACTATGGCGATTGTGACTGGT
This sequence comes from Dittrichia graveolens, assembly GCA_038502395.1. Lineage (NCBI taxonomy): Eukaryota > Viridiplantae > Streptophyta > Magnoliopsida > Asterales > Asteraceae > Dittrichia > Dittrichia graveolens. The sequence goes on from JARJIL010000002.1 coordinate 111,382,668, forward strand.
GGCAACGGTAGGAGCTACAACTATGGTGGCGGCGGCAAAAAGCGTGACAGTGGCAAGAGATGCGATAACGGTAGCAAAAGAGAGAAAACTAATAAGCTTTTAGTTACAATGCATCCCAGGGGCAGGACGAGAGAGTAAATAAAAGAAAGAAAGTTGTCACTCAAGGGGGACAACAGGGAGAAGGAAAGCATTGGTGACCAAGCGTAGTTTGATGGTGATGGTGGCGGTGGCGGTGGCGGCGGAAGAAAGAGAAGATATAAACAAAACCCAAGGCTCTGATATCATATAAAATAATGAAAACCTCGTGGGTGTTTTGTATTACATTGATAACTATTTGTAAAGTATAAAGGGTACAGGATAAACCCTAATATTAAACCCTAAAGAGCCCCAGTCTATCTATACAATAGGGTTGCGTCATCCTATATTAAACCATAATGTACATTCTCTAATACTTTTATTCAAAATCGACAGGTTTTCTTCAATCAAACAGTCATATGACTGTTGGCTTGCTTCCCCATCCCTCTCTATCCTCAAACGGCTCTTTCGCTCTATCGGTACTCTAGCACCGAGCATACTTCAAAATACTCGGTTCCGGGGCATAGGGAGTGGTGTGCCTTCTTGGTACCGAGTGCCACGTACGCATGCCGATCATTTACCGCTTGTACTCCGGATGCTATTAGAAGCAGTTGTATTGGTAAATGTAACCAAATGATCATTGCAAAAGCTTAGAAAAAATGGGTTTGTCAACATTTGAAGAATATATATTATTTTTCAACATTAAAATCTTGATATGTTGAATATACATGGAGGAAACTTAAGAGTTTGGTGATTATTTTAATGAGTTATCAACCGAATTACTTGCTAATATGTTAGCTTTAAGTTTGTGTGCTATATTTAGAATATTTGAGGTATCATAGTTAATAGGTTGAGTAAGATTATAATATGATTCATCTCAAGTATTAACTTGACAATTTTGTTAACTTGAATGGAACATCTCTATGCAAAACGGAATAGTGTTGTATCTATTGCTCCTACTTGGTGAGATGGCTTTTTAGTTGATGGAAATCTTGGATGAAATATTATAAAATTTTATTTATTTAAAAATTTGCAACGTTCACATATATATATAAATCTCGGAGTAAAAATTTGGTGTACTTTGCTAGCATTACGCTAGTGCTATGGTTAATATATTTGGGTTAGCTAGACTCGGGTGATGACAATATTAAAGCTCGAATTTAGTTATCTCATTTGCTGTTCAAAAATGTATATAAATAAATTTGAGAGTAGCTATTTTTTCCCTTAATTTGTCAGGTGCCAAGATCGTGGACCCTATGAGTTACCCCCCAAGCTGCCGACATGCAACTGATCTATATAAGTCGATAGTCAAAGGACTGACTCAGCCGGCTTGGTTTTTCAGAACACGAGGATACGGCTTAAAAGGTAAATCAAAAAATAAGCATTATTATGTGAAATAAATAAGTAAAAATATTTAATAAGAGGTATCTCCCTTATTAGAATTCCGCTAAACTCTATATTTTTTATAAGAGTTAATTACAAAACTATCCGTTTGTTTCTTACTGATTTTCATTTTTAGTTCTTTAACTGCAAAAATTACGAAAATAGTCACTGTGCTTGTCAATTTGTTTCACTTTTGGTTCTTGAGACTAATTGGTGTTAACTTTGACCGTTAGTCAAAATGCATTGTGGTCATTTTATACTTTATTTTTGTTACCAAACGTCATTTGCCTATTTCTTTCCCTTTGTTCTTATTTCACTTTCTAATTACATTTAATCATATTAAATGTATCATTTAGTAAAATAAATTATATAACTAATTTTTAATTACTCTTTAGCCTAAATTAAGATTTTAATTATATTTAAGCGGTGCAAACAAATCTATTGTGGATGAGTTTGTATTTATTGAATCTGGGTTTGAAATTCTAAAGAAACATTCAAACAATCCACATAAACTCTAAAAAATGTAAAAAGATGAACAAAACCCAGATAAACCAAATCTATGATACCTTGATAAACAAAAACCCAAATGAACCCTGAAACCTTCAAATCAAACTATATTATTATACTAATAATCTATATTTTCAGATAAAATTTATACACATTATGATCGTGCTTTATAAGACTCTTACCTTGTTTCTTTTACATAAAATTGTAACTCCTTTTTTATCAAAGTTATATAAATATACTAGACTAAATACCCGTGTGATACACGAGTTGGTTTAAATGATAATAAATATTAAACATTAATAAAAACGTATTAAATAATAATAAAACGCGAATAAAATAAGAATTTAAAAAATAAAGACGTACGACATCAACATTATAACCAGAAGTTGAAACATCGACGCGAGTGGGAGTGCAGACTTGATGGCAGAAACGTGGTATCATGATATGAAGAGATGTGATTGTATTTATTATATAAGTCATCAATCATTATTGTTACAATTAAGAGTAATAAAGTTAAATGTTATGGGCTATAATTAAAAAGGATTTAAAATAATTATAAAATATTTTAGAACGATAAAACTAAAAATTTGGTTAATTATGATATTTTGAAATATTATAAATGATGAATATGATATTTGTAAATTAAGGTGGGTAAATACGATTTTATATGATTTAATAAGGGCGTATATGAAATTATCTCTAATAAATTTGATTCTAAAAAGTCAAAATTGATTTTTTAATTTTAAGTGAATGAATGGTCAAGATTAAATATTTTTTTAAATAAATGGTTCAGATCATTTAATAAATTTTATTAAATTATTCTTTTATTTATATTAGAAGATGCACTGAAATTGTAATTTGTAATCAGTAGCGAGGAAAATGTATTTTAACATGAAAATCATTTGGATCATGAGTAGATTACCATTTAAGCCCAATTATGAAATGCTATTTTGGTAATTCTGTTTAAGGCCCATTAACCCGATGCAAATGCCAAACTACTTTTGACTGCCCTGCTAGAAATTTGGAAAGTGGGAGCTCATAAAATCAAAGTGCCACGAATATGCGAAATTCCTCTTCCTCACTGGAAGATTCGTGTTTTAATTCGCATCTGTCTCCAATTGTTCTTTCTACTTCAACTCTCGTGGCTTCTTGATTCATACCCACACGAATTCTTCTCATTCCAACAACGATTTCCAGGTAGGATCCATTCTCTTGTTTTTCTATTGGGAATTGGTAATCGAAAACCCTTCATTTATCGATGACGTTATTTCCTTTATTTACTGGTGAAACGTGAATTGGGTATTGTGTTAAAGTAGGGTTTAGTTCTGAGTATTTAATTGGTTTTAATCTTTAGGATTTGGGTTTGTGGGGTTAAGGTGTTTAATGTGATTAGCCGATTAGATGTCACTAATCAGAACTTGGGCTTTTGCTTCATTGATTGACATCTCATATTAGGGGGTGTTTGGGATTCTTATTGTAACTGATAATCTGCATATTGTCTTTTGAAATGTGTAAATTAGGGTTTATTCCATACACAATTGCATAATGCAATCAGAGGAGTAGTTTGAATAAGCAAATCCCAGACACCCCTTACTATAATTTAGTCCTACATTTAAGTTTTGCTAATTGTAACACTTCATGTTCTGCGAAATGCTCCATGTTTCATGGGAAGTAGGCATTGTATTTAACAAAAGCTATGATTTATTCTCAAGATAAGCTTACAAAATTCGTGCTTTTTTCCAGCAGGTTTATTGTGCATCTAAGGTTGTGTTGTTGGCAATCAGTCAAGTGTTGACTGATTGCCATTTAGCTTATGGGCACAGAGAGTCAAGTAAACACAGGAAGAACCCTCGAACATGTGCATGGAGTCCATGTGGTTCAACATTCACCATTTGAGTTAGAAGAAATCTCTCAAAATGGAAACTTTCAGCTGTCAACACATGAAAGGTTGACCATAGGAGTTAATCAGCTCTTAAGAGTGCATGCTGTGCAGTGAGTTCAAGAAACTTCATTTTATCTTTACTTGTATATTCTTGATAACTGTAATATCCTCTCATCCTTTACATCTTTTTTTGTTATAAATAGGAGAGTATGGCAGCAAAGACCAGCATGTCTGAGACCCATCCATGGTTGTTTACATGGTACATCTATTAATACAACATTGCATGGATTAATATTAATAATAGATTTCATGTTCTAACATTTTTCTTATAAATTCTGGTAGGCGATAGACATCTTGGTGAGAGAATTGCAAATGTGCTTACTTCGATTCCTTTTATTGCTGTTGGCATCCAAGCTCCAAGGCATGTTCTCTCTGTATTTCCTTGATGATAATCATTTGATCAGTATGTTGGGTATGGAGCATGATTTAAAGTTTTAAACTATACAGAAGACAGTTAAATTGTTATTCCATATAATAAAGAATCAGACTATTTCTTCCATATAACAGAATTCACTAATAACATAAATTTAACATAGGTGATGTAAGCAAATTGTTGTACCACATCATTTATTATTTTATTTACTTTTGTTTGTATTTCCGTTGTCCAGAAAGAATCTGAACTCTAAGCTTTATGCTAATTCATTAATCGGAGTAGGAATTGCCTCAAGTTTGTACCATTCTTCTAGAGGTAGATTGAGAAAGTATTTGAGATGGGCCGACTACACTATGATAGCTACAGCTACAGTGGTTAGTAATACCATATTTACCATTGTTTTTACTTTTGTTTTTTGACATATTTGATTGTTGATGAATAAGGTGCATTATTATTATTGTTACTAGAATTCTTTTATCGCATATTTTCAGTGTTTATCAAGAGCTCTTAGAGACGAGAACCCAAAACTGCTGATGGCTGCATCGGCCTTGTGTCTTCCTATTCAGCCACTCATGGTTTCAGCTGTTCATACTGGAATGATGGAGGTATTTTTTTCTATCTTCATAAGTTATAACTATGCTTAAAGGTTTTTTAAAATTTAGATTAGTCCGGCGGAACACTAGAGGTGACCAAATGGGTTAGTTTGGACTGACCTGAAAACACTTTTGCCCCAAAAAGAAGTTTAAAAAGAACTAGTGTGCCATTTATGGTTACTAAAATTATATAACTTTAATAGTATTAATCTAGTTTTTTAATAGAAAGATTTAAGAGGCTTTAGGCATAAAAAAATTTCTTTTAAGATAATGTGCATTAAAAATACACTTCAGGTTGCATTTGCAAGAAGAGCTGTCAAAGATGATGAACTTAAACTTGCACATAATGTTCATAAGATGTCAGCACTCTTAGGTGGGGCGTTCTTCGTGGCTGATGATTTGTTTCCCGAGATACCGTATCTTCATGCTGGCTGGCATTTAGCTGCTGCTATAGGTGTTAGTGCTTGTAACAAGCTTCTAGAGTAGCATAATCCAAATTTGTCGAAATGGCCTGTTTCTATTAATTATTAGAGGTTATATCCACTTATCAGTGGATCATAGAACCCGATATCAAGTGTATAGAAAAGACTTGGATTGTTGATTTGCTACTTTGGTTGCATTATGTAAGTAAACAAGGTGTGGGTGCCTGCATGTTGAGGCAGGGACCAACTAAAAATGTTTAAATTAAATGAATCTACAAAAACAAACTTTTTTTGAACCTAAAACGTTTTAAACAATATAGCCTCAAACTCCAGAGGAAATTCCAAGAAACCCAACGTCCAAGTAAAATAGTTTTAGCAAAAGCCAGTTTTTTTAAAACATATATCATTATATAATACATGTCATAAAAAAGAGTTAGCTTGATAATTATATATTAGTAAATACAAAAAAATATTACCTTGGGTTATCTCATTCACGCAAGAAATAAACTACGAATCCGACTCTCAATCTTGCTATGTCTAAAGGTTTGTAATTATTTTTACCGGGTAACACCCTTTTTTTTGTTAGCATTTCTAGGCAATAACTGAAATTTGTTCTTTTTTTTTCATATTAGTAAAAGATGATTAGAAAAGAAACATCAACAGGTGTCATTACGACTAGTTTTTTGTAAGTCTTTTAGTTTCTAATGTAGATATATACATAGCACATAAAGTGATAAGAAGCAATTGCAATGGTAATCATTGACTCCGGATAACGATTCTTAACAAAACAATAGCAATCCTAAAAAGTTTAGGGAAAACAGACAGAGTCAAGAGTCGAACGGATGCTTTGGGCTCTTATTACCGGTAGACCAAAAGAGTTTGAGCAGTGACATTTACCTTGTAACATATAGTCTATTAAAGGTAACAAGTGAACCAATGTTTATAAATATTTGAGCAAAATCTATAACAAATTCAAGAAACACTATATTTCAGCAAAATCTGTAACAAATTCCAACATAAAATCAGAAAAGGAACCAAATCTGTTTATAAATACATGCTCCTATCATCTCATATAGACTCTAATGTACAAACCACCAATTTATAAAGTCATCTCTCCATTGCAGCTTGTTAGATACAGCAGACACATGAAGATGAAACTGTATACAACTCCATCAAAACTATGACCTTCCTCCTTGAATCATGTACAAATCAATCTTTGTTTCTGTACCCCAAATCCAAATCATGTAAGCCACCTTTTACAGTGAAAGAGGATTAAAAAACGAAATAATTTCAATTGAAAAAAAACAAAGTTAACCATCATCTTGGTGGTCCACTTGCCTCCCGGTCAAGGGATCAATCAAGGGTTGGCCAGAGGGTTGTTTCTGGAAACGGCCATGGGTAACACCGGTTAGACATCAGATCCAAAAGCTCGCACCCCCCGGGAAAATCCCCCTTTTAAAAAAAACAAAGTTAGACCACAAATGTGCATTTTGAAATGTGAGAATCATGTTGCTGATGTTTTTGAGTCTTCTGTTCTATTTGTATGGCACATGCAGTTTGGACATGGAAACGAATATATCGAGTCATTTGGCCTTTTCACTTCAATTCCCTTCGAATCACTATGAGCTCGCATGCCTAACATGTGTCTTTTAAACGTTCTCCAGCTGGAAAACGTCACAAATTTATGAAAATAAAATCAGAATATTTTCTTATACTGAAATAATAAAATGCATATTTGTGCAAACTAAGAATAAGAATGAAAATTGCATACCCAATATTAGGATTGTCGAAATACAAAGCTAACTTGCGTTTATCAGGTCTGATTGTTTTGGCATGTCCATTGAACAAATATCTTCTATGACCAAGAAGAAAATGTGGGAAGTTTCCACCTTGAGTTGTCACAAACACTTCACTATGGAGACACACTGTGTAATCTATAGCAGCCATCCTGGAAGAATAGTTCTAGGAAAAGTGAACGAAGTCAGCCCTTAGCTTAATTGAGCAGGTCAGCGGGTTGGGTAATGGGCTAAAACGAGCTGGGTCATCCAGCGTGGACCAACCACTTTTCTTACTGGCCTGTTTTGGCCATACTTTTTTGTCCCGTTTAGGTAATTATACTTTCATTTGATGTGCTGTCGCAGTATTAAGTGGTGGAATTTGTTAACTTCTACTTTAAAGTCATTGAATTGCAACATACATTGCTCATTGGTCCATTTTGGTAGTTATACTTTTTTTCAGTCTGACTTGGTTATCTAAAAACAATAATTCTTTAAATTACCGAATCAGATCCGCAAAGAGTATAACTACCTAAACGGTCCAATGAGCAACGTAGGTTGCTATTTAATGACATTTTACCAGTTCAACTAGTAAAATAGCATATCAAACAAAAGTATAATTACCATAACAAGACAAAAAAAAAAGTATGATTACCAAAGTATGAAAATTAGATTGCTATTTCAATAAATCAAACCATTGTTTGAAATCCTTTAGTTGAATCCATTTGACTGTTAAAGATATAACATAACCCAGATCGACCCATTTCGAAGTAATGGGTTGAAATTTCCACCATTAGTAGAAGTTAACAAGTAACAAGATGCAAAAAAGAGAGACTAAAACTACCTTGTATGGTGCAAGTTCCTCAGCTGATGCTAACATCTCCTTGGTCTGTAAAAGAGGAAACATTTCTAGCAAAGGAGCCATATATCTCTCAGAATCATATATTTGTCCAGATGCTAGATATATAGATGTACCTCTATCAAATCCCATTCCTCTAAGCATCAACCCAACCTGAATAATTTTCAAAAGAATAAGCGAGACCAAGGAGGAGATTAGATATGCATTTTGAAACTAATTGTGTAGATATATTTCACTGAATAATCAAATTCAGAAAATCAGCTGTAATCAAATTGGAGGTAGAAGATAGTGTTTGGATGTGCTTGTGGTGTTTGAAGTTGTAACAATCAGATGTTTAAATCTTCGTCAAATACCGACCATTTAAGATATTAATAGATTAAATCACCAAAAATAACATTTTTGGAAGGAAAAAAAGATAGGTTTATAAAATGCAAAACCTATATGTGGTCTAAATATAAAGTTGAAATTGTTCAAGTAACAGCTAACAATAATTTTTTTTATAAAAAGAATAATAATATTAAGGTACCTCTAAAGGTGTGAGGGGACATTTGCCATTAACCCTATTGACTCCAGGCTGAAGGACTCTGCCAGGTTTTGTAAATTTTCCTTTCCAACCCCTTTCTCTTGCAGCTATCATATCTTCAACTTCTTTTCTTCCACCATCATATACACAGCAAGAAAAAGCAACCATGTCCTGCACAATCACACCCACATTTATTATTATAAAACAACTGCAGGAGATAATTTTTGTATTTGATTTTTAAAATTTAAATGTAAGAAACAGAAAAACAAATATTTTTGTTTTGGTAAAATTCTGACTAATTAAAATTAATAAAGAAAATAACTAAAAATGGCAAAGTAGTGAAAGGAGATATGGACTATGGAGATGGGAGGTAGTCTCTCAAATTATGTTAAAAACAAGGTGGATTTAAATTAACCATTTGATAATCAGTTTTGTTGTAGCTAGTATGAAGTTAATTTTCTGGCCCCTTAACTAGTCAGAAGGGAAACTTTATAATCAAAACACTCCCTAAGAAAGAAATAAACCATTAAGTAGAACAGACCTCCTCAAACCTTAGATGAACAGAAATGTATTTGCCACCATTATTTGCACTTCGATCTTTCATTCTAGCAACTAATGCTTCACCCATACTCCGTATAGGATTTGAAAACCGTAAAGCTTCATAATTTGTCAAGCAACGAAGCCGTTGAACAGTTGGTGGTGCATCAAATGATAACCGATTTGCAAATGGTGATATCCTTATGACCCTGAAAAGAAATTTTAATTACAGGAAATATATTAAATCATGTAATGACTAAAAGAATTTAAAACTCACTTTTCTTCAAGTAGCTTTGGAAGAACCGTATCCTTGTAGTAGCGAATTGGAGCCCAGGCTTTTATTTTGAAGTTGAATACATTGGACATATTGTGGTCAAACCGTTCCATTAAATAGCCAGGTATCGTGTTGACCACTCGTACATCATTTTCCAAGGTTCTAACAAAATAATCTTCGTCATATATATCATTGAATTTGCTGCAGCAAAGGATGTTAGTTAGTTTGGGTTTGTTGGCACCAAAACTGCAAATTTTGCAAGTCACGTATAATATTTGTACAAACCTAGGATCTCTCCAGATGCTATGGAAATGAAAATTAGGAATGACTAGTGTTGCATTAAGATATCCCGCCACAGCAACTGCATTGCAGATCTAGAAAGAAAAAACACAATAACAACATTAGATGGTTAAAAGAAGAATAAAAACATGTCAATTTTAGTATTTATTATATCAAGATAGGAAAACAAATGCCATTAACAGCTTTTGATTACCGATGTTCTTTGCTGATTTAAGCCACCATTTGCCTCGACGTATATGTACCCTTTGGACTCTGGTAAGCCTACAACAAAGATAATAGATGAATTAATACAACGAAATGATCCTAAAATAAGTAGAAAGAAAGTACTTTTTTCATACCTCCCGAAGACTTGTTTATACAAGGCTTCCAATCTGCACCTTTAGCACGTTTCCACACGGTTGACATCTACATTATATTAAAATATTAAATAAATATATTACTATAAACCAACAATACAAAGAAGATGAAAAATTAAGTAACCAAAATCACATCATAGCGGTCTTCTTTATATTCTTGTTCAGATGCGGTTATGCTTCCAAGCCCACATAACACTTTATGAACTTGGACATATTAAACGCAATAGTCATAGAAAAACACAACCAAAGTAAAAGATAGAGTCTTTGTGTATTGTTTCTTGTTAAGTGTTTGTGAATAGTTCTAAGGTTTTTGTTTATGTGTTCATAGGATATGATATCCCAATAGAATTTGATCAAGAAGTACCTTGATAGGCTACTTAGGTATGGGTTTTAGAACTTCAATGACGTTCGGTTATAGTGAAATTGATCTAGCAGATCATACAATTCTAGCTGGATTGCAATTAAAGAGAAATCAAGTAAACTATTGAATTGGTATCTGCCTACCAAATTCACTATGATTATTGCTTTTAAAAGCTAAACGATTAATCAGTTAGTTGGATTAAGTAACGAATTGCCTGAGGTTGTATTTCCAAATTGAGACAAGATCCTTAAAAAGGAAAAAAGGGATCAAAATTACATTAGGGCAAACTTTGCAAATCACTAACCGCATCAGCAGTGGAATTATCAGCATCCATCTCATGCCGGAGCTTAGCATACAGCTCCGGACTCCGGTAGACCGACCCGACAGCCATAGAAGGTTTTATTCCACCAGAAACGACGTCGAATTGAACAGTCCCCATGTAAAAGATCATGCCGGAGAAGTAGAGAAGCGGGACGAAGAGTAAAATGCCACGGCGGCGGAGGAGGAGGGATAGGATGATCCAAGCAAAACGATGGAGGAAAGAACGGTGAGCGAATCGGGAGGAGGGTTTGGCAGAGCGACTGTGACGAAGACGAGGGGACCGAAGAGGGGATGCAGGGGGTGAAGGGGTGTTGTTTCCGGTTGTGGGCAGCCGGGTTTTAGCGAGCATTATCAAACATGGGGGCGGGGAATCCAAATTAACCCCTCGCCCTATTTCGCCGGAGATTGTATAGAAGACACCACACAGATGTGTGTGTTTGTTTGATTGTTTGTGAATCGGAGAATGCAATGTGTGTGTGAAGGGGGTGGGGGTAGAGAGGAGGAGGAAGAAGAACAACACAGTGTGTGTGTGTGTGTGTGTTGTAAATCACGTGCGGGAGAAGGAAGACGATGATGAGGTGGTGGTGGTGGTGGTGGTGGTGATGCGTGCGTGGAAGGTGGGGGGAAGGATCGCCGGGATGGGATAGAAAACAGAATAAGTGTACAAAAAGATACATTGGACTCCGTTCTGGTCCGGATATTAAGCGGGTCGAGTATTGTTTGTTTCAAATTAATTTAGATAAACGATTGATTTATCTTTTTCATGATTCTCATATTTTTTATTTAAAGATTTAAATGAGTCTATTAAATTTATCAATTTTAACATTCAGTTTTTTATATAATTTAAAATTTTATTATTTTTTATTTTATAGATAATTAAATTATTGGTAATTTTGTTAAATTTTGTAAACGTTTTTCGTGTACTTTGTGTGAAAAGGGTGTTCTTCTTGCAACTACACCGTATATGTATATATATGGAAAATTTTATTTGAAAACTGTTCTTATTTTATAACGTAAGACAATTATATTCACGCATTATGATGACATAGAATAATTTTCATTCACAACATATCTATTTTATTTCTCTTTTATTTATAACTCTTTTATTGACTTTTAATATAAATTTTTAAAAACAATAAAATGATAAACAAAAAGAATATTAAATATACTATAAATTAAACCTTTTTTTTAATTATACGAGTCATTTAAAAAGTCCAAAAATGTCTATAAATTTAGGTTACATGTTCTTAGATTTATGAGTTCTAGCTATACGTATTTTCTAATACTTAAATTAAAATATGTGTTATATGATAAAATATTTAACCTATTATTTTTATGAGGATCCTTTTTATTTTGTATTTAATATCATATAGGTTGAAGTTTAGTTATAAAAATGGTATTTAAGAATCTAATAAACTCCATATAATGGTTTCCTTATATGTTTAAATAAGGGCTAAATTAGTAATTTCAAATTACTTAAAATTAAGATATTACAATGACCTAAATGCTTTATAATATAGTATATATATATATTATAATTTTCAAAAGCCCACGATTAAAAAATAAAATTTTAGACTGCCCATGTTTTGATTAATATATTAAAGATGATGATGCTAAGCAACTTGTCATTGAAATGAATATTGATCCGACATTCCCTCAAAAGCTTCAGGTTCGTAGAAAAAAAAACAATTTGATGAGAATCAAAGTAATCAAGATGTCTTACTTTCAGGTCAGGAAAATTATAAAGTTAATTATTTTTTATGTATTATTGATTAAGCTAGTGCTTCTCTTAAAATCAGATTTGAACGGTACAAAGAATATGAAAAAGTATTTTGTTTTTTGTTTCTTAAAAGGTTGAAGGAATTTCATGACAAAAATCTTAAGTCATGTTGTAGTCATCTTGAATCCACACTTAAGTATGATGGACGATTGCAAATAAACTTTATATGAAGTTAAAGCTGCTTGACACATTTTTATCCAGAGAAATTATCCAACCTAACGATGTCATAAAATACTTGAAAGTAGTTGATTGTTTTCTCAATGCAATTATTGCATGTAGAGTCATGTTAATTATTCGGTAACTGTTGCATCTGCAGAAAGAAATTTCTCAAAACTTAAGTTGTTGAATACCTACTTACGGTTTAAAATGTCACAAAAAATGCTTAATAAATTGACAATGATAATTATTGAGAACGATGTATGTGTGTATATAAAGGGCCCATTTTTTAACTTCGCACGGGGCCTTCAAAAATAACGAAACGCCCCTACAAGAATATTGATGTAATTTAAAAGTTTAAAATAATATATCTATACTATATTATAAAGCATTTACACAAAAAGCTTAATTTCTTAATTTTTAAGTAACTTGAAATAACTTTTATACTCCTTACATCTCACAAACAAAGACTAAAAAACTGAATCATCTTTAATATGATTAATATCAACTATCAAATTAATAATACATGATTTTTGTTTGCAAGCAAATGTGGTGTGCGTGGTTGTTTTTAATTAATGAATTATGGTCTTAAAATTGTCATTAAAATATTTTATTTCATAGTTGTATATATAAGAGTTTCAAAAAAAATGCAATAATTAAATCTGTAATATGATGAAACAGATTTTTACAATTCTTCAGATTTTTTTAAGCAAACAGCTAATAACAAATAAGCATTCAATCATCAGAACAATCTCTTATTATTCTGATGTAGTTTACGAATTCAAATATTAAAATTTTATAAAAGACAACTTAATTCATACAAAAGATAACTACGTGTCTTGTAATACATTTTAGACACAACAAATCTATTTTTTATTTGTTAGAGATAAAAGAGACATTTAAAAGTACAAAAATATCAACATGCTTGTGATAATATATATATATATATATATATATAGGTAAAAGTTTAAACGAGAACTGTTTTTCGTATGAGAACCGCAAGAACCAATCTTAGCTGTCCAATTCCTCCTCCTTCAATTGGATTGCCCACCCATGAATTCCTTACATGCACCCTGTCACACTCAATCCCTCCACACTCTTCATCGATGAATTTCATTATCCAAAATGAACAGCCAAGATTGGTTCTCGCATTTCTCGTACGAAAAACAGTTCTCGTTTAAACCCTCATTTGAGAATCATTATTAGTGTGAGAACCGTGAAAACTAATCTTAGTTGTTCAATTGGTAAGTGGAATTCATGGATAAAGAGCGTGGGAAGATTGAGTGTGGCAAGGTGCATGTAAGGATTCGTGGGTGGGCAATCCAATTGAAGGAGTCGGAATTGGACAGTTAAGATTGGTTTTCGCAATAAAAACGGTTCTTGAATTAACTTCTCACAATAGGGGAGGGTTCAAACGAGAACTGTTTTTCGTACGAGAACTGCGAGAACCAATCTTGGTCATTCAAGTGGTAAGTGGAATTCATGGATGAAGAGCGTGGGTGATTGAGTGTGGCAGAGTGCATGTAAGGAATTCATGAGTGGGCAATCCAATTGAAGGAGAGGGAATTGGACGGCTAAGATTGGTTTTCACGGTTCTCGCATAAAAACGGTTCTTAAATGAACTTTTCAATATATATATATATATGGAAAAGTTTAAACGAGAACTGTCACGCTTAATCCCTCCACGCTCTTATATGGTTTAGCCGTCCAATTCCACCTCTTTCAATTGGATTGCCCACCCATGAATTCCTTACATGCACCTTGTCACGCTTAATCCCTCCACGCTCTTCATCCATGAATTCTCTTATCCAAAATAAACTGCTAAAATTGATTCTCGCGGTTCTCGTAATAAAAACGATTTTCAAATAAATATTCACCTATATATATATATATATATATATATATATAAAAGCTAGATGAGTCTATGACATATCAACAAGTTATATTTAATTTCAATGCTTCCATAATTAGCATAACTGAATAAAACACGATAGTTTTAATGTCATTGTCAATTGTATATTTAGGCAACAGAAGTTCATTTTTTAAACCACTTCAAGCCATACGTCATGAGCCCCTATGCTTTTTCTTTTTCTTTTTTTTTACTCGACTGAATATAGATATAAAAATAAAAGCCCACTACCAATTTGTTTAAGAGGTTGGCCTCCTAAAGTCACGGGGTAGGTTTGAGGCGGAAATTAATCCCTCTATCCTCATCTTTGTTTAAGAAAATTGTTCCCGTTTAAAAAATTACGGAAATTTAAACGGAGATTCCAGTCGGGTAACTTGTAAAAATCGCGGAGAAACGGGTATTGCGAAGAAACGGGTATCTCTGTTTAATATAAACATATGATTAAATGGGTAATTTTTACCGTAGAGGTACCTATTAGAGTAAAACTGTGATTTTTCATCATGGGAACGTCACCGTTAATATTTTACCACGAGTTTTAGAAAACGATTATACTAAATTATACAACATTATCGAATACAAACAAATTTGAACCGAAATTAATGTCTGAAAGAATTTAAATGTAACCAAAATATCAAAACCAAATAATCCAAATAAAGACATCTATTAAAATTAGGTTGTGTGAAAGTATATACAGATTTGTATATTTTCCATCTAAAATTAATTTTATGTATATATATATAATTAATATTAAATTATAATCAGGTATCAGATAGTCGGGACCGGTATTGAGTAATCGGGACGGGGATCATCAAACCCGTCCCCATTCCCGTTTCAATAATCAAGTTTTTCCCTTCCCCGTTTAAATAATTGGGGTTTTCCCGTCCCCGCCCCCATTTATCGTCCCCGTCCCCGCCCAGTTTATGTTGATTTTCGTTTTTCACTGTCGGTTTCGGGTTTTTTGTCATCCCTATTTTGAACTGAATATATATAATTAGGGTTATAATTTGTGTACAATAACTTTGTGTCATATATAATAATTAAAACTTTGTTTGCCCCTACTAATACACTACCTATTATTATCATCCATAAATTCATGGGTATAATGGTCCAAGAGACAACTTTTAATTGTGTATGGTAAAAAGTTTTTGTGTATAATTTATCACCCATATAATTAAGTCGTGAACATGCATGCATAAGGATGGAAAAAGAACCCGAACTTAATGGGGAAAATTGAACCCCAATTGTTTCGGATTGAGTGGGTTTCGGGTACGGGGTCGGAAATTTTCAGGTTCGGAGACAAGGCACGGCTGCCAGCCTCCTCCCCCAGATATATAACTTAGAAAAGTAAATGTTTCAGACCTAGTACATCACCGGCCTCATAGTGTTTGTCGATTCTCCTTCTCATCGGATTCATATCCGACTTTCATCAATGTCAATTCTCCTCAACATCGGCCTAATCACTCCCCCTTCCCTCTCCTGTGCCACCATATGCGCACTTTTTGTCTTTTTCTATTGTCATCTTAAAGAGAGAGAAAGAGGGAAGGAGAAAGAGGAAGAGAAAAGAAGAGAGAGATATTGACCAAAAGAGGAAAGAGAAAGAGGGTGGGGCTGAGGGTGGCTTGGGGTGCATGGAACAAGCTAGGAAGAGTGAATGAAGATCGTTGGATTTCAATGAAGATGGAGACCTTCAACCTTCCACAGGAGTAGACGTTCTCAGATATAAGCAATCAATTGATTAATACGTAAACGAACTTCCACGCTATTAATGGCATGCGGTGATGGAGACCATAATGTTAAAGTTTCTTAACTGCATCATTGTATTGTATCTTAGTTGCTTCTATTTGTTTCTAGGTAGAATGCTTTCGGTCTCTTTAAGTTGCTTTCGTGTATTGAAAATGGGAAAATCATCCCTATTTTAAGAGAAAGAATTATATATAAGCAAAACAAGTCTAAATTTCGGATTTAATTCCCTTCTTTTTTTTCTTCTTAAATGAAACTCAATAACTTCTTTGATATTTTTTACAAATCTTTTCTATTTCTTCTTTGAAAAAAACTGACAACATATATAAGACCACCCGTTTCGGTAGGGTAACCCGACACGGGTTGGAGTGGAACCCAACGGGCACACCATCGCTGGTGGTAGGATTGGCTTGGGTTAGGAGCCCGGCTAGCTGCCGAACCGTAGCGAGTTCCTTTTTTTTCTTCTTCTCTCCCTTATCTCTTATTCAATATATATTTTTTATTAATATTTGATGTGGGGGTTTGTGGGTTAGAGATGGTTGAAAGTGGGAGATGATGTGAATACTGATATAACAGTAAATTTGATAGGGTAACTATGAATTGGATGTTGATAGTCTAATGTTAAGGTTCTTCCGTAAAGTAAGACTATTGACTTGCTCACTGTAAGTACGTGTAATATTTTTTAGTTATTGGTATTCTCAATATAAATATAGAATTTAATGTTGTTTTTTGATTATTTTTTTCATCTTCATCTTTTTAAGTGTGACTTTTATATCGGTGCAGGGCCGGCCCTGGGCCTGGGCCACAAGGGCAGCTGCCTAGGGCCCCCCAAAATTAAGGGCCCATTTTCATTTTATAGTATATATATATACATATGTTAGAAGCCTTTTTTACCTATTAAGCCCACTTTAGGCGTTTAGCCCATGGAGGAGGTGAGCCCATCTGCGCAAAAGACTTAAGTCTCGATTGAACAGACCAAAAGAAAGATCGGGAAGCGCAAAAGAAAGATCGGCCATCGGGAAGGCGCAAAAGAAAGATCGAAACGATGGAGATTGGAGAACAAACCGACGCCGACGCCATGGAGAAACGGAATCGTCGCCACTCCCAGTCGCCATTCACGAATCATAAGCTCCAACTTCCAAAGTATTACAAATCGATTGAAGCAGTCAAGCAGACAACGATAATCGCCACTCGCCCTGTCGCCCACTCCCGTCGCTGCAACCCTAATTCCTAATCAGAGACTCGGAGTAACTGTAAGATTTGTTCTTTGCAACCCTAATTCCTCCTTGAGAAGCATTTCTTCACTTCGAGTCTTCGAGAGTTCAAGAATTGAGTTCGACTGTTCTTCACTTCTTTGCAACCCATTTGTACTTTATAGTGTTCGAATGTTCGATTGAGCCACAACCACTGAGGCAAAATCAAGTTGGGACTTGGGAACTTCCGATTTCCGAACTTACTTGGGGCAAATCAAGATACAAGACTTTCAAGTTGGGGCAAAACTTACTTGGAACTTCCGATTGCATCTGTGCTCAACACACACAGTTGGGGCAAATCAACATTTGTTTAAGAATCAAGATTCAAGACTTTCAAGTTGGGGCAATTCCACAGAGGCAATTCCACATTTCCACAGGACCACAATTGGGGCAAATCAGGTGTATTACTTTCTATAATCCTATTTTTTAAGTTTTTAACTTTCTTTAATTCTTTAATCCTTCATTACTGATTTAGACTATTTAGTGGCTTAGTGCTTTACTTCATTAGTGATTACTGATCTGTCATCTGTGATTCTATCATTCTGTGAAACTGAATTGTGAATTTGTGATATGTGAATTCTGATAAATTTGTTAAATCTGTGAATCTACCGATCTGTGATTCTGTGAATTGTGATTCTATCATTTTGTAATTTACTTCAATTTGTTAGACTGTTAATTCACTTAATTGTTAATCTGTCATTTTTCGTGAACCTCATGTTTAATTGTTTTACGTGATTTTTACTTGTAAGATTTGTAAAATGTTGTTATTAAGTATTTTTTTCATACTTGTCTTTTATTTAAGGGTGTTTATGTTTTATGTTATATATAAGTTGGGAAAAAAATTTTTGGGGCCCTTTTTTAAGATTCCGCCCAGGGCTCAAAAAAAGTTTGGGCCGGCACTGTATCGGTGGTAACATACATTTCCTCTCAAGAATACTTTTTTATAATTATATAGACAAGTTTTAAGAGTGTTTATGATACAGAAAAATAAATGTAAAAAAAGGAAAATAGGAAAAATATAAATTTTAATTCTCTACTATATGAAGATTGAATGGGAGGATTAAATTTACATTGAAAACAACCAATATCATCCTTTCTGTCAAGTTGTCAATTCGTCACCCACTCCACCGCAGTTGCCAACACCACTACCGCCCGCTGCCACCCACCATAACCACCCCCACCACCATTGTTGCCACCACCCACCACAACGGCCCTCACCACCCACCACCAACCGCCGCCCACGTTAAAAAAAGTACAAATAAATTACAATCTTTTACGATCATAGTGATGCTATAAATCAAATACATCGTGTAAAACTAATGAATACAAACTATGTTCTTAATTTTAAATGCATGTTTACGTCATTAGAATAATTAAATTATAATATTAAAACATGGTTTTTAATTATATTCTCCTAAAAATGGAAATGAATACATGCTAAAAATATATATTGACAAACATTTTAATTAGAAAACAAACCATTTTCAAAATAAATTACAAAAGATAATTATGATATTTTAAAGATGATTATCAGTTATATTTTTATGCTAAAACTTCTGACATCACACAAAAGAATCTCTACTATCGTTTATCCACAATTTCATTCCCGGTAGTTAACACACCCTAAGAGTGTTAAATATAAACTTTCAAAACATTACTTGAAATTATGATTTTGACGTTTAATATAAATGATTACGCTCCTGTACGACCAACATTTGTGAAATTTTTATACATACGAACTAGGATAGGCAAATCGAAAATCCATCTCTCACCGGCGATTTAGTTGCCGGACCCCATCATCTCTCACGCAGGCCTCCTCTGTTGCCCTCATCGACGGTTGCTGTTGCGATTGAGTTGCCCTCCTCTGTTGTGATATCAACAGCGAACAGGTGCTTCCCGAAAATCGTAAATCGTGATTTTGACTTCAACTGCAATCAAGACTTCAACAACGACCGATCTTATTTTTCATGTTAGTCAAGGAATTGATATTATTTTTGATATTTTAGAATTTTTTTTTAGTGATTACTGATTTGGGTTGATCGATTAGGGTGATTCCCTTTCTGATTCTCTTGGTATTTTAGAAGACTTTAGCAACATTCAAATCTTTGTACATATTAGAACAAATTAGCTGCAGAAATTTATCGAAATTAATAAAAATTTGAAGCCAACAAGACCAATTTGTTGTATCTTCTTGGTTTACCTTGATACTGTTTCAAAGCCTTGATTCATATACTGAACAAGAGATTGCAGACCAAAGTTGAAAAACTCTGCAAGGAAAGGAATAAATAATTTGTTTATTTGTCCATTCGTTCATTCTGTATAGAATATAAATATTTGGTGTTTCGTATAATGGGATGGGGGTAGTTTGTAGTTATTTTAGTTTGGCTTAATTGCTTCAGAGGTAGTTAAGCCAGCCTCTCTTGCAGAAGAGTGAGTGCTACTAGACGTTTGTTGGTTTATCTGTATGTTAAGTATATGAAAATTCTATTGTGGGCAACTTTATCAAGTTGAATCATATTGGCAACTTAATCTTCGATAACGAGTATTCTTCTTAGCCATAGGAGGCATGAATCTGTACTCTAATCTCTATAACCTGAACTAGAATATCCCTGATCTATGGATCTCACGAACATGGAGATATGGTTTTCTTACAAGGAAGTGAATTTACAATACTAACCTTTCTGCAATCTTCTACAGTTGTGCACAAGGGTTTCTCTACCAATATATAATGAGTTTTTGGGTGGTTGATGATATCCATCAAGATTTCATAATCAGTCATGCTAGAGATATGTATGTTAGGAGTTTCTGGAAGCAATATGATAGCTCCAATTTTCACCAATTAAATGTTGAAAACTTTTGCACTTTACAGGACCCACAAAGAATTTGTTGTCAATTCTTGAATTGAAAGAACAAGATTTGTCATCAGTGATCCATACACCTTCTAGGGGCGACTAAAACTCCATCAAATACAAAGTAAATCTCCAATATACTACATAGGCTTTCACTCTTGTGTTTATTTCATGTGGGGTGGATTTCAGTTAACCCCTTTGCTTTGATAAAAAAACTGAAAACAAATTGAATTTGCTTTGTATTTAAAAGAGAATATTGTAATGACCATTTTTTTATAATAATAAGGATGACATACTCAACAGTAATATATATATATATATATATATATATATATATATACATGGATATAGTTTTACAAAAGCTCATTTGGCCTTGTTATCCTATTTACACAAAAGACATTGTTTCTCAAAAGATAACGGAAGTAGGAATCATCAGTCCTTAGCTGGAGCTTTGCCACGATCGCTACGTGAAACAGAATAATTAAAACTGATAAGCATTAGGCTTAGTGAGTTCACTAACTCTTATCAACAATAATAGCAATAAACTCGAAATTAATAATAACATGTGTATTTACTCTTACCAACGTATTCACTTTTAACACATTGGTTCACATAAGTCACTCAGGCGTCTCATTTACCACTCAGGCATCTCATTTGCCACTTAGGCGTCTTATTTTGCCACTCAGGCATCTCATTTTGTAATAAATTTGTAACACATGCATAATAAGTGTTTCACATAACATGTATAAAGGAGCATAGTAAAACTCACCTGATAATCTGTAAAGTTCTATAATAGTTCACGGATGATTATAATTCAACGAACGCGTCAATGATAAGTTTCTATAGGTAATATACCAATAATATGTTAAACATATGCTACTACTGAAAAACTGAAAACTGAATAGTGCAGGGCACGCCTGTGCCTTCTTTGCATGTACGGCTGAGTCTTACTCAGAAATGGACGTACCTTATCCTTTAGACACGCCCGTGCCTTAACCAGGTATGCATGTGCCCCAAAGCACGGGGGTACCATAGGAACTAGGGTTTGTCACGGGGCGATAGGCACGCCGGTACCCTCCTTGGGCACGCCCGTACCTCCTCCTGGTCTATGTAGATTGGCCGACAATCGACTGTTTTCAGCCAAAACATTACCAAACTCAATTTTGACACAACCAGGTGTATTCCAAACACCCACAAATCTCTTTCAATAGTTGAAGACATCAAATTAACATATTCTTGATCCTCCAATGATCAATTACAACAAAATACCATTGTTGACCCATTAGCACAAAAAATGAACACCATACACAAGAACCTCATACATATAACCTCTAATTCTCTAAAATTAGCAACTAATACTTCTAACAACTTATCACCAAGATGAGTATTGATTGTCCAAACCACAAACTCTTCTAAAAAGATTAAACCTTTAGGAGTTGCACAAAGATGAGTCCAAAGAACATACCTTTTGCTTCAAAATCCAAGTTCTCTACACAAATCTTCTAGTTTAAGTTTCAAGTTGAAGAATCTAATGGTCTTGCTACTTTGTTCTCGATTCACCTAGCCCACACACACAATTCTTCGAGTATATACTACTTTTTGATTAATAAGTATATATGTGATCCTCCAACTTTGGCAAAATGACATCAAACATCCCTCAAGTACATGTATACGGTCCCAAATGGCACAAGTTGGTGTTTTTATTTCATTTTAGTGTTGGCTAGTACAATTATATCCCCTAAAGTCCTAAACTCTTAAATTTTCTCTTTTAATTAATTAAATAGTTAATTCCTACTCTATAAATATACGCACATACCATACTCGTGCAACTCAATTATATTTTTATAATATATATGGATGCATACATACATATACAAAAAAATAAAAATAACAATAAAAAAAATAAAACTCACATATTCGGGGTGTTACAAATATGATAACCCTCTTTATATAATTCAGTTTAAACTTACTCTTTTTCCCTTCATTGTATGTATTCTTAATTCACCAGCTTAGTTTTTCCCTTCATTGTATGTATTCTTAATTCATCAGCTTAGTTTTCCCATTTATTTTTGCATATCGAATGTCATTTTATATTTGTTAAAGTGAAGGTAGAACCTGGTAAAAGATTAAACACTAAGTCTTTTTATAGTTTCTTAATTTTTTAAAGCGACCCATTCAGACCCGGACCCGTTTTGGCCCGTCACCCAATCCGACTCGACCCGCCAGTTTTGCCACCGCTATATCACAGTAATTGAAATCAATTTTCTCCTTGTGACGCAACTAAACAAACAAGCAAAAAGCCAAACATGTTCCCATAAGCCCAAAACCAAACATAGAGCCAAACTCGTTTTCATAAAACCAAACCCAAAATGAAGTTTTCAAGTAAACATCTGGATGATATTGTAATGTGTAAGAAAGTAAACAATGCATAACAATTACCATGAACTTCAAATATTTTCCAAATCGCAACAGCAGAACAAGTGTCTGAGAAGAGGATGCAAATAATCTCAATGGCACAAGAAACAAGTAGCAAGTATTATCACCATCCGGTAAATGTTATTGCATCAAATGTCAGAATTTATGACCTTGGAATATAACACCATTACCAATAAATCCTTTTCCTGGTCAATCAGTCTAATTTCTCAAAAACATAACATTAGAAGGATAGCCACAGACTGAACAAAAGATTTCTGTTTGTGAAGAATTAGTTATCATGCAAAGTTCCCAAAATGTCCTCGTCCCTGAATAGATGATACCTGCACCAAACAATGCAAAAACTCACTTACAATTGAAGTTTATCAATGTACTAATCTGGAAAAATTACATTTATAACTATTTACCAAATGACCACTATAGTTAGATGCATATTTTATTTCAAAATAATGATTATTAACAAATCCAGAAGTGTAAGAACTTTGGTACAAATGATATGTGGATGAACTAGTTGTATTTAAAGTAACAAAAAAAATGTAATGGCGTTTGGAGGCGGGAATGAGAAAAAGGATTTGAATCAAAGGTTGAATAAGAGAAGAACTAAAAGTTCAAACTTTTCAACACAACGGATTCAAAAAAGCACAAACCCGTACTATGATGCCATCATTTATGTTAATGACACAGAATTAATAAAAATCCTATGAAATAAACAAAAAAATTGATGTAGGGCAGTTGAAGGAGAGGGCACCCTACAGAAAACCTGTAAGTATTTCAGAGCCATTGAGGTAAGACTCTCCCCTGTTTTTCGACATTCATGCCCATTTCAAACAATTACTAAATGTGTAATCAGAACTTGGGTAGCAAAACTTAAGGAAAACCAATTGTTTTAGCAATTATTAATAAGTAAAAAGATATACAATGCCATCGGGAAAGCACTCCACCTAGGCTAGAGGTACTGTAACATCTCCCCCCTCCCCCCCTTTCCAACCCAAAAAAAATATCGCTCTTAGATGGGAATGGGAATGGTTGTTGCAATCAAACATAGTTTGTACTTTGTACTGACCAAGTTAACATCTTAGAAATGATAGCGCTTCTCACAAAGCAAATCGAATCATCTATTATGTTCTACATATTAAATATCACTAATGGGAAAATTTCATAGTGAACAGATTTACCGGCTATGAGTCCAATATAGCTTATACTCCAACCATAATTCACTATAAAACATTGATCTTGAAGATCAGTATGATATGATCACTTAATAAACCCAAGATACATTTTCTTTTTGTTTGGTTATTATGATCGAATATAATCTCAGAAAGCAAAAGCATGTCAACGCATAAGCATCATTGCTTCTTATCTAATCATTATGCTGATCCCAGCTAATATTCATTGGTAAGATATTCAAGTTTCAAAAAGAGCTGTGCAATTCATAATTCAAGGGTGCAATATGATAAAAACAAGAAACAAATTACCTGGTAGATAACCAAATATACAGGATTATAATCAATTTAACCATCAGAAGTCCAAGGCTCCAAGCTTAGCTCATATATTTCCCCCAAGTCCTAAGTTACTAGGATCTACTATTCAGTTAACAAACCAGTAACATTCATTTCACAAAACAAGCACGAAACACTTAAGCAGACAATTGTATGCCATTTTCAATATCACTACTTTCTAACAAATCAATAAATTCCTAATTGGTTATTGGTATGATGGACATAACAGAAGAAAGCTTTTTTAAATTTAATTAACGTACTCTTTGTCACCAAGTTTTACTTCTGTGCCACCATATTCAGGCAACAGAACTGTATCTCCTTCCTTAACACCCACCGGAATCGTGTTGCCCGATTTATCACGAGTTCCCGGACCAACAGCGACAACTTTACCTGAATTCAACTGCAATCCATACCGCAGAAAGACTCAATTACTAGATCAAATCCGGATCGAAAAACAGACAACGGAATAAGACTAGGAATTACCTTGGAAGATTTCTCGGGAAGAAGAATACCGGCGGTGGTTTTGGAAGGAGGAACAATCTTCTCGACCAAGACTCTGTTGAGACACGGGATTAGACGCTTCGCCATTGCTAATCGAGCACACTCACTCTGACCTGCAGTTCTCTATCTAGATTGGGGCAGTGTAACGTGGAGGGCGTTTTCCGGGGATTTAACCACGAAATGAGGGTCGAATACGGTGGTGGAAGGTTCTAGGTCTCTTTTGAGGGTTTAGGGTTTTTCCGTAGACCCGGTTCGGCGGCCGCCGCAGCAGCTGTTGGTGGCCCAGCAGCCTCAGCCCACTCTCGATTCTTAAAGCCCATTATGTATTTATGTTGCGTATGTTCTGACTTCTGAGTTTTATTTACTACTTAAAAAAAATTATATTTTCTTATATTAAATACTCTAACTTTATTCTATTGCTCATTAAATTATCACAAATATTATCAACTAATTATTTTCTTTATCTTTCTTTCTTAAAATTGATATTTATCTTAATTTAGCGTGTAGAAAATAAGTAGGAGAAAAAACGTAATATTTTTCTTGAATTTACCACTTGTCTTGACTTTTTTTTATTTAAAAAAGCAACAACTTATTAAACATTATATTACATTAATAATATCGTTGTTCTTCTACGGTATGTAAAAAGAAAATTGTTAAGATGTACAAACGTCTACAAGAAACTTCTTGCATCTATGTTTAATCCAAAGCCAAATGAATAACCACATTTGGATTACACTAAACACATCCCCGTTCCACCGATTTTTTTTTCTTTGAGCACCAAGATATTCTTCTTTCCAAAGAAAATATAAAGTACTTCCCAAACTTCAATTTTTATTACTTGAAAGTTGATTCATACCTTAGACAGAATATCATGCACCAAACTCCACCAAAGAATACTTCCCAAACTTCAAGCCATTGCTAGCCAATAATCTTGAAATCAACTTAAAACCAATAGTAGAAGTTTTTGTAGCCTATAACTTTGAACTTATATACATTAACTTTTATTCATTTTTCAATTTAGTAAGAGTTGTTCTGTTGTTAGCTACACCACTACCATCTGATTCAACTAAAATGAGTTCCCGTTACTCTGAGTAATTTATGTTCAAATATTTTATTTAGCAACAGTTTCACTTTCAAGTGATCAAATTTAATCAAACCCACATAGTATATGACGAGATAGAACAGCTAAGTTTTGGGTTATGGTCATGTGAATTCTTATATTCTAAGTTGTGTTGTATATCATTTTCGCAAGCTAGTCTGTTGAGATGTTGAAACAGTAATATTTAAAGGAATCTTTCAATTCTTACTTTCATACACCCAGTATTCAATTCAGTGGCAAGTGGTTCAATCAACCTTGTTGGTTTACACCCTGTTATTGTTTGCAATTTTGCAGTCAATGACCAATCTGATCATCTCTTACGCATTCACCATTATCCATATTGGAGCGAATACAAATCAAATTTCTAATTGAATTCAGAAAACAAATTTCA
Organism: Dittrichia graveolens; assembly: GCA_038502395.1. Lineage (NCBI taxonomy): Eukaryota > Viridiplantae > Streptophyta > Magnoliopsida > Asterales > Asteraceae > Dittrichia > Dittrichia graveolens. The sequence goes on from JARJIL010000002.1 coordinate 111,408,879, forward strand.
AAAAAACGTTATAAATGTAATGGCGTTTGGAGGCGGGAATGCGAGGAAGGATTTGAATCTGAGATTGAAGAAAGAAGAAAAAAGTTCCAACATTTAATCAAATCCCAGATTCAAGAAGCACAAAACCCGTACTATGATGCCATCATTTCCGTTTATCTCACAGAATTTTACAAAAAGTCTGTGAAATCAACGATAAAATCAATGTAAAGGGCTGTTGAATAAGAGGGCAGCCTACAGAAAACCTGTAAGTATTTCAGAGCTATTAATGAAGAGCTCTGCCCTGTTTGTTGACATTCATGCCCATTTCATATGACTAATGTGCAGTTAGCATTTCTTTTTGGATCTGAAACAATCAAACACTTGCGATAACCAATCTTAAAGACGATCCGAATCCGATGTTAGCGAAGTCGATAATGTCTAGGGTTTATAGTTGGTTTCGAATCAAACCCTAGATGATGATACGAAAGCGATGTTGTTTATGTAATTTATAGTGAGTTGAGTTTTAGGTTAACTATTGGACCTGCTTGTTGTACAACACAAAGCCCAGTTCATTAAAAGCGTTCAGTATTTGTGATTTTATTGGATCAAAGTTAAGCTCGTTTTAGTTGGGCTAACAGTCGAGGCTCAACAGGCCCACTGGTTTTCTTTATTTCAGTTTGTCTTAATGCCTGTAAGTCGAAACAAGAAAATGAGTAGAAAACACGCCTATGACGAGTTAAAATACAAATAGTAAAAATATTAGTGTTGAAAATGATGATGACAGGCACAAATAATAAAGTCAACTTAGTTTTATACAACACTTAGTTTATAGAGTCTTTTATTTTAGAGCTTGTTTTACGTATTTCTTCGAGAGTGTTCATCAACTGTATGTTTGGTTTTTTGAACTTGTGTATTCTAGTATAAATCGTCAAAATGAAATTTATTATAAGAAATTTGTGTTAGACATTGTGGAAGTTGAGATTGAAAGTGGGGATTTTGAGATAATACTAGTGTTGGATAAAAGTTGTCCCGGCATGTTTTCTTGAGGAGATTTTGAGTTTTGAAGTCTAATCTACCCTGTTGACTTTATTGGTGTTATAGAAACTTAGCGATGGGGTCATCATCGTTGAAGGCTCTATTGAATATTAGGGCAACCGTATCTTGTTTATAAATACATGTTGAATATGATCCGAATTTGTCTTCACGAATTGGATTAGGACTCTAATTAATATTAGGATTATTTTATATATATATATATATAGAGTAAGATATATATATATATATATATATATATAGAGTAAGATATATATATATATATATATATATATATATATTAATATATATGAGCCGTGAGACTCAAGTTTCACTTTGAGATCTATCCAAATTAATTAGGAGTATTTTAAATTTAAAATTAAGATATGTACTTAAGATATGACTCAACATATCTATATATATATATATCTTGATTGTGAGCTTCTCAATGAGATTTTGAGAGAGAGGGATTTATAATTATTGGTAGAAACTAGTAATTTAGCTTGTTAGCTTTTCTTTGTTATTCGTAGATTTAAGTTCTCTTTTGATTACCTGCGTTCTTGTAATCTCCTCATATTTTCCCATATAGTGATATCATCGGTTGTACCCATGGTTTTTTCCCGTAAAGGGTTTTCCACGTTAAATCTTGGTGTTCTCGTTTTTCTGTTATTCATTCGTATTTCATTTCTACGTGGTTTCGATATAAATTTATTTTACAACAATACATACTCATGTACATCATCATTACCCCAATATGCATGTTGTTGTGTGTATTCTAACGTAATATTAAAAGTATCTTTTTAGTTTGTTGTTAAGTTGGTACCTTGGTTTTAGTTTTCCTAAAATGCCTTATTTTCTAATTTCTATTCTAAGATATTTTGAAAACCTAGTTTTTCAAATGCCAACATGGGTTAAAGTGTATCGAAATGTATCCCTATTTTGATTTTCTAGTTTTTTGTTTTTATACTTGATTTTCATTCTAATTATTTTATCTGGAGAAATATTCCTAATCTTCAATTCAATTCTTCATCGTCAACCTCAACCCTCTTCCCTAAAAGCATAATATACCGTGCTTCAGCTCACACAACCCAACCCTCTTTCTTATCCATGGATGTACGTTTCCACCGTTAACCCCCACCTCCGAGTTAAGGTTTTTCCCAAGTCTAATCGACCTGAGATGTCGACGGCAACGCCCTCTCATTCCTCCTCTCCTTTATCTGACAACATCACCCCACCGGTTCGTCTCCATAGTTCTCGAAGACCTCCGCCATCTCGGACTAGATCTTCCTTACCTAACGATTCGTCCGAGGCCCACTTCCCTCCGTGGCGCGGCCAAGTTCCTGCGCCGCACCAATAGTCAGGGAATGTTCCATGAGCCGTCAATGCTAGTAAGTGACTTCATCAGTTCAGCAAATTGAGGAGCGACAGAGCGATTAGGTGTATTCTCGCCCCATTGTTATCTTAGATTTGATTCGGAAGGTGGAACCTTGCGTTTATTGTTGTTTGGATTTCGATATTGATTATGAGTTTGAAGGAGTCTCCTGTGATGCCTTTGAGGGTTTATATTGTTAGGTATGCTTTACAGTGTTTGCCTCATATGGTATGTGTCTATGTTGAGTGTAAGCAAAAGGTGACCTACTGATCTACAATTACAGATCACATTAGGTACAATTTGACCGCTCGCGGATTTTGTTGTATTAATCATAAAAAATGTGATTTTAGTGTATTAATATCAACAAAATATAGTTTTTACACATAATATTAAAACGGGGATACTTTGTTATATTTCAATGCACTTAACTCTCTCAAGATTACAATTGCTTTTATTGAAAGTTTATTAAAAAAACGGCTTTATTCGGAAGTTTTTTTCGTTTGTATTCACTTTGTCTTAACTTAAATTTCAAAAGGTTGAAATTAAGAAAATATATTATATACTAGAATAGGGTAGAGTAAAGTAGGGTAGGCTATGAAAAAAAAGATTTGCTTATTTATAAATTAATTAAGTTACAATAAGATGAAAGTATAAATTATAGAAAGCTTATTGATAAACCAATCAATGAACACTCAAAGCCTTATGAAAGTGAAGTTTTGATTAAACGTTCTAACAAAACAAGAATCAACTAACCTACCCATGAACGAATAACATACGTTGACACATGCTACAACATAAAGAAGGTTGCCTAGCTATTTTATGAATATTATATTAGATATTACATATACTTTAAAGAAAGCGATTTTATTAAACTTTAAATTTTCATATAATTTATGAATATATCTTTTATACATATATACTTATATATATATATATATATATAATGCATGAATTGAAGGCCCCAATTATTTCAGAATTTAATGACCATCCGATCATCATCAATATATTCTTAAGACTTTGATTTTTCATTGACTTATCTTTAATATAAGTTTTATGTCAAAAAATTTAATAGTATAAGCTAACAAATAACAATAATCTTTAACATAATAATTAAGCTAGCTAGCTTTCCATCATTCAAAAAATCCAATGAACTTTAAAAGATAAATCTAATAATTAACTAGAATAGGACTCTTTTGCTAGCATATAGCTAGAAAGCATCATCCCTTTTAGTTACGGAATAATACTAACTAACACTTCTGTAATCGACAATACATGTACTTTTCACTGAATGTATATATATATATATATATATATATATGTATATATATATAAAATATAAAGTCGAAAGATACGATTAATTAAGAAAAAAGATCTTTTATAAAAACAAGAAAGCATAAATATTAAACTGATGCACTTATTATTTTGCAGAATTTGTGGTCCTAATTAATTACACAAAGTTTCTGTCTTGGACCACATTTGAAGAAAGGATTTGTGTAATCTAGAATGGCCAAAGATATTGAATGATATAAAGAAATGGAAGAATATGGGATGGATGAATCTTGAAGTCCATAAACAAAAGTTTAAGATTAGGTAGTGATAAAGTGTGTTAGGGCTGTGTGTTTGCATGTGGAAGTGCATGGGGTTGATGATTACGCCACATGATCAACAACAACAATTAGCTACAGGAATTCTTATATATATCTATATTATATTATAAAGTATTTTAGCACTTAAAATCTCTTAATTTTATGTAATTTAAAATTACTAATTTACTCCTTATTAACTCTATAAGGAAACTATTATATAGAGTTAATTAGATTCTTAAATTCTATTTTTATAACTAAACCTTCCATAATAAATAATGTTTTAAAAAGTCAAATCAATGCAAATTAATTTTTAACCTATATGATATTAAATACAAATTAAAAATGATATTCATAAAAATAATAGTTTAAATATTTTATCACATAACACATATTTTAATTTAAGTATTAGAAAATGCGTATAACTAAAACTTATAAACCAAATAATATGTAACCTAAATTTATAGATATTTCTAGATTTTTAAAATGACTGTTATCAAAATAAAAGGTTTAATTTATAATATATTTCATATTCTTTTTGTTTCTTATATTATTGTTTTTTAAAATTAATAAAAAAGTTATAAAGAAAAGAGAAATAAAAGAAATGGAAACATGAAAAAGAAAATAGATACAATGCGAACGAAAATTATTCGATGCCATTAGAATATGTGATATAGTAGTCTTGCATTATTAAAAACGGACATGTTATCGAGTATGAATTATTTCTAGCCGCCGCTTTGCGCGGGTACTGTGCTAGTATATATATATATATATAGGGTGAGGTTTAAGGGAGAACCCTTTTAAAATGCACGACAGTGAGAACCTGGTTAAACTTGCAATTTAGCATTTCTCCTTTACGTTTATGTTCACTCGTAACTACCTAAAAGTCAAGTTTACATCCTAAATCATAAAATCAAAATTATTTCTATAATATTAACAATTTAAAGATTTGTATGCATTGATGCATGCAAATCACAACACTTTTGTATGCATTGATGCATCATGTATATAGTCAAACAAATGATAAAAAAATGAGACAATTTTTAAACATCCAATCAATGAAATCAAAGGTACAAAAGAAATGTGACAATTTTTAAACCATCCGATCAATGAAATCAAAGGCTCAAAAGTGTTCTTACTATCGTGCATTTTAAAAGTGTTCTCATTTGATCCTAACTATATATATATAGGGGAGGGTTCAAACGAGAACTATTTTTCGAACGAGAACTGCGAGAACCAATCTTGGTATTCAAGTGGTAAGTGGAATTCATGCATGAATAGTGTGGGGGAATTGAGTGTGACAAGGTGCATGTAAGGAATTCATGAGTGGACAATCCAAGGAGAAATTGGACGGCTAAGATTGGTTTTCGCAATTCTCGTACGAAAAACAGTTCTCGTTTGAACTTTTCCCTATAGATACAAAAGTTCAAACGAGAACTGTTTTTCGTACGAAAACTGCAAGAACTGTTTTTAACGCTATTAATGACTCATTAATAGGGGTATTTTGGTAATTTATATATTTACCTAACCGTGAATTGCGTCCAGATGAGCCGTCATTAATTTGCGAGCCTTGATTTTGCTAAAATAACCCTCATTAATGTGTCATTAATGCTTCATTAATGACATTAATGATCCATTAACGAGTCTTTATTGAAGCATTAATAAGCCGCCAAAAAAATATTGCGATTGATTAAGTATAATCAAAGACTAAGATTGATTCTCGTAATTCTCGTATGAAAAACAGTTCTCGTTTGAGCCCTTCCATATATATATATATATATATAGGGGAAGCTAAGAACCGTTTTTATTACGAGAACCAATCTTAGCCGTTCATTTTGGATAATGGAATTCATGGATGAAGAGCGTGGGGGGATTGAGTGTGGCATGGTGCATGTAAGGAATTAATGAATGGACAATCCAATTGAAGGAGGGGGAATTAGACGGCTAAGATTGGTTTTCGCGGTTCTCGCAATAAAAACGGTTCTCAAATGAACTTTTTTTAATATATATATATATATATATATATATATATATAGGGGAGGGTTCATGCGAGAAGTGTTTTTTTTGCAAGAAGTACGAGAAGCAATTTCATCCATTGATTGCTTTTTGATCTTGTGGTTCACATTAATCATAATTTATATTTTTATTTAATTTAAAAGGGTAAATTAGTAAACAAAAATATTTTCTCTCTCCTATCACAAATTAATTTTTTCTAGATTTTTAAAATTTAATTTTACTTTATAAATAAACATGGTGTTCACTAATGAATAGAACCTACGATTTACAAATTTTTTTTGTTATGTATACGATCTTCATTAGTGAACACATACAATAAAACTAACACGGTAATTCGGTAAACATCGAAAGAAGTTCGTTAGTGATTATTCTCTTTTGTTAATTAATTCTTTCATTCTTAGTATATACCAACGACTATAACATGAAATAGTATTTTTCTTAGATTTTTTTTCCAGATAAACAAAATTAACTTTACTTTATAATTAAATACGGTGTTCACTACTTTATATACACAGTCTTCATTAGTGAACACATACGACTAACACGGTAAAAATTGAATGAAGTTCATTAGCGATTAATCACTTTTGTTAGTTAATTTTTTCTTTCTTAGTGTACACCAAAGACTATAACATGAAATAGTGTAGATCTTAGACTAGTTAGGTTATCTTAGTATTCACCGATATGACTGTAGCACAAATAATATAGTGTTAGGTAATGTTTACCCGTAGTATAACATTTACAAACAAACTTATAACACATTAAAAAAATAAAACCAATCAGAAAGTAAAAACCATCTCAGATCTATTTGATGTTTATAACTAAACAATTAAATAGCTACTGGAACTACATTTTGTTTTATAAAAAACCTCAAAAAAAAACCCATAACTTATGTGGATGTCTTCATCAACTTGAAAGAAACTTCACCACACCTGCAAAAAGAAAAACTACTAGAAAGAGAAAAAATAAAGAAATTTAATAGGTCAAGAAATTACGTCGGCAGTGAAGGTCATAACAGCGGAGACGGTGTATTCAAATGGAGGGCGACAAAGGTGGTGAAAAGCAGGGCGTCGACGGTGGATAGCAGCGGCTTTTTTTTCTCGACGGGCAAATAAACAACACACAAATAGATATAACAGCGGCGACGATGGACGGTGGCTCGCGGTGGCGATGGTGGATCTGAATCGACGGGGCTTCAATGTCGGTAGTAAAATTCAAAAAATAGAGTACGAGGAATACAAACAAGTAGTAGCATAGATCTAAACAAGTAGATGTCTAGATGAATATACTCTAGTGTGAGGGAGGTGGTGTGGCGGTACCGTTGAAAGAGGCGGTGGCGCGGGCGGCACACTGTTGAAGAAGATGGTGGATGAGCCGGATGTTAACATGATGGTGGTGGTGGGGTTAGGAATTCGTTTGGCCGGCGATTTTTCTGTGATGTATTTTTTTCTCAACAACACTATTGAGATTTGGTTATGGAGGTTACAAATTAGGGTTAGGTGAAAATGAAATCTCTTGAAGATATAGAGGCATGAGAGAGGAGGAGATAAATTAGGAGAGTGGTTGTTAAAAGACAATGATACCCTCTTTTTCTTTAAAGAACTACCATTAACTTTTAAATTAATTACTAGAATGCCACAACTAATCTTTACCATTGATGAATTAATCTAAAGGTTTAAAACACTTCTCGCACTTTTCGCAAAAAACAAGCTTCTCGCATGAACCACCCTCTTTCTCTCTCTCTCTCTCTCTATATATATATAGTTATTGTGAGAATGGAAGAATAAATCATAGCCATCAAATAGATGTTGATTTATTAGATCTAACGGTTGCAATTCAGCCGTTACAATTCATGACCGTCGTAATTCATAGTTAAGAATGAATAAAGAGAAAGGTTAAATGTAGATCATCCGATTAAATCAATGAAGAGTAAAAATTATGTCTTTCATTTTCATATAAATATCAATTCTCATTTAAATCTCCCAATATATATTAATTTTGTATAACATATAATTTGTTTTTTATTTTTGTTTATAAACAAACTAGTTTAACATCCTATGTATAAACACGGGGATGATTAAAATTATTTTTAAATGTTTCTATATTGTAAAATAATTGTAAATTATACAAAAAGTATAAACATATAATACCCCATGTATATAATAAATATATACCTCATATAAAAATAGAATCACAAAATAAAATAACAAATCACTATAAAAAACAAAAATAACAAAGAAGAAGGTTCTTGAAAAGATATGTTATGAAGCCATTTTTGAAATGATTTTCAAAATAAAATAGTATCATAAATCGAATAATGAAACTTCAGTGTATTAATTTAATCAATTTTGACTACGTGTTTATATAAATAACCATGAAAACCTTAACGTAAAAACAATTAATTATAAAGGCATTTGAGAAAATAAAATAATATGATAATTGGAGCAAAAAAATTAAAAAATATGATGATGACATCATAATCCTAAAAGGTACTTGAAGTGATATATTATAACGCCATTTTCGAAATGATTTCCAAAATAAAATAGTATTACAAATCGAATAATGAAAATTCAGTATATTAATTTAATCAAACTGGTCTACGTATTTACATAAATAACCATGAAAAAAATATTCTATTAAATGATTTGAATATATCTTTTGTTAAATATTTTAGTTTTAACAAATTAAATCAGTTAAAAATAAAAATCTTAAATAATATGTAAGACTTAGGTTCTTAACACAAAAACTACTAATTCTAAAGACATTTAAGAAAATAAAATAATACAATTGAAATAAAAAATTTTAAAAATAAAATAAAGATATTATAATCATTTTCTTTAAATATAGATTAAAGATTATATATATTTACAACTGTTAGGTGAATTAGTAACTCTTCTCAGGAATTGTTATATTTTTCAAAGCTGAAAAGATTTGTTGGGTGCAGTCAAAGGCAACTTGAAGTTTTGTGATCGAGCCTTCACAATTCATATTTTGTTTTCTTTTTTCCTCATTACGACACACAGTCAAGCTAGCGGTGGATTTTTTTTTACTTTCTTTAATTTAGTGTTCCTTGCCTTTTTTATTTATTGTTTAAATTTAATTACTTTTATATATTATTTGTTTTATTTATGGCATGTGACATGGGATTTCAATTTTAAAAATAATTCTAATTAAATATTTACGTTTAAAGATAATAACATCGATTAGTTCCATGCTCATGGGTCGTTTATTTGCAGTGAACATTTCATGCGAACAACATCAATTTATTCTAATTTATGAACATCTCATGGTGTAATTTATGAACAACAGAACACCAGTGATTTCAACTCCATTGCTTTTTTTAGAGATTTCGTCATCATTGATTCGATCTGCTCTTCAGGTTGTATAATACATTAAATAGTAAGTAAACTAAATAGGAAAACGTGATAAAATTAAATATATATTTTGATAAATTAAACCTAAAAAATAAAGCATTCATAAGGATTTTAAATGTTCTTTAATTAATAATATTATTGATGGTATGTAAAAGGATTTCAAATCACACAAATAAAATATATGAACACACTATTATGTGTACTTTTAATCCTTCAAGCAACTTTTTTTTCTTTAAAATGATTTCTTTTAAAATAAATGTTGCATATGTAATATTTAAACAAAAGTTAATCTTAATATAAACTAATTATTTTATGAAACTTAAAGCTTTAAGTTCAAAATGCTACAAAAACTTGTCGCCAGACAGACATAACCAAAATAGAGTTCTCAAGTTTAATCTTGGCTTTAATTATACTATTTATTTGTGTGCATGTTATTAGGTTTATTTTTCCGTCTTGACTGTACTTAGGATCTCGACTCATTAAAAGACAGTAAATTTTTTTTCTTTTTCATATGTAAGAAGTTTATTACATGAGATTTGGTGAGAACACCGATATTAACCATTTGTTTGACAGCTTACTCTAGACCTGATTAGATAGGTTTCGGTCTTAATCAAAATTATCTTGAATTTTGAATTATTATACGTACATTGAAATCTTAGAAAGTGCACGTAAAATTTTGATAATCTATTCTATAGTATATTTATTATATATATCCACTAAGTTATAAAATGTGAATCCAACTAATTCTCTTTTTATCTTCTTTCTTAATCTTGACACTTATCTTGATCTTGTAAGTAAGAGAATGAAATAATAGGATATATATAGGTAAAAGTTCAAACGAGAACTGTTTTTCGTACAAGAACCGTGAGAACCAATCTTAGCCCTCCAATTCCCCCTCCTTCAATTGGATTGTCCACCCATGAATTCCTTACATGCACATTGCCACACTCATGGATGAAGAGCGTAGGGGGACTGAGTGTGGCAATGTGCATGTAAGGAATTCATGGGTGGGCAATCCAATTGAAGGAGGGGGAATTGGAGGGCTAAGATTGGTTGGTGCGGTTCTCGTACGAAAAACAGTTCTCGTTTAAACTTTTACCTATATATATAATCTCTATTATAATTAATTTTCATATCCATCCTTGTACACACTGGATAATATCAAAGAAGATTATGTAAAAAAAGAATTAGTGAATTTAATATGTTATCATTTAATTAGTAGGTAAAAAAATAAATTAGGATGATATAATAATTATACGTATGAAGAAATAGAATTTTTTAAAAAAGAAAAAAAAGAATTGAAATAAATAAAAACGGATTGCACGAGCGCATTGTGACCCACTGGAACATGAAATATGGATCCAAACAAACAACTAAAATCCATAAAACTGAACATGTGCAATTATCGCACAGTCTCCAGAATTTCCAACAAATTGTTTGCTTTACACCGTTTAGTCCCTTTCCTTACAAATCCATAGGATAACTGATATACATACATGGATATGATGCATGGCCGGCCCCTTCTATCCTCATTCATCCTCCATCTCAACCTACATGGATGGATGGATAGGGGTGTTCATTGATCGGATAAAATCAAATTATCGAACCGAAACTTTTGAATCGGACTATTTGGTTCAGATATTTTGGATTGGATTGGATCAAAACCGAATAATTACTATGGATTTCGGTTTGAATCTGCTTAATAAGAATATATATATAACACCACTAGAACAAAGTAATCCATACGTGCCATTTATATGTTTATTTATAACTTATTATTTTTAATTATATATTTATGCCAAAACTACTAATCCCACTAGTTATTGTAACTTGGACAATTATATTTTAATTCTCAATAGTATATATATCAAATCTAGTTTTTAAAATATCTTGACACTTTAAAAATTTATTTTTGTAAGAATGAAAACCGAATTGTTAAAACCGATTCAACCGAATTGTAATTTGGATAGTTTGCTTCCGATCTTAAGATTGTTTGAATGGATGAGATCTCACTTTTCAAAACCGAAATCAAATTGGATTTACTCAGTTGGATCGTATTAAACTGATACATCCGAACATACACCCCTATGGATGGATGTGTGAGGACTGAGGACGTTCCATTAATGCTTCACAAACACAAAATAAAATAAATAATTTTCATCCTAAATCATTTAAAATAATTTTCATTATTCAGATTGTTTATCTAGAATTATTATCAAACAACCTATCTCATTCATAACAATTTCCACTCAAAGCCTCTAAATTATTAAGGTTATTAAATCATTCAACACTTAAAAATTTTTCTATCAAACTGCCCCAAAGTCTCAAACTAACAAATATGCATGACAAATTGAATAAAGCCTCAATGACGAACTTAGATTTCTATCTTATTTTCTTTTAATTTATCTCACCAATGAAAACATTAGTCATGCGTAGATTAAAGGTATTAATGCATTGGTACTATGAAACAAAGTTGATTGCAGCTATGTGTATAAAGAAATATGCGTATTTTGTACTTAAAAACTAGCTAGGTGAGCTATCCATGTCTTTAGAATTACGAAGTATATGAAGAAACTTTTAGCATCTTAAGGTGTAACCATGAGAAAGATAGGATCTCAAGTATGTGTTGGTGAATATGTTCCTTTTTAAGAGGTCGAGGGTTCAAGTTTTGCAGTGAACAATGAAATAGTTTTAGAAGTAGTATCGTTACCTTTTTTAAAAATGTATGTATAAGGCTTGGATAGATATTCTAGAGATAAGATGATGAATGAAAAAAATGAGAGACATGCTACCATTGATTAGTATGACACGTCAAGTTTTATGTCATCAAAGCGGTTGATATATCGGGTTAGTACCATCACTAACATACTTGAAACATAAGTAAGGGGCCTCATCACTTCCCATCGTAATACCATGTTAGCTTTCTACCCTCACTACTTAACTTACAACTCAATTATGTTGTATATATATGGTCACTTTCCGTCACGTACTCATCGGCATACCAAATTTTAGGATTCACCTACTATCCAACACAATAGTGATGTGGCTGCCTACCTTAACTATGTTGTGATCAACATCAACCACACCCAATTACCCAAATGCCTCTCCACTTCCAAACAAAATGAGAGATTGCCAATGACTAACTTGTCATGTACCATTTGTTGTATATTGTTAATAACAAACTTGCGATAATACACAATGCATCATCAATGACCTGCTTGTCCATGTTGCATCATATCACTTCCATTAAAGCATGAGGTATACTCCATAAATACTCTCTTCATCTATAATGTCATATAAGCGTCATATCATTCCATCTCATTTTCACCCATCTTGCAAACCTAGGAAACACCCATCTTAAAACTCATTCACCTTTATCCCATTTTTTAAATGTTAATAGCATATATGTGTATGAGCGGGATAAAGAGAGTGTATAGGGGACAAAGAGAAATCTTTTGGGTGGCAAGTGGGGAGGAAACATCGCAAGGGAAATGAAAGTGGGGTTTAAGGCTTTAAATTTATGATTTAAAGGGCATGCATTCCCTATTTTTTCAAATTTATGAGATTTGTGTTCTTGTTTGTGGTTTCCTATTCTAGAGGTCTCTTTTTTTGTTGGTGATATGAGAGGGGTGTGTGTGTGTGTGTGTGTGTTTGAGATTTCTAGATTGATTTGAGATCTATGTGACTATGTGCTCTATTGCATGAATGTTTTTGTTTGAGTGTTGTTGTCTTGTTTATGGTTACGTATTGATTTTATATCCGATTGTACGTGTAGTGCTTTTGTTTGTATTTACAACTTAGAGGGAAGTGGTGGAGGGTGGACGATGGTGGTAGTAGTGGCAGTGACCGGATTTTAAGGACAAACTAGGAATTGCAAGTTGGTTCTTTTAAAGATGAATGTCAACTAAATAAATTAATTAAACCTAAATAAAGACACAATGGCAATTTGGTTATTTTAAGTGAAAGAAAGACCAATATTGTAAAAAAAGGCTGGGAGGGATTAAACGTGTAAAAATTGTGACCCAGGTACCAATTCATAATTTTAATCAAACTATACAGAACATTTTGTAATCTACTCTTTATTTTTTAACATTCTATTCTGGAAAAAGAAGTGAGGGATGGAATGCACATCTTCAGTTGGAATAGGGTTAATCAATGGAATTGGAGGGTGGTGCTCTAAAAGCGAAACCACATGTTTGTTGTCGGAACATTAGGCTAGTCATGGAAACCGACTAGAATGCATGAGTCAATCATTAGAATTGAAGTCTAGAATGCATGTGTGCGGCGAGAACTTTAGGTCAATGGCCGGAGTCAGGTTTAAGAGTGATAGCTCAGGAAACATAGAGAGAAAGAGGGGAGAAGGAGAGATGAATGTGAGAGATGGTGGCTGGAATTAGGTACCGTTGTTGGACTAACAAGCTTGGAGTTGTGTTGGTGTCGAAATCGTTTATTGTAGCTGATGGTGGTTTAAGAGAGAGAAGGAAGAGAAAAAAAATATGTGAGTAAGAGTGAGAATGAGAGATAGTATTTATATAAACTTTTCTTTAGAAATAAATATTATTTAATATCATAAAATCAATTTAAATTTAAGAAAAAATATATAAGTAAATAAAATAAGGGTTTCAACACATTAAATTTACTATAGGAACCAATTTGTAATTTTAATAGGAACACACGAAGTAAATTTGTAATTTGCTCAAAAATAAATATGATAAAGACCCGAACACCTATTATGCATCACAACACATTTAAGTCATCGAACACGTTTCAAAAGTATTACAAAAGGGTTTTGCTAAATAGACATCATTGGATACCCTAAATTAAAAATAATTGTCTTCCTATATTTTCTCTTAAATATTAGTAAGATAGTAATTAATTTAAGTTAACTAAGTTAGTTTAATTAAGGTAAACAACCCATCATTAAGATTTGGAGGTACCCATCCATTCAAGCCGAGTAATGAAATTGACAATTTAAAAAATATATATCAATAGTTAAAAATGCATATAATAATAAGGGAAAATGATGTGTGAAGTTAACCGCACCTAACTTAGGTACAGTAACACTTACATACCACTTGAATAGGGAGTATTTCAGTTATTTAAGTGTTCTAATGATTAAGTGGCATGTGAGTGTAACTACACCTAAGTTAGGTGTAGTTAACTTCACACATCATCTCTCCTAATAATAATTATATCGATATTAATAATAATAGAAAGTTATCATAAAGATGTATCTTTATTAAAAAGACCATAAATTTAAAAAAAAAACCCATACTCATCGTAATCTTGTATAATTGTTTTACATAATACACTGCTTTTATCTATATCACTCTCCACGCAACATAGGAGTTCTACTAATCATATGAATTTTATAAAAATCTCTCTATATAAGTTGAATTCATGATATAAAGTCTAAACTTTGTTTAGTTTTTTTCTTAAAAAATATTCAAAGCTGTTAATTATTATAAACATTCTTTTAGAAAATCTGTTTTTTTCATTTAAATATCAGTTTTTTAATCTGATTTTTCTTAACATATTTAAAAATAAGTTGAAAGTATTAAATGTGTTTTAAGATAATAAAAAATTTATATTTCAGAATAACATGATATTATTAGAAAGTTGTTAGATGTTTTTTAAAACAAATAAAACAACAATATAAATAATAAGGGTGTTTTTTAAATAAATTTGGGTGTCTATTTACATTACAGAATACGAAATGACTTTTTGAAAGTATTACAAAATGACTTTTCTCCATTTGAAAACAAGTTGCCGTGTTTCAAGCGGTGTGTAGAATCGTTTTGTGACAGAGTGATCTGGATGTGTTTTTAAATAACCGAAATCACATATTCTCTATAGTTTAAACATATTCCTAAATTAATTTGTATCTTATTTTTACCCGATTTAAGTCTAAATCTTAAGAATCATCTTAAACACCAGATTTCGTTAGGTTAAATGTCCTTTGACAATTTGGATGTTAAGGAATAGAAAAGTTTATCTTGTTACATCTCTACCATGTTGAATTCTATATATGTATAACCTGCAACTATCTTAACTATAATATAGATCAAAATAAATTAAAGATCTATGTTGTTTTAAATTTTCTTTTTAATTATCTTAACGAGGATAAACACATGACGAACAAGTAGAAAAACTCCAAAATCACAACGAATAGAACCAAACAATGGCCCCTCATACCACATGATGTTATGGCACAAGCTACCATGAATTGTGGTAGATTTAACTTCCCATTTGCTATTTTATTTGGCAAACTCGATTATCATCAATTTCATTTTAAAAAAATTTCCCTTATGGTATGCGACAACATTTTTTCTCTTATGATACGGACTACATGTTGGTTCAAAAACTTTATCTTGTTTTTCAATGAGTCTCGTCTAAAGTTGAGTATACCGAAATATAGTACATCACCTATTGGCCTATGCACTACACTTGAATCCATTTTTAGGTACTTTATAATCCTTTTCAGCGTCGTGGTCCATGTCCTTGTGGCTTGTGAAATTGTGTGGCTAGTTAAGACGCATCCAAGAAATACACTCAACTATCTCCATACCTCAATCCATCAATATAGTCGATATGACTTTATAAACCAGATATGATACGTTTATGTTATTATTTTGAAATAAAAGAACAAACAACTGATAATAATATTATTTTTTGTTTGATATAATTAATATATATAGAGTTTGGTGGTTTTGTTAGGACTTGTGAGTATACTTCAAAGGCATCTCTATATTTAAATTTGATTGATGATTATACAAAATATGATAATGCGAGTCAATCATGCATGCCCAAACGACATTGATATTTTAGGTACTTGAATGTGACACGGGTTTATGTATCCAATTTATTAATTTTGATGCTATCATTATTTTATTTGTTATATTATATAACATTTGTAGTTATGTAGAAATCAATACTTATAATATAAACTATAAACCACTCCCATGTAAATGATACCCGTGGGTCAACAATGAAATTAAGGGATCTTGATGTCGTTTTCTTTGATCTTCCAAAGTTCCTTTATGTTAGTTAACTTGTTTTATTATAACTAATTTGAAATATATTTTGAATATAATAATCAAAAAATATGATTATTATTATGAGTTGATGAAATATTATAAAACCAACTATTTCAATCTTAAGGAATAACTTATGTGAACAAGTCCAAACACCTTTATACTAATTAAGTGCTTGTTATAGTTATGTGAGGGAGGTGATTTAGTAATCAAATCATATGATTATCATAGCTCATCTAATTTTATACAACTACTATTTCAATCCTAAATCTTAAGAATAAACGCATATGAAGAGCGTGGGGGATAAAGTGTGATAATGTGCATAAGATGAATTCATTGGTGACGGATGGAATTGAAGAAGAAGAATTTGACGTTTCAGATTGGTTCTCACGACACTCGTAATAAAAATTATTTTCAAATAAACTTCTCACTATAAAAGGTGTAAGGGAAATTGCTTAAGGAAGCAAGAAGCAGACTAATTGAAAATTAAGAGGGGTCGTAATGGGAGGTTTTGGAACCATTGTGATTCACCTCAAATTTTGAAGCCTGTGTGATTTCACGGGAGATACAACGTCAGTCTAGTCGTGATGCTTCTATCATGATTGTGCTCACTTTTTGTGTGTGTGTGTGTGCGTGTATAACTAGAAGATGGTGAAATGTTCTATTTAAATAAGAGTTACATGTGATGGATGATTGTGTCATAAATAAACTGACGTATTACAATACATACATATTTTAGTCTAGGCATTGCTATAACTTTTTATTAAATTTGTTTATTTAATCTTCTACTTGTTAAATTACGAAAAAGACAAAAAAAAAATAGTTTAGAAAATATATGATAAGAAGAGAATTCATAACAAAAAAAATCAATAATAAAAGGACGATGAAACCAAAATATAAATAGTATTTAGTGTTTAACCTCCGATCGACTTTTAGATGGTCGCTACTCTGGCTGTGGGTTGTGATCGAGTGAATCTTTTGATTATAATTTTTGGTAGTTAAATTTGATTATCAAACGATGAAATAATTTTAATACTAATTAAATACATTTGGATAGCAACCTTTAAACAACAATATTCGTTTAAAACTAAGTGTCAAATTTTTAATTAGACTAAAAACTTAATTTTAATTATTAATTAATACGGAGTATTTTATTATACGTTTCATAAATATATATATATTAATGATGCAACCACGTCGTTTGTGTTGGTGGGGGTATTTCCGACCGGCATGATATCACGGGACATGAGATTCGACAATCAACAGAAGGTTTATAAAAATTTTAATTATTAAGTTCCTAGAAAATTATACCTTAATTTCTAGCAGCCTAGAAAATGTTGTAAATAATTATTTAATGTCATACATATATAGTTATTAGTTAACCACTTAACCCACCTAAAATTCAAATGTTTTGTTGGTATAAATTCCAGCGCGTTCATGTGTATATATAATATAACCTTACCGACAAATATAACTAACTGGTGATATATATATATATATATATATATATATATATATATATATATATATATATATATATATATATATATATATATATATATATATATAGACAAAAGTTTAAACGAGAACTGTTTTTTGTATGAGAACCGCGAGAACCAATCTTAGCCATCCAGTTCCCCCTCCTTTAATTGAATTGGCCACCCATGAATTCCTTATATGCACCCTGCCACACTCAATCCCCCCATGTTTTTCACCTATGAATTCCATTTTCCAAAATGAACGGCTAAGATTGGTTCTCGCGGTTCTTGCAATAAAAATGGTTCTCAAATGAACCCTCCTCTCTCTCTCTCTCTCTATATATATATATATAGGCAAAAGTTCAAACGAGAACTGTTTTTCGTACGAGAACCACGATAACCAATCTTAGCCGTCTAATTCCCCTCCTTCAATTGGATTGCCTACCCATAAAAGTCTTACATACACCCTGCCACACTCAATCCCCCTACGCTCTTCATCCATGAATTCCATTATCCAAAATAAACGACCAAGATTGATTCTCGCAGTTCTCGTACGAAAATCAGTTCTCGTTTGAACTCTCCCCTATTTATATATAGGGTAAGGATTCAATGAGAACAATCCTTAAAATAGGATTTCTAGGAACACTTCATCTAGCTTATGAAATCACTGCATCCGCCTTAAAATCATTGCATCTCAGTTAATAAACACTGCATCTTGTTTATAAAATCACTGCATTCAACTTAAAATCATTGTATCTCGGCTAATAAACACTTCATCTTGTGAAAAATTCACCGCATCTTGTGAAAAACGAAGGCCTCACATCGTGTGGTATGCTCCACGACGTGGAGTCCAGCCGCCATTTTTCGATTGTCGCACGACGTGCACTTTTGCTCCACGACGTGGAGCCATTCGCACGGTGCGAACGTTTCTATTTGATCCTGGTTCTATACACACACACACACACACACACACATATATATATATATATATATATATATATATATATATAGGGGAGGCCATTCTATTTGATCCTAGTTCTATACATACATATATATATAGGGTAGAGACCAAGTAAAAAGAAAATTAAAGTAAAAAGGGTAAAAGGGATGATTATTTGATCATTTTCGGTATATATATCAACTGATAATTGTTAGTTCATCATCTTTATTGATTAAAACTAGTTCTTCATCAATTTCTTTTTGATGAATCCAACATATTCATCACTTTTTAGATGAAAGCATTTTGTTCATCAAAAAATTATTTCAAAATTTTGTTTTCAAAATCTGTATTTGAAATCAAAAAGAAATTGATGAAGAACTAGTTTTAATCAATAAAGATGATGAACTAACGATTATCAGTTGATATATATACCGAAAAATGATCAAATAATCATCCTTTTACACTTTTTACTTTAATTTTCTTTTTATTTGATCTCATCCCTATATATATATATATATATATATATATATATATATATATATAAAGAGCGTGGGGGATTGAGTGTGGAAAGGTGCATTTAAGGAATTCGTGGGTGAGCATTTAAGTTTTTTATACTATTTCGAGCTGAGCTCGAGCTAAATGTACCATGTTGAGATGAGCTCGAGCTTCAACTATGAAAGCTCGTCGAGCTATCAAACTAAGCTCGAGCTTGATTCGACTCGTTTACACCCCTACTTAGGGGTGAGTAGAAAAACCGAAATCAAACAAAAAACCAAAAAAAAAACAAACCGAAGAAAATGAACCAATATAGCAACCGACGATTTTGGTTTTCGAAATTTCAAAAAACGACTTTTTTGGTTTGGTTTTGGTTTTTACAATTTCAAAAACCGAACCGAACCGCTCCAAAGGTAATATTGTAAAGATACATGTACAAAAAATCAAATACTCTATAACTTTCCCATTTACATAGCCGCCCCCCATTTACATTAGGGTTTCACCAAATAGGTCTAACACTAATTCAGATCTCCTTCGCAGTTGTAGCTTTGTTTGATCGTCGGACTACTTGATTGAGTTCATCTACATCACTTCATTTCGAGTCAACGAGTTCGCTTCTTCTCGATTTTATCCATTTTCAATTAATATAGAGATCCTCTATTTATTTATCTCGATTTTCAGATTCTGGTTTTCTGAGTTGTATACAGTTCATCTAGAGTTGGTTGTCCATCTCAATTTTCAGCTTTGTTAATATGTTATTTATCGATTTGCTTTGAGTTTTGATTTGTTTCAACAGTGACTTTAAAGTTTAAATTTATGACAGACATTTTGCTTGTATCAATTACAATATATATAACTTGAATTAGATGGCACGCATCGTGATGTTTTTAATATAGTTTCAATCTCGTTTAACTTCATAGCTTTAGAATGACGATTGTATGGCTTCAAATAATTAAAACGGAAAAGTTGTAAAACCGAACCAAAAATAGAAAACCGATTTCAAAACCAAAAACCGAACCACTCCAAAAACCGAACGGTTTTGGTTTTCCAAAAACCGAAATTTTCGATTTGGTTTCGGGTTTATGCCAAAACTGAACCATACTCACCCCTACCCCTACTGGGGCTAGTCCACGGCGTGGAGTCCAATCGCAATTTTTGAAGGCTTCACATCGTGGGGTGTTAGTCCACGGTGTGGGAACCGTTCGCACGGTGCGAAAGTTCGTATTTCATCTCTTGACTCTATATGTATATAGAGAAAAGTTTATTTAATAACCAATTTTAATACAAGTACTGCAGGAATCATTTTGAGTCAATCCATTAATCCTTTGTCTTTTTTATTTAATTTTAATTTGAAAGGGTTTATATGTCATTTTCCATTAAATACAATTTAAACCACATGCGATCCGATCATCTCCCGTCGCCATTTAAGTTGCAAGAAGTGAGGTTGTAATTACTTTTTTTCCCAACTACTGATTCATGGGAATCCACAGGGCCATTGACTATTTGACACTAATTTTGCAATCAGTAAGCTGAAAATTAAATTAAATTACATGGTGTCATCACTTTTACAGTCAAATTCATATTACACGGTGTCATCAATGTTTGAATTTTGACAGAAATTAAGGGACTATTTTAACCAATAGTAACATATTTTTTGTTTAATGAATTGTTTTGAATAATTATTATTAGTCAACAATATAGGGAGGATTGATTTGAAAGCCGGTTTTATTACGAGAATCATTGCAGACCAATCTCTTAACATATGATGTTGAAATGATAAGAAAGAATTATGTAATTGGAAAGAGATATCTTCTATCATTACGAACTAACATATATGTACAAAGAAAATAGAATGCTATGAAGGGACTAACTTGATCTAACTCTAACTAACTTCTAACAAGAATAATTAACAGACTAACATCCACTTAAGAATAGTGACACTTGTTTGGTAGCTTAACATCCTCCTCTCATGATGGAACTTGGTGAATATCTCGAAGATTTATCTTGGACATAAGAAGTTGGAATTGTGGTCCGAATAACCCCTTTGTAAAAGGATTTTGTAACATCCTCAATTTGGGCCTAGTTGTAAATGGTACGTACGTGTATGTGATTAATGTAATAGGAAAGTATTTGTTTGTATGTACTTGTTGAGTCTAAATGAATACATGTATGTTTGTATATATTGTGTGTTTAAGTATGTATGTTAGGTGTATATATATATATATAATTAATTAGTTAATTGAGAAAGAAAGAAAAGAAAAGAATAAAGAATGGAAAAAGAAAATATAGATATTTGTCCGGAGGCGGTTTGCCTCTGGATAAGATTATATATGTTAGTGCAAGTGTGTTATTTGACTCACAAAAGTCAAATATTGCAAAAGCTTTAAGAACACACACTTACACACACTAATACTCTCGTTCGTGAGGTTCCTGAAAGAGGCAGTTGGAGATTTGAAGCTATAAACTTGAATCTAAGGTTAGTAAGATGTTTGTTGTAGAGATTACACATGTATTAGGCTAGATTTATGTGTGTTGTATGGCTGGAAGTTGAGTTGGAGTAAAGAACTCCATGGATGAACATGAGAACTTACTTGACAAGTGGGTTTCTCATGTTTGATGTTTTTAAAAGGTGTTAATGTATTCATGAGGTTCATATAGGTGATATATGAAGCTCTAAAGTATTTTAGAAGTGAAAATAACATGTTTGAAAATCTGGGTTTTTGAAATGGATAATAAGTGTCGCATGGAAATTGCATGAAAAAGATGATGAATCTAAGAAATGCATGATCGCAGCGCGACCCCGTCAAAAGTACTTTATGCGACTTATTTGATCCGACCTACGCATGAACCGTCCGACCTTTTGGTCCGACAGTCGGATTACCCGTCCGACTTGTAGGTCCGACTGTCGGATAGTTCAAATGAACCTTTTGGTCCGACTTTCGCATGAACCAGTCACGTTTGATCCGACTTTCACGCGTCGCGACGCGACACTTGAGGTGGTTGCGGCGCGACGGGGCCTTTTCAGCAAGAATGTGTTGTTTTGTACATGTTCTTGTTGATTAGGTTATTTAATGTTTGAAGTAAGTTTAATGAGTGGTTCATGACTATTAGTTGGCTCTTATAAGTGTTCTAGTAATGGAACTTGATGTATGCAAACACTTAACGCGATTGCCGATGTTTTAGGTGAACATGTCAGCTGAACCAGCATTAAGTAAATGAACGTTATAAGCTAATCAGGTGAGTGCCTACTTTCATGAGACTCAGTAAAGTAAGTCTTGCAAGCTAAGATGACTGTGTGAATGTGTGAATCTGTATGTATGTATGTCTAACCTGTCTATGCAGGTATGCTTAAGAAGATGAGTGTAAGTTTCTGACTGATGTTATGATTACTTGTAAGTTGTATAATAGGTGCATGCCAGCCAGATTGGAACCACTTAGTTAATATATGATGATGTGCATGAATGATGAATTGTATGATGATGCATGTGAAATTATGAAATAAATGAATGACGGATCCATGTGGGATCCCATGTACGATATATGACTATATGACGATGGATCCCTGTGGGATCGAATGTACGTATATGTGTATGTGAACTGTCTGCAGACTATCTGACGCATGGTTAAGGTCAGCCGGGTAGCTGGATCCTAACAGGACTTCGGTCATTTCTGGATTTAACGGTGATTCGGGGTGCATCCCGGATCGAGGTTCTGCAGAACCGCCGTGCCTTAACGTGAGACTGTAATCAGCCAGGATCTGGCCTAGATTACTAGGGAACCTTGGGTTCCGTAAATGATGCTCGGTGGACAGCTCTATGCTCCCCCACCAGCGCGGATGGTTGTGACTGATTCCTCGGTCTGAGTTGTTGAGCAGGACAGACTCCTCTACAAGACATGACTCTTACTGATTTTGTCAGCACACAGCTATGTGTTAAGCTAGCAATGTGTGCTTATGTACGATGTGTATGATGCATGAATTACTTTATTGATGCTTATGCTAAGTAAGTACTCACTAGCTAAGTGTTAGCTAATTGTGCTATGATTTCCTTTTCAGGTAAAGACTAGATGGCCTGGGATGGCGGGTGACTTTTTGATGTAAATGCCCCTTTTGGGTTGGAACACTTTATATTTGTATGTTGTTATGTAATCTGAAATTATGGTCGATTCCTGTATGTTAGGTAACACCAATGAATGTATTGGAAACAAAGATGATATGATTAACCGTTTGTTAATATTAAAAGAAAAATTTCCGCTGCTAAACCTGAATTATCACTAAAGTAACTGTTTTCAGAAGCGGTGTTACAGATTTGCCAATAGCTCGTTGGTTGGAATATGCTTTGGTATAACAAAACCAAGCTTATATTGATCATGAACAAGATGACAATCTATATCCAAGTGCTTTGTTCTTTAATGAAAGATTGGGTTTTCTGTTGTGTGTATCACTGATTTGTTGTCACACCATAATGCAACTGAATTTTAAACTTCACCTTTAAGTCTCTAAGAACATAGCCGATCCATAAGAGTTCACATACAGTTGTTGCAAGGCTCCTATATTCAGCTTCACAAGAGAATTT
The DNA here is from genome assembly GCA_038502395.1 of Dittrichia graveolens. Lineage (NCBI taxonomy): Eukaryota > Viridiplantae > Streptophyta > Magnoliopsida > Asterales > Asteraceae > Dittrichia > Dittrichia graveolens. The sequence goes on from JARJIL010000002.1 coordinate 111,432,753, forward strand.
TGACACAGTTTTCTACTTCTTTCTTTTCCATAAAATATGAGATGAACCCAAGAATGTACAATAACCAGTAAGTGACCTTCTAGTGTCTTTGCGAATTGCCCAATCAGCATCCCTGTAAGCTGTTATTGTAATTGGTGATGAACCTTTTTCAAAGAAAATCCCTTTTGATGGATAACCTTTCAAATATTTTAGTACATGAATTGCAAATTTCCAATGTACTTCATTGGGACAATGTAGAAATTGACTTAGTTGTTGAACTGCATAACTAATGCCAGGTCTTGTGAGGTTCAAATAGAGCAATCTTCCCACTAATCTTCTATATTTCTCATAGTCATTATGTAATTTTTCTTGTTTAGAAGATAATTGAAGTTGAATGTTCTTGATTACTGGTGTAGGAACTGGTTTAGCTCCGGTAAGACCCATTTCTAAAAGAATGTCAAGAACTGGTTGGCGATTGGTGGCATTGGGGTTAGGTCTGTGGCGGCGGTATGAGATTGGCGGTCAACAACTGTTGTCGACAGCGACAGGTTGAATAGCTGATTGGAAGTTGTAATAAGTTGGATTATGTTAAGTATATGGGTAAAATAGTCTTTTTGTCACTTTTCTTAAGGAATTGTATTTAATTCTATCTCTAATTGTGGAGGAATGAACATTCCTACATTATTTAAAGAATTTTGAATTTTATGAAATGACAATTCGAGCAGCTTTTGTTTACCAAACCTTTTGAATTCCATTGGATTCTTACAAAACAAACAAAACCTAAATGTTTCAAATTCTAGTATAATTGAGTAATGATCGTGCGTGATGAAGATGCGATTTATAAGTGGTAAAGTAGAAGACACCAACTTTTCTTATAAATTACATGTTATAATGTTCCACAACCTTAATATGTAACTCGTCTAATCTAAGTCATACCAACAACGGCTTCTCATAAATATTTATTGCTTTCAGGTAAAAACCTTATTTTTGAATTTATAGTTTGTTAAATAAAATTAAATGAAAATAACTTAATCAAACAATTTATATCTATTATTAAAATACTTAATTTCTTACTAATAATAGTTAAGGCTGTCAATTCGGGTTGGGTTCGTGTTATCGAGTTCGGGCCAGATTCGTGTCGACCCATTTTGAACCCATTTATTTTCGTGTCAGGTTCGTTTCGACCTTCAGGTCGACCCATTTAGGCCGATTGTCATCAACGAGAATTTTTTCGATTTTCGGGTATGATTTTCGAATACGGTTTTCGGGTACGATTTTCGACTCTGGTTTTCGGGTATGATTTTTGAATACGGTTTTCCGTATCAACTATGATTTCCTTTATCAATATTTAAAATTCCATGTTTGTTTTCCAACGTTCGGCACAAATTTCGAAAATGATTTTCATTTATATTCTAACTTTAATAATCAATGTTTGTTTTGTTGTATTCAAACTTTAAATTTCATATTTATTTCAGTTTGATTGAATATTTGATTTTACTTTTTATTCGCTTATACAAATGAATATAATAAAAACTATGATGTATTACTATTCTATACAAATAAATAATGTCATTGAACAACCGAATAATATAAAATTATTCATCATTAAATAGAATTATGAATCGATCCAAAATACTAAAGTATCATCTATCAAATAATCAAATGTAAAAGTATCAAAATCATATAGTAAAAATAACAAATACTAAAATAATGTACTATTGTTTTAACTGTAAATCTTTTTATTGTTTATTTTGAGCTTTTAACGTTTAAGGATTTTGTACTTTTTTTGGCGGGTTTTATTATCCTAAAATGTCACTTTCTTATTTGAATTCATAATTTTCTTTTCAAAATTTAAATTTCAAGTGTTAAAGAAAATTTTAAAATGTTATAGTTTTACTTATAAACGGGTCAATTTCGGGTTGGCAGGTTGACTCTAACCCGACCCATTTATTTTCGTGTCAACCCGCTTTTGACCCGTTTCGGGTTCGTGTCACTTTTTTCGTGTCGGGTTTTGGGTCGACCCAGAAATTTCCAGCCTTAATGATAGTAATAAAAAAAGTTCTCTTCACAAATCAAAACTCATCATTTAAAAATATTGACTTCTGTTGACTTTCTTTTGGGAAAGATCCGGCTAACAAAAAAGCGGGAACCTTCTCCCATTTAGATGCTCCGACTTCCACATATGCTACCCTGTCGAATTCCTTCTCTTTTACGCTTTCCACAAAGCTTTTTCAAAAACCCTAAATCCCTTCCTACGATTGGCTGATTTCATCTGCAGTATTGTTACGATCGTTCCTTATCAGGTATTTTCAATATCATACATCGTCTCCTTCGCTGCTAATTTACGTTGATTTTTTCGTATTCATCATATCCTTTACTACGACTTGGTGTTAGGGTTAGGGTTTTCCGAATTAATCTTAACATTCACTTTGATCTTTGGGTTATTGTTTTCTTGATACTTAAGATTTTCATAAGATTGTCTAACATTTTTTTGTTTTATTTTTACTGGTTTCTTCGACTACTATGCCATTCGAAGAAGGATTTCAAGACTTGGTTATCTGCTGGGTTACATTCAACTAAGAGGGTTTTTGATTTAGGGTTTCATTATTGCTGTTGATTTGAAAGGTAAATTAAATTCGACTTTCTGTTTAGGGTTTTTAAAATATGTACTGTAACACCACAATTTTGACCTAGATTTTTCTTTTAAAATTTTGCGAAAGCGATAAAATATAACCAAATGTATTTACAACTGAATATACAAAGACAGTTTTCCAAGTCATCAGTATTTCAAAACACTAGTGTTACAAAACAACGACTCATCACAAATATATATAAGAGTGCAAGTCAATTATTCCCCAAGCTAAACTCACTCTCAGCCGAGCCGTTGACTTACCAAATCTTTTAAAAAGAGTGAGAGGTGGGGGATCAGCACAAAGCTAAGTGAATGAAAGTAGAACCACAAGATAGCATCAATCACAACTGTAAGATACCAAAACAACAAGTAATCGTGCCCCGAGAAGGCTGGTGGTTTTGAAGAAACCTACAACCAATGCCGGCCAAAGCAAAGGTTTACCGATAGTTCATTTGCTATTCTCACATAGTATTACCCTTAAGTTGCAACGAATACATCAAAAGATCCAAATACTGATTAGCCGATAACAAAAAAAACCCAACCCATAGCCTTGCCGAGCTGACCTCTCAAATAATCATGTATACATATCATTGACGTAACGATTAATTAACAACAACCAGTTAATCAATCATCAGACATAAAGTATATCCATGCATCAATCCATAAACAGTTGCAACCAAAACCTGTTACAACTAATACCATTTGTGACTTTAATATCCACTCACCTCTTGTTCTCAATCTTCACTTAGTGATCGAATGTTACTGAGTCTTGTCCGTTCCTGAGAACATAATAAAACCGAAATCAATATCTGATTCATAAATATATATCAACACATATATTTATATCCATTCTAATTATGCACAAAAAGTTAGAGACCCCCAAATGTAAACACATAAAAGCATCACGTTTGATAAACAAAAAAAAGCTACAATACTGAATTATCGGGCACATGTTGCGTCCAACAGCCTGACGCATCGCGTCAGGCTTCGAACAAGGCTTCGAATGGCCACTTCGAACCAAGAAGGCTTCGAGTGGACCACTTCGAGCCAAGAAGGCTTCGAGCGCCTGCTTCGAATCAGGAACACTTCAAATTCGAAGTCCAAAGCTTCGAATTCGCAACCTACCGGGAACACGTCAAGTTCTATCCTTGGTCGCGTCGTGTTTTCGAATCTTCAAGAATCAAACCTGCAATTTTTCTTCATCTTCTAGCTCCATATAAATTTCCAAACATTTATATAATACTGGAATTCAATTTCTAATAATTTTAAACCCATATAAATTTCATATAACATGTTTAGAATAATCAAGAACACATTTAAATCATCAAGATCAACAAAACCACTTGTTAAGTTTTCTATCATGTTCGTCTTGGTACACATATTATCGAGGTAAAGATTATTTCTGAAAAGAATGTTAGAAACATTAAGTATATTCCTAGAATGAGAATGATTCCATCAGATACAAAAATTATTGTCAAGTTTCAACGAAGATAATTTTCTGTAATGAATTGTTTTGTCATGACAATTAACAAAAGTCAATGTCAATATCTATTAATTGTTGGCTTATATATCAGAAAACCAGTTTTTACACATGGACAATCATACGTCGTAGTATCACGTATGAAAAATAAGAAGGGATTAAAAGTTTTTATTTGCGATAATGACAATGTTATAGACAAAACAACAAACGTTGTATATAAAGAACTTAAAAAAATATAGTTATATTCGTGTGTATGAATTTATATTCTTTGTAAGATTTTGACTTTTTCTAATTTATTTATAACATTATTGATTTTTTATTTAAAATTATTTCGTATATATCTCTATATATTTTTAGATTTAATTATGTAATATCCGTAATCCAAGAGATATATAGGCTAGTACGCATAAAAGAATTCTGAATATGAGTTTTGCGTAATGAACTTTAAAAAGAGTAAATAACTAAATACAGGGGCCACTTCACTCCCTTCGTTCAACTCTTTGTTACCTATATGTGTATATATACACTCCCTCCCCCAATTCCCTACTCTCTCTCTTATTTCTGTTGACCCCAGTCACTTTACTCTCTGTAGCCGAGTCGGTACTTTTGTATGTCTGTCGCCGGTTCAATCAGCCGTAAATCGCCCACAACCACCAGTAACAAAATCTGTCAGAAAAGATAACGGCTTTTCACTTTCCCATTTTGCCCTTCCTCCTCCCCTTTATTTACCTCCCAGTCCCACCGCTACACCTCCATCTCTCTATCTTCACCCCAATCCACCTGTCGCAAAATGATCAGCGGCCATGACTTCTACACCGTCATGTCCGCTATGGTGCCACTTTACGTCGCCATGATACTCGCCTACGGCAGCGTACGGTGGTGGAAGATTTTTAGTCCAGACCAGTGCTCCGGCATCAACCGTTTCGTCGCCATTTTCGCCGTTCCATTACTCTCCTTCCATTTCATCTCCCTCAACAATCCTTACGAGATGAACTTCCGTTTCATCGCCGCCGACACTCTTCAGAAGATTATTATGCTTGTGGTGCTTGGTTTATGGGCTAATTTCACTAAGAACGGGAGTCTGGAGTGGATGATAACCATCTTCTCGTTATCGACTCTCCCTAATACACTTGTGATGGGGATTCCGTTGTTGATTGCGATGTACGGTGAGTATTCGGGGTCTCTGATGGTTCAGGTGGTAGTGTTGCAGTGTATCATTTGGTACACTCTGCTTCTGTTTTTGTTTGAGTACCGTGGCGCGAAGATGCTGATCATGGAACAGTTTCCTGAAACGGCGGCCTCCATTGTCTCCTTCAAAGTGGAATCCGATGTAGTTTCGCTTGACGGACATGATTTCCTTGAGACCGATGCGGAGATCGGTAACGACGGGAAGCTTCATGTGACTGTGAGGAAATCAAACGCATCGAGAAGATCCTTAGGGCTTGGTTCAATTCCAGCAATAACTCCCCGGCCGTCGAATCTCACAGGAGCAGAAATCTACAGTTTGAGCTCATCTAGAAACCCGACACCGAGAGGTTCGAATTTCAACCACTCGGATTTTTACTCTATGATGGGGTTTCCCGGTGGTCGGTTATCGAACTTTGGTCCGGCGGACGCGTATTCAGTTCAGTCGTCAAGAGGTCCGACGCCGAGACCGTCGAATTTCGAGGAGAGTACCGCTCCGGGACCTCTTAATATGAATTCTCCGAAGTTTGGATTTTACCCCGCAGCTCAGACCGTGCCGGCGTCTTATCCGGCGCCAAATCCGGAAATAGCTTCAACTGTTACGAAGACCGCTAAAAACCAACAACCACAGACGCAACAGCAAGTTCAACCGCAGCAAAATGGTTCTCAAAATAAGGCTAACCATGACGCTAAAGAGCTCCACATGTTTGTCTGGAGTTCCAGTGCGTCGCCGGTTTCCGATGGCGGTGGACTCCACGTGTTTGGCGGTAATGATTTCGGAGCGACTACGGAGCAAAGTCGACCCGACCCGCAAGGCGCTAAGGAAATCAGGATGATGGTCTCCTCCGATCACCTCCAAAATGGTGAATCTAAAGGTAAATATTTAAATCTCTGATTCTCCAGAATCATATTCAGATTCACAAGAAAGAATCAATTAATCTTGATGTGGCTGCAGATACTAGAGTAATGGGTAGAGAAGATTTCAGTTTCGGCGGAGACAGAGATGGAGACGAAGAAAAGGACAGAGACGGACAGATGGGGCTGAACAAACTGGGTTCCAGCTCTACGGCGGAGCTCCACCCTAAGGGCGTTCCAATCGACGACGGTGGTGCTGGAAAGCAGATGCCGCCGGCGAGTGTTATGACCCGGTTGATACTGATAATGGTTTGGAGGAAACTGATCCGGAACCCGAACACGTATTCGAGTCTGATTGGTCTAATCTGGTCCCTCGTGGCGTTCAGGTAATCCAACATGTCAGACAGCCAGAAATAAAATCAAAATAAGAATTATATAATATATATATATATATATATATTGTATGTATATTCACATGCATTTAATTTATTCAAACATAATAAAAATTTTAATTGGTTTTGTTTTTCCAGAACTAGAAGTGGATAAGATTTTTTAATAAAATATAAGGATAGAGGTCATGAACTGATAGAACATTAATGAATGAATTATAATAAATAAAAGGTATTAATTTACGTTATTTTAGTTAATAATTATATATATTTATGGATAATAATTTGATTTGGTTTGATTTTATATTTAAAGGTGGAATTTGGAAATGCCAACGATAATAAAAGGGTCCATCTCAATTCTCTCGGATGCTGGTCTTGGAATGGCTATGTTTAGTTTAGGTGAGTTGAGTTTACTAGCAGCAAAGGGCTTAGTCTATTAATTAATTAAAGAGTTAATAATAATATATATTTTTGTGTGAATATACAAATTAAGGTTTGTTTATGGCGCTTCAACCAAAGATAATCGCATGTGGGAATTCGGTGGCTTCATTTGCAATGGCTGTAAGGTTTCTAACGGGACCAGCGGTAATGGCAGCGGCTTCTATAGCCGTCGGTCTTCGTGGCACCCTCCTCCATGTCGCCATCGTACAGGTAACAACCCTTCACCTACATTTCATCATTAATTATCACTTCATTGTTATGAAAATTCATTATTATTATAAAACTAGGTATTTTTATTAAATGTATGTTTAATAAGTTTGTAAGGCTTCGGTAGTAATGTTTATTGATATTGACAGGCTGCCCTGCCTCAAGGGATTGTACCTTTTGTATTTGCAAAAGAATACAACGTTCATCCTGCTATTCTTAGTACCGGGTAAGTACCGTTGTATTTAATTACTTTTTAAAAATAAATAAATAAATAATAGTTTGGAAGGTAGCTTGGGGTTTCAACGTAATGCATCTATAAATAAGAGAAAACATTAATTCCTTAAGATTTAACTGAAATTAGAAGTATTCAAACATATATATATATATATATATATATAGATCGATTTTCAAGGTTACTAATTTGGTAGTGATTATTATTATTATTGACAGAAGATTTGATTGAATTTCAGTGTTATTTTCGGGATGTTGATCGCCTTACCTATAACTCTCGTCTACTACATCATTCTTGGGTTGTGATGACGATCAAGGAAGAAAAATATTATCAAGTCTCCCAAGACAATTACGATTACAATTGGAATATATATGGATGGAATTTTTGACTTGCTTTAAAGACCCGACCCAACCGGACCCTCCCTTTTGGTAGCTAATTCCCCTGATGTAAGGATCATGCTCCCTCCCTAGCAGCTAGCTTCTTCGTTCATCTCCCGATGTTGCATCTTTTTATATCCAGAATTTCAAGAAATGAGGAAACTAATTAAGCATATATATATATATATATAGCTTCTTACATTACGTAAAAGAAGATTGAAGCTAGCTAGGCTCCGATCCAGACAAGCATGAGGAGGAAATTAAAGGACAATTTTATTTTCTTTTTTTTTTACTTTCTTTGGGGAAAAAAAGAAACATTAATTATGCATCTTAGTTTTATATTAGCAACCAACTTTGGATTTAGATTTAGATTGATGGGAAGGGGAGTTGTGCTTCTTTTGTTTAAAATATATTTTGGTTCTTGCTTTCGTTGGGTAGTGTTTTTTGTTTGTCGTTTGTGCATCTGTTTTGGTGTAATTATTTAAGGGTTATAATTTTAAAAAACAAATGATGGATGTAAAGGTGCTTCTTATTCACCTTCTATTTTATTAATTGTGTGTCCTATTAATTAGCTAGTGTGAATATAAGGGACCTAAAACTAAAGTTACTTAAAGCAAAACCAACATATAGCTAGCATGCTTTTTCTACAAATTAGTTGAATGAATGATATATGAAACATGTGTCCAAAGAGTTGAATAATAATAATAATAATAATAATAATAATAATAATAACAACAACAACGGCAACAAGGATTCTTGTTATTGGATGGCTATAAACATGTTTATTGAGTAAAGGATTTGTGTATTTCAATATTATTATTGTCTTATAAGGAAGAAATGTTATGGTAAGAATAATGTGAATGATAATTTTACAGCAAAAGTCTAGTATATATAGTTAGTTGTAGGGAGGGAGGGATGGCTTGAGGTGGGTTTAAAAGGACATTATGTATGTCTGGCTGCTTTTTGCAAGATAAATAAAAGGAACTTTTAGAAAGCAAGCAAGCAGCAAGGGTGTAAGTAAGTATGAGGAAAAGGTAATCAATGTGAAAAAGGGCAGCACACCACTACCACTACCAAGCTATTCAACATCAAGTGAATTATTATAACTGCTAAGAAAGGCATCTTGCATAATAATAGCATGATAAAAAGCACAAAATCAACCAAAAGTTGCTTCAAGGCATGGGCGAATTCAATCATGTGTTAGCCACATCAGTCAACAAAGGAATCTTCTTTTAGCCTAACACTTCTTATTTCCTCACAAGTGAAAAACAAATTTTCATTATAATTAACATTTGATCAATATATATATTCTTCTAATAAATATTGAAAAATGTACCGAAAGAATTGATAGAAGAATTAGAGAGAGAAATTTTATTCTTGATATATTGTTACAACCGAAAGAAAACAATAGAAAGATTATTTAACTTAAGCTCAATACACCTATCTCTAACACCCCCCGCGAGCTGAACTGGGGTAACACGTGAAGTTTGGTTCGTAATTCTGAGAATCAATCAGAAGCAAGCCATTTTTGTTAATAAATCTGCTATGTGATCATTTGTTGCAACATGTTGAATAGACAATATATGAGAAAGAACCATATCACGAATAAAGTGCAAATCAATCTCAAAATGCTTTGTTCATTGATGAAAAACAGGGTTTGCAGCTAAATATGTGGCTCCCAGATTGTCACACCACAAGGCTGGTGAAGTAGAAACTGAGATGTGTAACTCTTGCAATAAAGACATAATTCACCGAATATCGGCAGCAGTAGATCCATGGCTCTATATTCTGCCTTGTACTTGAACGAGCAACAATGTGTAGTTTCTTGAACTCTAGCTAATAAGATTTGCACCAAGAAATACATAGTAACTAGTAGTAGACGGACTGTCATAAGAAAAACTTGCCCGGTCAGCATCAAAGTAAACATGTATTACAAAATCAGTCTAACAACGCAATGAAAGACCATATGAGATTGTGCCTTGTAGGTAGCGTATATTACGCTTAACTGCCATCCAATGTAGATCTGTAGGCTTTTGCAAAAAACTGAGAGACTTTGCTCACAGCATAAGCAATTTCAGGACCAAATAATGTAAGGCACCTATAGTACTATGGTAGGTTGTTGGATCATCAAGAGAACACCATCATGTTTTGATAGTTGTCGTCTTGATGATACTGGAGAAGACAAAGGCTTGCATTGATTAAGACCCGTTTCATGCAACATATCCAATATATATCTTTTTTACGTACTATTATTTGTAAAAATAGCTTGTATCGCAAGAAAATAGCTTAAAGGTCCAAGGTCTTTGTGTACAAACTGATTATGAAGTTGTTTTATAAGCGTGCTCACAAAATCAAACAAACTACCAATAATGATAATATCATCAACAAACACAACAATGTAGCATGATATACCATTTTGAGCATAGAAAAATAGAGAGCTAACACGCATTGCGAAAAAACTCAGATTAACAAGAACAATGGATAACTTGAAAAACCAATCTCTAGAGACTTGTTTAAGACCATATAAGGCTTTATTGAGTAAGCACACATGTTGAGGATGTTATGTATCAACAAAACCCATAGGTTGCACCATATAAAGAGTTTCTATCAAATCTCCATGAAGAAAGGTGTTATTCACATCTACTTGTCGAATGGACCAACTTCGAGAGAAGGCAATGGACAAAAAAAGTCTTATAGTAGTTGGTTTAACAACATGACTGAATGTCTCAGAATAATCAACACCTTCTGTTTGAGTAAATTCTTTAGCAAACAGCTAAGCTTTGTATCTACTAAGTGTACCATCTTGATTTCTTATAATTCTATAAACCAACATGACTAAAAAAAGTATCAAAAGGATGTCCAAGCCAAGTATGCCACAACTCAGAGGATGAAGCTAGAGTAGCATATAGAGAATATAACCGATGTAAATCAGTATGAATGTGGTGGAGCACTTGACCAATTAAAGTTTGAAGAAATAAACCACGATGAGAAAAAGTTACAGATGTGGGATGATCAAGAACAAACTGAGTGATAGACAATAGATTTTGGTAAGACCGGGAACAACATTTCCAATATGTGTTATGCGAAAAGACATTACATTACCAACAATAACCTTATCAATACTCGTGTATGGTGTAGCATTTTCAACCAACAAAGTATCAGATGTCATATGTGCTATAGCACCTGAATCTGGAATCCATTTGTCAACATGTTGACAGAAATAAGAGAAATTAGTAGGTTGAGTAGACAGACCATAGTGAGACTGCGAAGCTCAATGAGCAAAATGATTCAGACCAAACGCCATGGACCCAATACTTACACTATCGGCCTCCAAATACAATTATGAAATGGTACAGTTTATATTGCACTGCTTTGCAGTGATATATCTTACAACTTTGAATTTACTGTTATAATTGTGATATATGATTATATGATCAGTATGTTACAGATCGTCTACTTCGGTAGCGGACATATATGTAAAGGTAAGACTACCTTAAGGGTATTGCGGTAGCATGTTGTGTGATTTGCATGAGATAGCAATTGCATGTTAATTATTATCTTTTGGGTACTTTGTGTTGTTACTCACTAGATTTTCTAGCTCCTTCCTATTGTTGTTCAATCTTTTTAGGTTATGTGGCAGACGAGGTTTCTAGGTGAACATCTTAGAGGGTTTTTGTGCAACACCAATGAAAATTATTTTTATTATATACCTAAGCCGGTTGTTGCTCTATTCTAATAAAGTATTATTGTTATTTCCTTGTTGCACGTTTAAAAAAAACTGACGTTGCATAACAAAATCCTTTGAATTTGTGATTCAACTTTCTGTATCGGTGACTCAATCAACATAAAGTTGAGAATCTAACCACATATCCACAACCAATTGCGATCCACGGCCAATTAAGATCGAGATTTTCGTATCAAGAACAATTACGAAGCCCTAGAAAATTGAAAACTGACCAAATTTGATTACGAACAAGATCGATTACTTACGAAATCTGTATCAAGAGCTGCAATAGACCAATTACTATTGAAATGTGTATCAAGATTGATTACGAACAAGCCTCGAATGAATGTTTCTCGAATCAACACACTAAATCTGTTTTTCAAACTAAAATTTTGATTGAAAATTCAAATGAACAAACCTCTATACGAAACTAAAATTTCGATGGAATGTTTTGAATGAATTCTTTCTACCTATGTTTCGCAAGAATATTGATTGTTTTTGAATCTTGTATTGAAATTTCGATCAGTTTGAGTAAGGCACCATGGATTAGTCAGTGCACTGATATCATGAAAATTTTAATAGAAGAATTAGAGAGAAAAAGAAAGTAGAGAGAGAAAGTTTATTCTTCATATATTTTTACAACGGAAAGAATACAATGAAAAAAGTATTTATATTCAAAGCTTGATACACCTGTCTCTAACACTTACAATTTAAAGAAAATAACTTGTCAAAAAGGTTAACGTTCCATTTATTTAGCCACTTAATTCAAAGATACTTGGTTTTATTTTGAAACCTGAAAATTCTAAAAATCTAAAACCAAAGTTATTAGCTAATGTGTTAATTCCCAAATATAGAATTCTTCAATTCAGTCGACAAGATTATTCGTGTTTGTATGAGACAACATCTCTGAAATAATTCGATCCATAAACAATTCGATAACAAATTTTGTAGAACATTTGATGTTTGTATAATATATACAATCAGTTTCTACTTGTATGATATACTTATCGTGTTGAATACTCTGTTTCAACATTACCAAATCAATCAGCTTCATCAGCAAACACTCATCACTGATAAAATTTGGTATCCGTCTTCTACGCATTTTCTGTAAAGACATCGAGGGCGTTACCTATAGACACTTGCAAGAGGCGTAACTTTATTGGCTGTCTTTATTTTACGACAATAAATTTACTTTTTAAAAGCTAATAGTTATGATTAAAGATAATTGAGTAAAATATTATAAATATGATATTGTATTGGTTTGAATTAATTAAGTTTCTGGTAACATAAAAACGTGGCCGGCCATATTATATTATTAATTAATAAAATGACTTGTTTACTCACTTTTTAACTTTGTTTATTTATAAATTATAATTTGCAAAATGGCAATTGCCCATTCAAAACCTACTTTTATGCTCATTAAATGTGAGACATAGAAATCTTATTCCCACTAGTCTTGTTTCTATGAAGAAGAATAACAGAAACAGAAACAGAATGGGCTGTAAACTAAACAAAAGGACTTTAAAGTTGGGACAATTCCATCTCAATACACACAGAAACACTTATATATATATATATATATATATATGTTACGGTTAGATAATTATAAAGATTATTAGAGATATGTATTCATATATTTTAGAGTTTCGTTTCCTTAATACTTATTTATTGTATATCTTATAAATAGAAGATTGTTGATAAGATTAAAATTTTCTCTTCATTATATTTATCTTGTTATCTCTATAATTCACAACAGTATATTAATAATTATGGTATTAACTAATTTTTGTCAATTAGACCTATATATCAATACATATATGTGAAAGACATCTTCTTTTTTTTAAGTAAAAATTCTTAACTTGAGAAAACATTTTAAGGGTTTTGTTTAACTAAAAATAAATGGCTTCTTGAAATGTTGTTATACACGGCAACGGGTTTAATATAAAATCACATTATGCTTAAGTGAAGGGATGATAACAAGATTGTTTTTTAGATGTTCCTTACTTTTCAAACACTTAGCTATGTTTGGTATGCATAAATTAAAGACGGAATTAAATAAATCATTCTGATATAATGAGAAAATTTTATTTATTTCTCACTTAGGAATGAAATGGAAAATTCTATAAGGAATGTCATTCCCTCATTTTCATTTTTTGAATAAGTGTCTTTTTAGGAATTGAATGAAAATTTATAATTTAATTTTTTTAAAAGTTTACTTACACAATTATAGTTTTAAAAATAGTAATATTTTTTCATAATTTTCTATAAAGGTATTTTTCTTAATCTTCTTTATGCTTAATTTTTATATATTACCAAAGAAATCATTATAGTTTTCATTAAATTAATAGTTTTCATTAAATTATGAACTAATTGTAAGTAAAATATATATTTAGAAGTATCTATATAACATGAAATTTTGATACAAAAAAATTAGTGATCAAACTATAATATATAAAAAATTATCTTTTTAAACATGTTATATGATGAAATTTCATTCCCCAAACAAAACCAAACATGATATAGGAATGAAATGGATCAATTTATTCCACCACTCATTCTATTATCTCGTCCATTCCATTCTTTTATCTTTTCATTCCGCTCAACCAAACACACACTTATATATTGATATTCCTAGCTATTAGGTCAACACCGACCATCATTGTTGCCTGCAACCGCCATCACCTACATTCATTAGCATCGTGGCTACAACCGCCACCAACTCAATGACTACTGCTCATTGCCTCCATCCATCAGCGTCGTAGCCATTGACAATCACCGTCACCACCATTTGCTTGATGGTGGTGGCTATAGTAGTGGTTGCGACTGTCATGGTGGAGGTGGAGTCGCTAGTGGTGGCAATGACAGAACCAGTTGATGGTTGTGGTGGTGACGATCGGTGGTGGCAAGTGTTCGTTTGATGATGGAGTCGTATATGTTGGTGTAGTGGGTTTTTACAACCATTAATATTATTAGGGCCCATCGCAATGATTATCGATTTTAGACACTGACCATTTAATTAGACTTGTTTGAGTAAAAATAACGTCCATATTGACTCAATTAATACTGGAAAAAGATAATTTAATTTGACCAAAATCAATGATAGTTTGAGTTAAAATTACGACATGTAAGTATAACCATGCAATTTAAGAGTAGTAATCACATATGATATCTATGGAGCCCAATTTCACAATCACTAGTTGGGCTTAGTGTTCACTTAATCACTAATTCATCATTCATATGGCACTTTATTAATTTAAATTCAAAACTACAAATGAGCAGAAACAAGAACAAAATCAATTTTTAATACGACATAAAATGTTATAATGGAAAACACCATTATTATTCCAAATAAACATAATTGGGAAAATCATTTTATCATGATTAAATTTTCTTGAAACTAAACATACAATTGCTCAAAAGGTTTGAACAAATAAAACCAAACAAAAAGTAGATATAAGATTTTATGGGTTTTTCTTGTTTTTTTTATTTATAATTGTACCATCACAGTCTTCAATAAGTTATTTGAAACAAATGGAATCAAACAAATGAATAACAAACAAAAACCCATGTTAACTTCTTTTTATTTATCTTTATATATATATTTTTGTCTAGATCATATTGTTTTTTGTGTAATCATGAAATTTAGATTATCCCAATTAGGGATTGACTAAAAATCTTACTTGAGATTTGGGTGTTTTGGATTTGTTATGTTGTTGTGTGTCCTAAAGTTACAACCATACATATGATCCACTCTGTCATTATAACCTTTACTAGACAAAGGAATTTGACTTCTAGCTCTTGTATTGTTCCTAATTTACATTGTTTATTTTTATTTATAGTCCATCAGAATGAATCTTTTTATAAAACGACAAAGCATTAAGCTGCAAACTTATCTAAATAATTCGTGAAATTGTTAGCCTAATGCTAACGATATATATACTAGATTATAGTCCGTGCTATGCACGTACGGTAGTGATTTATCTGTTTATTATATATATATGTAAATTGAATTTGATATTACTCGTAACTAAAAATTTTGATATGAATATAAGCAGGGTGTTGAATTAAAAATAAAGTACATGTGTTAGAATTATTAAGATAAATGTATATATGTGTTGTTATGCGTGAATATTTGTTTATTATATGTGCATTGCATTTGGTATTACTCGATCGTAACTTAAGATTTTGATATGCATATATGCGTGATTAGGTGTTTATTATATCTCCTGAAAGCTTGTAATTAATATCCTAAATATGAGGAATTTAACGATATGTAGAGATAGATAGATAGATAGATCCTACTTAATTTTGACATTGGAATTAATAAGAAACCTATAAAAATTGTACGTTGATTTACATGCTAACTGCAAAAATTTCTAATTTTACTCCAGTTGAACAATGTTTTTCCTTGGTAGATAAACTATGATCAATGAATTTAGGGGGTTTTTGGTAGAGAGAAAATAAATTGGGAGAAATGGAAATGAAAATGGGAATAAATAGAAATGTGTGGATAATTGGAATTGATTTTCTTGTTTGGTATTAGGAAAAAAATGAAACAGAGAAATGATGGCTCAAGTCGCCGGACGGCGGTTGCGGTGTTGGCCGCCTTGCCGGACGTCGACGATGATGATTAGAATGCCGGAAACACATTGCAACCGGACATCGACAATGATGAGTAAACATTGGCTGTCATTTCTCTCCATTTCTCCACAATTTGAAAAGAAATGAAAATGCAATGGAAGAGGAGAAATGGAAATGGGTGGAGAAACCATTTCTCCTTCCAAAACTATAACCATTTCTCACAAACAAGAAAAACCAATTATCTACATATCTTTTCTATCTACCAATACTTTAATTTGTTGTTAAAATTAATAGTCAGAGTAAAAATTTACTTTTAATTCCAAATTAAACTTGCTTGCATATAACTAAACTCGCTTCTTGTTTTTGTCTTCTAGACAAATTGTACGTTGAGATATAAATAATTTTGTTTAAATTAATAAACAATATATTTTCAATTTTTTTTTCTTATACAATGTCACCTAAAATAACACACTACTAGCCGGTGACCTTACCCTCGTGATCATATCTAGCGACATTTATAGATTTCGGCGACCTTTAAACTTTGACAGCCATGAAACCCAACTCTAGTGACTTTTTCGCAACCATCAACCCACCTACGAATAATCAAACCCAATCCATTGACCCTTAAGCAGAACTCAAGAATCATACAAAAAACTCACCGACCCTCATAAGCCTTAAAACATCACCTATATTTGCCACAAGCAACCGAAAAAATTCATATCTACCAATACCCTTTCAAACCTAACTTCAGTGACCTTAAAACCCAACTCCAACGACTTGCAAATCAAATTTTCCGAGCAACCTGTTGTTGGAGGTGAAATTGCATACAAATATAACGTTTGAACATGTTCTTTAATTTGAATTTTTTTTTAAGTTGGTTACGTACAATCAAAATTTAAGCATATTTCGTTACATTTTGATGAAATTTATCCGTGCTTTAAGCAAAGTTGAGTATTTTTCTAATTTAATCGTTTTATGTAGTGTTTCTTACTTTAATTACAACTTCTCTGTTATCTTGACTTTTTGTGAATCAACCAAAAAAATTGTTAACCGTTATACCTTCATAGCCCAACAAGGCAGTAACATATATGATCTTTAAGACTTTTACTAGTTTGTGTAGTTTAGTTTGATTCCTATTAATAAACAGCTAGAAATAGAAAAGGTTATAATCTTAAGATGGTAAAACAATAAAACTATCACACTCTCATTTATTGAGTTGGAGGGTCCATCCTCTACACTACCCATGCTATGGCCATGTGGTTGTATTATTGTATGATGGAAGTATCCAACTAAACTTGGCATGGACCTTTTACCTTTGCTCAACTCATCCTCTATCCTTTTGGCATGCACCTTCTAGCTTTGTAATGTATTTTATAAAGGTTTTGGATAACTCCATTAATTGTTAACAGGTTTCTAATGGAGCAATAAAAATCCTTATTAAACACATTACAAGATCACATTCGCCCAATCCATGACAATACTCAATGGTTTAGGGGCGGAAGCACATGTGTAGTTGGTCATACTTAATTTCACCCCATGTACTCATTATTTACCCATTACATTTTTCATCTTCGTTTTCTTGACTTTCTTTTTTCTTCCAATTCAATATCTTTTAATATAAATAAAATACTAATTTTTATATATTTAATTAGAAAATTTTAACATTTTATTTAATTATAATTAAATCTTAACCATTTCAATTTAATCTGATTAAAAATGTTTCTCTAAATCAAATTTCATAACCATTATATAAACTTAAAAACTTACTAATATAATTATTATCTATACCAGAAAAAGAATGCTTATTCATCAGCAACTTAATTGACGTTACACTACCACTCTACGTATGCCTACAACTAACCTTCTCGTAGACAAATTATAAACCGCCCCTGCTAACCACATAGTAATTAACGAAGTATAGATTACGATTATAATTACTCACCTTTTGTTAATTTATTACGAAGGAACCGAAGAAAACCAATCGACCATTTACATTTACAAAGGTGAGCATAAAGATCGAAAAAACAAACACAACTCGTTAAAACCAAATTAAAAAAACCGAAACCCGTCATTTCAAAACCGACGGTTTGGTTTTAAATTTTGAAAAAAATCAATGAGTTCGATTCAGTTTCAATTTTAGCCAAAAACCAACCGTTAAGAAGCCGACCCACCAAATATTTAATGCATTTTATAGTTTTTATAATAATATAGCTATTTATCGTATTTTACTAATTTATTTAATATTTTGAGACTTCCGACGTAGTAGTCCATTAGGTCGAGGCGGGTTCGGAAACCAAAACCATTAGTGACACGAACCCACCAAAACTGAAACTGAAGCCATCACTATTTTAAAATCTTCAAAATTGAAACTATTAGATTTGTCCACTCTAAATTACAAATATTATATTTACCTTTTATAACATTTTAAGAAATCATAATTAACCAAATTATTAGTTTCATCATTGTTAAATACTTTATATTCATTTTAATTATAAACAATAAAGATTTGATCATATTGTCCCTAATTGTAACAATAACGATCGATATGTACAAGAAATACAATCATGTCTTTTCGTATCATAATACTACATTTTTGTTGCGTCATGTTTGTCTTCCCCCTCACGCCAACGTTTCCACTGTTGGTTTTGGGTGTTGATGCCGTGTGTCGCCATTTTTTTAATCTCATTTCTTTCGTGTTTTATAACTATTTAATGTATTTTATTAATGTTTAATATTTATAATTTTTTATAGGATGTCCGTGTATCACACGGGCATCCAATCTAGTAATCATATTATACATATAATTATTATCGTTAATCTTTGGATTAAGAAAAGTATCAAAATTAAATTAAACTAAATAGTTTAACTCAGTTGATGGACATATATATGTAAACCCTAATTTGAGACGCGAAGCAAAACAACAAGTGAAATATTTTGTGCTACCCCCGACCGACTTAACTTATTGGGATTGCCACGGTATAAGTGTAGACAATTAAGTACAAAGTTCATATACACGTATATATGGTCACTCGTAAGGGGTGACTTGATTGCCTTCGGGTAGATCGGTCTCTCATCGGGTAGCTTGTGGAACACCCATGCGCCCCCACCTTCGGGTAGGTGTTAGGTTTTCCCAACCCGACCTCACCCGACTATTTCTTTCTTTTTATAGTATAAGAGAGAGTAAGGGGATGAAAATGATTGTGTTAAATTATATTTGGGTTTGGATAATAGAGAGAAATTAAATAAAAAAATGATGTGACATTAATGTGTGACAGGGAGAAAGAGAAAGTGGAGGCTATACTAATGATCTAAGTAAAAAGATTTCTTTCCAATAGTTTTCTAATTTTTTATACTTATAAAAATAAATTACCTTGTATATATAATTTGCATTATACATATTTTCTATATTCTTGGTTTTCATTCCCATTTGACTCGCATTTTATCTATTATTTGTGTGGTCGACAGAAGCCATGCAGCTGATGAGTCCGGGCCCACAACGGTTGCTACATGACGTGGCAAAATATACGTTTTTGGAAATTTGTCTTCAAATTGTCCAAATTGAGACACCAAAAATAGACATATTGCATGTTGCTTTGTACTCCAATTTTCTTCTTCTATTATTCGTACACTTTTAATGTCCTACTATTATTCATATATCTTCTTAAATAATAATATAAAAATTTCCAAATATTTAATCTCCGGGCTATGCATAACCTAAGACTTGTTTAAGATGTCATACGTGCACATGCATGATCGATCATATCGCATTTTTAAGTTTTAAACGGTACGTGTTTTTGGATCGGGGCGGGTCAATATTCAAATGGTTGGATCGAGAGTGAGAGAGGGGTCGTTTTCGATGTCGGGTGAACTGAGGACATGATGGCATGGGTGGGTGGCCGGGGGTGGAAGGGGACCATTGTCGTATGAGACGAGAAAGACAGCTCCTTGCAAAAAACCACTTTGTGTCATTGTTCTTTTTTTAAAAAAATTTTAAAATGTTATTAATGAAATTAATCAGCATTAAAAATAAATAAAAAGCTGGTAATGAAAAGTACGTGGATATATACTAGCTGAATGGGATGGATATAATAAGCTTTATATATATATATATATATATATATATATGTATATGTATATGTATATGTATATGTATATAAGTATCGATCAGCTTTACAAGTGAATGAGCTTGAACCTGACCCTGTTAGCTTAGCTAGGAATTAGACACAAAAATATTCTCAATTGATCGACTACATATATTTTAACAATTGTGATCGACTTTGTGACCATGCAAAGTAGACTTTTATTTTATTTTATAAAATTCAGTATCTAGTATATATATATATATATATATATATATAGGGGAAAGTTCATTTGAGAACCGTTTTTATTACGAGAACCGCGAGAAACAATCTTAGCCGTTGATTTTGGATAATGGAATTCATGGATGAAGAGCGTGGAGGGATTGGGTGAGGCAGGGTGAATGTAAGGAATTCATGGGTGGGCAATACAATTCAAGGAGGGAGAATTGGACGACTAGGATTGGTTCTCACAATAAAAATTGTTCTCAAATGAACTTTTCACTATATATATATAAATACATTATTAATGATTTCTTAATTTTATTTAATTAAATAAATAAATAAAGACGATTCTTGTTATTAGTTTTAGAAATGTGTTTTTAAGATCACAAAACCTAGAGAATTGATGAGTTTTAAAATCTTGATTACTTTTTATGAGAAAAAACTTTAATACCTTTTAATTAGGGAATTTGATAAAAGGTGTGATACCTTCATTTGATAACTTGCCCTTATAATATTATTATTTTTTAACAGAGGGGCTTATAAAGTAAGATAGAAAAAGGCATATGTTTTGTTATCCCAAAAAGAGAGATGGAGATCATAGAAACGTACTTGCACCGGAAATTATTCGATGAGAATTGTCTGGCTGTCTATGTTCACATATTTTCTTTAATGGACCCACACCCACCTCTCTTCAATTATACATGTGTAATGTTATATTTTGTTTTCTTAAATAATATTATAATCAATGTTTTAAAAACCGGTTTTTTAGTTGACCCGGTCTTCTTACCGGGTTACGGGTCAACCGGGCCAACCGGTTTGATCGGTGGGTCAACTCGGTTTCTAGTTTTTATTTTTTATTTATTTATATATGTATATATGTGTGTATATATATATATAAAGTGCAAAAAATTTAAAAAAAAGTAACGTATTAAGCTCACGATCACTTAGTATATGAAATTCACTATCATTTTTAACTTCATCATCATCATCAACAAGAACATAACCACTTAAATTTCTTAAGTTTATGTAAAAACAAAAAAATATAACCTTATTGAAAAGACTAATAGTAAACTAAGATTATAATACCAAATTACTTTATTCAAAAACAAAATTTAGGATTAAAATAAATAATTAAAAAAATTAATTAATACAAACCGGGTCAACCCGGGTTAAAACTGACCGGTTCAACCGCTAAACCAGCCGGGTCACTCCGGGCCGCAAAATGTCAAAAAACCGGTATACATTGACCCGGTCTTATGACTGGGTCCCGGGTCAACCGGTTTGACCAGCCGGGTCGACCCGGGTTTTAAAACATTGATTATAATATACACTTGATAATATTATTGTGTGTATGAATTTTGACGTATGAATTAGATGGTGTTTTTCGGAAGACATACACTTAAAGTTATAGAATAATTAAATCCTGTCCATATTTTATAATATATTAATAATTGTATAAATTATGATTGTAATCGCAACCATCATTACTATCACCGTCACTATTCTTTCATTTTAAAAGGTTTTATATCCTTCTATTAAATTTTCCTATTTATGTTTCTACTCATTTGATCACTACAAGTTTACAAGTGTTAAAATTAAAAGTTGGGATAAAGAAATGCATTATATATACGTGTAAAAGCATTGAGTAGATAAGAGGAGAAGCCAGAAGTAAATAAAAATTTGCTTTCACCTTTTTATTAATTAAATTAAGCTAGGAGGATATTTTGTGAGAACACGTACGATATATGAAAAGCAAAAGATTTAATGTATAACACCTAATTACATAGCCAAATGGTTAACTACAAAAGAATGACTCCATAATGCAGAAGAAATTTTAAAAAAAGGCAAAATAAGTGAATCAAAATTTAACTCTAGTCGTTCAATTTTCCATATTTTAATTCAGTTATCCATCCATAATTTCATCACATGCATCTTATCACATTAATAATGGTTCTCAAATAAACCCTCCCCTATATATATTAATTTTGAACATATAATTACAAGTCAATCTTTTTGAAAATTATTCTACGATGCTTCCAACTTACATCTGGTTTGAAAATTAATCTACAAAAAAACAATCTTTTAGGGGTTGGAGTTGGCGACCATGAGGTTGATAGAATGGCTGCCATCATAAATTACAATAAAGGTATGTTTCCTATATCATACCGTGGTTTCACGATTGGAGTTTCAATGAACCGGTGTGAGTCTTGGTCTTCCATGATTATGAAATTTCAGAAAAAACTTTCAAAATGGAAGGCAGATTCTTTATCAATTGGAGGACGTTTTCAACTTTGCAAAAGTGTTCTTGATAGCTTGGGTGTATGTTACTTATCTTTATTCAAAGCCCCAACAAAAATAATAAAATCTTTGGAAAGCTTACAGGCAAATTTTTTGTGGGGTTCTTCTAATGAAATTTTTTTTTGGATTGCGTGGGATGCGGTGCTAGCTAATATTTCTACAGGGGGCTGGGATAGGTAGTATCAAATCTCAAAATATATCTCTGTTATGTAAATGGTGGAGGTTTTTAACTAAAGATGAATCCCTATGGAAACTTGTTATTCAATCCATTCACTGATCAAATGGAGGGTTGGAGGAATATATCTCATTTGGAAAATGCGCCGGGCTTTGGAGAAATATTTTAAAGATAAACAAAGAAATTTCTAAATATAACATTAATTTCAGTAGTCTTTTTAGGCAAAATGGTGGTCTAGGTGATCGAATTACATAGTCTTAGAACTTGGATTCTTCTGGCCAGTTTAAGTCAGTTTCTCTTAAAACTGTTTTGGACAAACTTGCACTTGGTAATGTTTGTAACCGATTCATTTTTTGGAAAAAGTTAGTGCCTCGGAAGGTTAATATTTTGGCATGGCGACTTATGCATAAAAGATTACCCACAAGGTTGAATTTAACAAAGAGAGGTATGCAATGCATTAATGATATATGTCCTCTATGTGAAGACAGCTTGGAAGAGGAAGAACATTTTTTTAGAACCTGTTGTGTATCATCTTCATTGTTGAGCACATATGTGCCTGGTGGTCTATAAGTAACGATAATATACTGGATTTTGAAAATCTTCTTCAATGAGCCGATGTCCTAAAATTCAAGGGAATGAAGAAAGGTATGTTAATGAGTGTGGTATACTGGTATATTCCTATTTTTGGGTAATTTGGAAATACAGGAATGAAAATGTGTTCAAAGGTACAGCTGCAAATTCTTGTTTTATTCTTCTCAGCCAACTTATTAACTTATCATATTTCTGGTTGAAACATAGGAGAGACAGTAAACTAGCCAATTTGACATGGTTAAATTGGGTTTGTAATCCTAATGATTGTTCTTATTAAATTCGTCTTCTGTTGTACGAACTCTTGCTAGCATCTTGCTAGTTTAATATAAATTTGCCTTTTTGCCTTTCAAAAAAAATTACAAGTCAATTCAAACTCATGTAGCAATATATAAATTGAACAAACATGAATCTGAAAATCTAAACAAACATGAATCGATTCAAACAAAAATCAATATGAAGTTTCAAAGTCAAATCGAATTAAAGATATCGTAAATTGATGAACATTGGAGAAAACCATGCATGCATGCATGCCTTTGATCGGAAGCCATTCATAATTCATAATTAATGTTAAAACCCAACCCTTATAGAAGAATTACCAAAAGCCTTCGCATATATAATAGAGAAAAGACCTTGCGCGTCGTCGGTCCGAGAATTAAATGACTGTAGACTCCAATGCAATTGTGACCGTAATTCGGCCCAATCAAGAAATGGGCTTTGAAATTCCGCGCAAACAAAGAACCACTCAATCATACAACTACGAAACTACTTCTACTTGTTTCCGCCATTGCATACATAGGCCCATTACTTATCGTAAAATAAAATATATTTTGTAAAACTATATATTAAATCTAGGGTCACTAATACACACATATCTACGGTCTACCCTCTTTAAATATAAGAAGCTAATTAAAATGATGATGACCATTGACTAGGTTTAGTATTAAAAAGTTTGAACCTACCCGCCCATATCTCTCCTCCTGATTAAATTACTCAAATTCTTTAACTAACTTCACCACTTCTGGATGAATTCATAACATTTGTAACTAAAATCACTTCATTTGATTTAGTTTTTAGGTTTTTCTCAATAAAAAGTATGTTTTATCGCGTTATTATCGAAAAGAATGAGTCGATCCTTATGTTTCATTGTTTGAAATTTAACCAGTTACATTGATATACTAAATTTACACTATGTACCCTTCTGACACTATCGGTGTGTTT
Source organism: Dittrichia graveolens (assembly GCA_038502395.1). Taxonomy (NCBI): domain Eukaryota; kingdom Viridiplantae; phylum Streptophyta; class Magnoliopsida; order Asterales; family Asteraceae; genus Dittrichia; species Dittrichia graveolens. The sequence goes on from JARJIL010000002.1 coordinate 111,457,418, forward strand.
ACCAAAACTAACTACTGTAAAAGCTGGAGATTATACAATCCACAATCTACTTTATGAGGGATTTGAGGGATTCTTTTTTATAATTCTTTTCAATATTTTGATAAATGAACAAGACTTATTGTTTGAGAATATAAACGCCAGAATCTTAAGTCTCTATAAAACTTACTGAACACATTCATCGCAAATTGAATGGTTATACATTATTACAATATAATTCAATGGTTATACCTTAACTAACATTGTATCACATATATAAAACGAATAGATTTTAACAAAATTTAATATTACAAATGAAAAATTGAGGGGTTATCTATGATATCACGTCTATGTACTAGGTCGTCTTCTCCTTGTACTAATACAAAATTTGTTTTGTTGGAATTTTTAGCCAAATTTCTAATATCTAGTGCGTAGATCATACGTCAAGATTTACATATATTATATGATTAAAAAATGAAAACTATTATATTTATAACATACACATCATGCATTAGATCGATATTGTAGTAAAGAAGATGGAAACTGGTAAGCATGTGGGGTCACGTGATGGCATATGGGGGGTTTTACGACCACACAAGAGTACAAAGACACGAGTCTTATCATATGGACGACAGGATGACACACTCACTCTCTTTCAACATTTTGTAGCTAGGATGATTGTTTTATGACCCTCTCCTTCTCTTTTATCCAAATTTTATATTAGTATCATATTTTTTATTTCTTTTTTACTCAAATACCTAGTATAGCCTAATTTAAACAAATCTAATCTTTTACCCACTTTTTATTTATTATAATATATATATTTAAGAGACCGAAAAAAAGAAGAGGAAAGAGATATAGAAGAGAGTTAGCATCGGGTATGGGGAGCCGATTGCTCACCCGTCGGGTAAACAAAGGGGGGGGGGGCTATGGGTGTTCCTGATCTCACCCAAAGAACCCGGTCACCTTTGGGTTGATAGGTACGCTTGGTCGAGCATCCAAAGATATAACTGATATCATTACTAATTGTCATGTTAGTATTATTAGCTCTTTATTAACAACCCACAATGATAATATGTATCACTATCATTACTAGACCCACATACAATTATTTATCTTTTGGTTACAATTAGTTGGAAAAAAATAAAAATAGATGGTATAACTAGATAGTCAGCTCGTTGCCAACTTCATGAGCGACCCACTCACGACCAGAGCAACGAGCTAACACAATGAAAGTAACGAGCTTATAGCTTGTGATTGGGGCATCTCAGCTCAATAACGAGCTTGTGACGGGGGCGATTGCGGATGCTTTTAGTGGTAATGGAATGATTATAAATAATCTAATATATCTTAATATCTTTTACTCAGCATTTTTAAAATAAAACTTTTTGGAATTGTGGATTCTCACTTGGTGGCCAACATAGTGAGAGGAATTGAAGGTTTGAGGTTAAAGACGCTCATATGAAAAAGTATTTGGTGTTAGTTTAATGTTTAGTCGTCACGACTATATATCCCAAATTAATTTTAAGATGAGAAAACAAGCACATGTACTCAGCAAGCTAGCGTAGTAGGGTGCATATATGCATTTTCACCTATATGTGTTGTGAAAGAAGTACTTGTGGAATTTTTGTCCAAAGGTCCATTCATCGGGCCGGTGGACACAGTTAAATTGAAGATAAAGTTCCCAAGTGATTGATGAATTCGTTCATTCATTATCTTCGGGCAAGCATGCATCTTACCAAGTGACTGCATTTAAGCAAAGAAACTAAAGGTCAATGCTAGTAATGTAGATCATCGATCCAGGAGGTACAAATGGCCGGGTTCATGTATCTGGACCTTAATTAAGTGATAGATGCTAAAATTATGAATTTAGAATATTAATTACTAGCTAATCATGTATCAAGATTTAAGCGAAGAAATCCAAAGGCATGCTAACTATCTGCTCCAGTTTCCAAATTATCAAAACATGATCTCATCTCAGCCCACTCTAGCTACATAATTTTTCTCTAAATAGGGGTTGACATTGTTGGTCCTTAATTTCCTAGAAGGCTGGTCGAGTGAAATTTCAAGCTCCTTGTCTAGATTTCCTTATTCTTGTTGTTCAAAAAAAATTTAGCCATTATATATCACTAGAATAGACTTGGTCGAATAATTAAGACATATATGGTTAGATTGCTGAGTTGGTTAAAAGGCACATAGATGATAGAACCACCCTTAAAAGCTTGCACATGTGAAACACGTCTAGCTAGTCTCACCTATTGGAATAAGACATTCTCATCGGGTGGAGTAAGCATTTTTTTAATGTATCTATACTATATTATAAAGGTCTTACATGTAAAGGATCCTGTACCCATGACTCAAAATTTCCTTGCCAAGCTACATGAAAGAGATTTCCGGAAGTCCACAGAAAAATTATTGCTAATTGCCCGAGCTTATTATCTCAGGTCGTAACAAGTTGATAGGATCCCCCTTTTTACGTCCCCATGCCCCCTAAAATCTCTTAATTTTATATAATTTGAAATTACTAATTTACCCCTTATTTAACTCTATAAGGAAACTATTATATAGAGTTAATTATATTTTTAAATACCATTTTTATAACTAAATATTTCATAATAAATAATGTTTAAAAAAGTCAAGTCAATGTAAATTAATTTTTAACCTATATGATATTAAATAAAAATTAAAAATTAAATAAAAAGGATCTTAAAAACAATAGTTTAAATATTTTATCATATAACACATATTTTAATTTAAGTATTAGAAAATACGTATAGCTAGAACTTATAAACCACACACACAGACAGTAGCATGATACTTGCGCAATGCGGCGATAACAAAACATGTCCGTTTTCAAGAGGTAGGGAGTATAGTATTCATGTAATATGGTGACAACGAATAATTTTCGTTTGATGACATGTCTATTTTCTTTATCTTTTTCCATTTACTTTACTTTTTTGTTCTCCAAAATTGAAAAAAAAAAGTTATGAAAATATTTTTTAATAATTAAGTTAATTTGTATTTGCTTTGACTTTCAAAAAAATTGTATTGACTTTGATTTTATTAAATATGTAAAGTTTAGTTATTGAAATGAAATATAAGAATCTTATTAACTATATCTAATAGTTACTTAATTTAGTTTATATAAGGGGTAATTTAGTACTTTTAAAACACTTAAAATTTAAGAGTTTAAGCAAAAGGTTTAAATGCTTTATAATATTGTGTGTGTGTATATATATCTATACTATATTATAAAGCATTTAAGCATTTTGCTTAATCTCTTAAATTTTAAGTCTTTTGAAATTATTAAATTGCCCCTCATATAAACTAAATGGAAATTATTATATAAAGTAACTATTAAATATAGTTAATAAGAATCTTATATTACATTTTAATAACTAAGCCTTCTATATTTAAAAAATTTAAATAAATTAACTTAATTATTAAAAAATACTTTCATAATCAAACCTTTTATATTAAATATTATATCATGTAATGAATATTTTAACACAATTATCAGAAAATGTGTACAAATAGAACTCATAATCTGAATAATCTATACTAAGAATTTATAAGCATATATTTAAATTTTTTTTAAATAGCTCATATAATTAATAGTTTCAAATTAGTTTACTATTTTCTTAATCTCTTAATTTTAAATAGTTTCAAATTATTAATTTACACTTAGTATTTTCATTCAATTTAACTTATTTTAAAAGTAAAGACTTTTTTTCTTATTTAATTGTTCTCAAAGTTTATTTAAAAATAATAACAGAGTTGATTAAGAACAGTAAAATAAAGAAAATAGACATGTTACCAATGTAAAATTATTCGTTGTCACTGTATTACGTAAATTCCCAAAACGAACAAGTTATCGAGTAGAAACTATTTGATGTCGCCGCATTGCGCGGGTACCCTGCTAGTATATATATATATATATACATATATATATATATATATATATATATGGGAGAGTTCAAACAAGAACTGTTTTTCGTACAAGAACTGCGTGGTAAGTGGAATTCATGGATGAAGAGCGTGAGAGATTGAGTGTGGCAAGGTGCATGTAAGGAATTAATGGGTGGACAATCTAATTGAAAAAGAGGGAATTGAATGACTAAGATTGGTTTCACAGTTCTCGTACGAAAAACAGTTCTTGTTTAAATCTCCTAGGAAAACATGGTTAGGTTGCATTCAGAATGAAAAATTAAGACATGGTTAGGTTGCATTCAGAAGGAAAAACAAATGAACATGCAAGAACTTTGGCTAAAATTGAATCTCCTGGAAGAAGAAAATGCTCATAACAAATTAGAAATCAAAATATACGTACTGGGACAAGGCAATTTAGGAAGAGGACAAAGACAAGATTGGGCTGACATTGGTCATTAAGAAATTCATCCCATCTTTTGAAATCCAACACAATGGCTCCTACAAATTAACAACAATTGGTATAAGAAAATAGGGTAATAGCGAGGACACATATCACCGCTAAAACTTTCATAAGTCGCCGTAAAAACTATTAGGGGCAACGCGTCGACGCTATTAGGTCCTACAAATTAACATCACCCCGTCATAGTCTGAACCGATGAAATCTATCCCTTTTGAGGTCTCTAAGCCAATGCGGGAAATGATATATATATATTGGCAGTATGCTAGTGAGAGAACGGAAAAAATGAAATAAAGTGTAATGGAGTGAGTGCTTATATTCTTCTTTAGTAAGATGGAGTGTGATAAGAAGGAGAAGTGACATAACGCACGCTCATATAACAAGTAGGATGGAGAGGGGTGAGGTATGCATTCTCACGTCATTATGAAACCAAACCCGTCATTCAACTAAAAGTTCGTTTCTAATTGAACCTAAATTTAATTACTCGATCTGTTTTTAGTAGATTGATAGTTTTTTTGAATTGACCATAACTTTATATACATGTATTTATTATATGGAGAATGCTAACCATAGCCCTTAGGGCCGTAGATAAGAATAAAAAAGGTAATTTTAGTTTTTAAAAATGATAATCATAACTTATATTTTCATAATTAATTTTCTATAATTTATAGTTACCTACTTACCATTTAATTAGTTTTCAACTTTCTATACATGAAACAAGGTTACCATTTTAAAATTTAAATATAACATTTTTTTTAATTCTTATGTGGTTAGCATTTTCCTTATTATATTTTAATGAGTATAATAGATGTAGTCAACATAAAGTTTCAACAACACAAACTTTAGAAGCAAATTTAACTAAAATAAGAATTTTATTCTAAGCGTAAAAATATATATTTCACAATCCCATGGCATGACACTAAAAGAAAAGAGCACGTTACAAACAATACCCAACCATGTGTCGATTTGCGACCAATTGTGCATCTCATACTCTCTTTTTAAAAAATAATAGAACCCCTTTTTTTAATGTTAATTATGGTGTCTTAAAATTATTAACCAAAAAAGTTAAAATTCAATTTTAACATTTATTAAAATGTATGATTTAGATTTGATAATTAATTTTTATTATCTATCAATAGGTAAGATTGTTTAATACATTTTATTTAAGTTAGTTTTTTATTTATATTAAAAAATACTATTATATAAAACAGAATTAGCAATAGAAAACTAAGTTCACGTTTGGTTTCCAAAATGAAATCAAAGAAATTAGAATTCAACCAATTAGAATTGGTTAAAATTGGAATGCATGAGAAATGGAATTTCTTAAAACATTTATTCTGTTTGGTTAATATACAAAGGAATTGGAATGTATAGCAAAATATCAAAATTAAACCATGGAAACCAAAAATTCAAACCATACAATCTGCTATTCAAAAATAGAACCTTACACTAGACATTAAACTCATTCAAAATTCAAAAGCATGCAGTATGTTATTCACAGACAATCATTTCCAAAACCCAAATTGGTGGCAAATTATGTTCAAAAGCATAATTCACATACAATATTGAATAGTAGAATCAAAACCAAGAAATTAAAACCCATATCTCTGTTGTAATCGAAGCACTAATGGAAAAGAAGAACAGAAGAACTCACCAAAGAACACAAGAACCCTAAAATTGAATTCGTCGTTGAACGACGTTGTTGATTGATTTGGTCTGTCTGCCGATGATTAGCGAGATTTGTTAGCATTTATTGAACCAGAACCCTAGACGCCTAGACGGTGGTTGAGTCCTCAGAGAACGAAGTTGAGAGGGCAGAAGCGTTTCCTTGAGGTCAACGATGTCGCCGGAGAAGGACCGGCGATGGTTGGTGATGGTGAAGGGTCGGCGGTGGTGATGAGTTGACGGTGAAGGGTCCGCGGTGGTGAAAGGTTGGCAATGAAGGGCGGTGGTGGTGAAGGTTCTAGTGGAGAACGGTAATGAGGGAGAATGAAAGGTGCGTGTTTTTTAACAGATTCCAAGGAATTAACACAATTCCTTTTGTTTTTTAAAGGAATTGAGAAATCCCCAAACATAGGAATTTGAAAGATTTGGGAATTCCCATTCCAATTCCGGTCAATTCTGATAAACCAAACAGGGCTAATTTTATTACAACTCATGAATGTAGAACCGAATTAAGTACCCGATGACATGCAATTTTCACCATATTAAAAGTACAACATCAATGTTCGTCCTTGTTTATAATTAAGTAAAACATCATATACTCATACATCATTCGTGACGTGCCACATTTTCAACATACATCCCCCCCTAAAAAAAGTTGATAAGATCTTGTAATCTAAGAGATACCCCACGTGTGTAACTTCATTGTTTTTTTTGGTACTTACATGCATATATTAATGAAATTGTAGCATATAATTAATTTTTAGATTTCGACAAGCGTATAAATGCATATGGGTGTAGCTAGATATCCTTTTTTATGCCGCCACTAGTCATAAGAGTAACTTAGTAGAATGAGATTATTACAAGAGATGGAACCAATTAATTTATTATTAATTCGTTGAAAAGTATTTATAAATACCAACTTAATTCTTTTACAATGAGGTCGCAATACCTTACTGAGTTTCCTACTCAACTGATTCCTAGCATTCAACAAAAACAGAGTAACTTGATCATACAAACAAGTTTAGACAGAATGTACTCTTTGCTAGAGGAGAATAACTTTAGAGTTTCTAATAAACTTTAAGGCCCAACAGAATCTTAGTACTAAAGAGGTGAAAGCTTAGGTGTGCGCTTGTTTTTGATGAAAATGGAATGAGATTTGATCTTATTCTTACGTTCGGTTGATGCTTTCGAGTTTCAGTTTTTAATATTCTATTTATCTTTTAAATAAAGTAGAAAAAATGTTTAGCCAAAAATATAAAATAAAGTGAACGCAAACTAGATATTTGATAGAAATTGATACAAATTAATAGGGAAGTGACTTTTAATGGGAGAATTTCGTTTATATTCTTAGAAACTTTCTTATTTACGTATATATCCTTATAAAGTTTGGAATTACATATATATCCTTACAAAACCTATAAACTAACAGATGTACCCAAACATTTAATTTAATAATAATTTTTCAATTATATATATATCCTTACAAAACCTATAAACTCACAGATATACAAACATCTTTTTTTTTTCAGTGTTTCGGTTGAGATTTTTTTTCTCGCTCCTGTTCCAAGTCGAGTATATCGATTAAGCTATCTATCAGGTGCTTCATCTGTTTTTCGTTTCAACTAAGCCATTGTCGGTTCGTGAAATTATTCTTCATGCGTCGCCTCAATTGTGGGTTCTGAAAATTAATATTGCTTAATTATTCATCATGTCGTCATCTCATATGTGGGTTCTGGAAATTAATATTACTTAATTTTCATTTGTTTAAAAATTCTTTTTTTTTTGTGCATTAAAATCGCTTCATAGGATAGAAGCTGTTGTTGAATTTAATTGTTGTTTTCAAGTCTATTTTCACTATAAGCATAGGCCAAGAGATAAAGTGTGCTTGGTGTTGAAATAAGCAAAGGCGAGTTCATATGTGTATTTGAAGCTTCATCTCTTGTGATGGCAATTCGATAATCAATCAATTACATTTTTAATATCAATAAATCAATTAAGGATAAAATTTATTTTTGTTTTTAGATTTCAATTTGAAAAATTATTATTAAATTAAGTGTTTGGGTATATTTGTGAGTTTAAAGGTTTTGTAAGGATATATATGTAATTTCAAATTTTACAAGGATATATACGAAATTAGAGAAGTTTCTAAGGATATAAACGAAATTCTCCCTTTAATAGGGAATATTACGATATTTGAGTTTTTGTCAATGGAATGAAAACACACATCATCTAATTCTATTTCTAAAGCTACATCTTATATTTACTATGTGACTTGAGCCAACAATTATAAGGTAGACATGATACACCTCGTACCGCTAGGCTATAATCCTTTTGGTGTAATAGTTAAGTAACATTAATGTGAGGAATCAGATCAAAACACCACATTATAAAGATCGAACTTGAAACCTTAACAAGAACCTGTAATTAGAAGATAACAGAAACAAGATAAACACGACACCAGGACATAACGTGGTTTGACCAGGGTCATGACCTACGTTCACGGACAGAAACCAGAGACTTCTTTATAATGACTTAAGTGTTTGCAAGATGTCACCCAAAAATGCATAAATTGAATGAAACCTAACTACGATATTTATAGTTGAAACAAACCTAAAAATCCCAATTAAATCACTCCTACAAAAATGACATGATTCTCCTATATATCAATTGAAGAAGTAATATGATAATTTATCATGAGATTTTGAAGGACGATATTTTAGTAAATTTATAATAAAATCATGAGATATCTAAATCTCATAAGATTTTAACTACTGCTTTTCTTATTCTTCTAATTTACATATCATGTGAACTAATACAAATCGGCCCTATCCCATGTGAAATTCTAACTTGAATTATCCACCATTCACATTTATCCATTAATTTGAATTTGTTTCAAAATTTCCATTTAGTTAAGCAATAATTAAAACCGACAATTTTCGTTAACATTGAGCTTCTCACTTAATTATATTCTAGTTTTAATACCATAACGCTAATTTCAAGTCTTGGGCAAGGATAATTCAGATTCTTTACTAATTACTAATGATAATGATAATGATAATAATAATGATCCCTTTTTATTAATTAAACTTTGTTGTTAAAGCCTTTTAAAACACTGTTTGGTGTTAAGAAAAGAAAAGAAAAGAAAAAAGAAAAAAAAAAAAAAGACAAGAGGCTTCAAAAACAGACGCAACAAAAAGAGGAGGTGATGATGGTTACCTTTTTATTCACACTCTCACTGACTCCCTCTCCTTATTTCTCTTCCAAATCTACCGCTTGTATTGTATTATACACCATCTCACTCGCATCTTCCAAGCAAAGAACCCAATCGGATCACAAATACTTGTCTTCAATCATCATCTCCTTACTTCCACTACAATTCACCTCCCAAATCTATCTCTCCCGCTATCTTTTATTCTGTAATAATCCTCTCTCTCTCTCTCTCTCTGTATGTAATTTTCATTTATGTTGTTGATTTCTGTTATTTGCTTAATTGTTGTTGGATTTTCGTGATTAATTGTAGTGTTGTGTCTCCGGTGATGATTTGAAGTTATTTTTGTATTCAATGGCTGGGGAAATTGAAGAGCCGTTTCGGTTTAATTTTCAGGTAATACTACTTGTGTTGTATCTACGTCTCTACTAGATCTGATTAAACGACGAGCTTTGATTATTTCGGTTAACTCGTTCATCACATTAATTTAGTTCGTTAATTTCTAGTACCCTACATTTAACACCGAATCTTACTTTTAATTTCACATTTTTTTTGAACGGTAATCTTACTATTAATTTCACTCCTGGACGTTTGTCGTTGTTATCGAGGTCATTACATCATTTTCCTTCGTCGGGGAATAGAAGAATACACCGATGGAATAAAAACTTCTACATATCGAAGATGATTTAGATTTTCTCTCGATAGTATGCGCATGTGTCTCTCTTATGCAAACTGCTTTGATTTAGGGGAAAATTAGATATTTGATTGTTTTAGTCTCAAATGATTGTTTAATTCTTATGCGCCTAAGAGCGGTTCCTTAAACCGATATTGCTTATATGAAGCTGCGACTGTCAGTAAAAATGGAATTACATTGAGTTGCATCAAATCATTGTTTTGAAGTAATTTGGCACCAGAATATGAGTATTTGCAATAGTGAATACTCACAATTGTTGAGATTCTTGTATAGATTTTGTTACTTGATAATGAGAAGTTCTAACTAAAGATAAGTGGCTTAACATTACTTAAATTGGACAGGCAGACCTCTTGCACTCTGGGTCAATCTCATTTGGAAGATTTGAATCTGAATCATTATCATGGGAAAGGAGATCATCGTTTTCACACAATCGATATCTTGAAGAGGTTGAGAAATACTCAAAACCAGGTTCAGTTACTGAGATGAAGGCTTATTTTGAGGCCCATTTTAGAAGGAAAGCCCTTCTGAAGCAAAGTTCTTCCGATAGCCAAGATGGGAGAGAATTCCCAACCATTGAAAATGATGACCGACATGATGTACAAGAACCAGAGAATGCCAATGAGAGCAAGCAATCGACATGCTCTGATGCGAGCCCTCATAGTTCTGGTCATTTCGAATACGATGAAGAAACTGAAACTCGGAAATGTTTAAAGGAAAATGTTGAAACATTATGTGCTGAGAACACCAACGCAAGCAGCCACGTTACAAGCTTTGATGAGACCATCTGTAATTTAGAATATGAAGGGGTGGAGATCCTGGAATGTGAAAGAGAAGACTTAGGAAACTTTTCTGTTGCACCTAATGGTGAATCCATGATTAACAATCTTGATAATATGGTAACTGATTCGGAGGATCTTAAGCTTGAAGAAACACATCAGGTTGGAGCTGCGAATATCACTTTGGTCAAAAGTGAAGGAAATACTGCAAGGATCAATAATGATACACTTGCAACAGTGGGTTTGACATCGGATGCCAATGATTCATTCCTTACTAGTACCACTGCACATAAGGATGATGATAGTGCCAACTCTGGAACTCAGCTAACGCTTTCTTCCAAAGTGAGTATTGCTTCATGTATTCACAATATATTTTTCTTTATATTGATCTTTATTGATAAAAATCTCATAGTACTATACATGATCATTTTTAGTGAGTGCATCCACTAGAAACAGAGTTATAAATATGAAATTTTTATTGCTGTTTATTTAGATTCAGAAACAAATGACCAGGTATTCCCTTTATTTATGTATGTTTGTATAGAAAACTATTTATATCTCTGTTCTCAAACTGCTCTCTTATGTTGGTTAGGTAAGGCCTGCATTAGAAATGAAACAACCAAAGCCAAAACTGAAGGCTCATGCAAATTTTGCTCATGTTCAAAGAATGATTTCCAGTAAAGTGTCCAATGGCTCTGCTAAAGCCAAAACAACAGAAAGCAAAGGTTTATCTATGAAGGACAAAGAAAAGAAGTCACCTCGACCTGCTAGCCCCATTGCATATTCAGGGAGAAAAACTTCAAAATCAGAGGTGTGTGTTAACAATGTCTTGAACTAAACTTACCACTTGCTCTTTTTGGTTGTAATATAAAATAACATGGATATAGAGATTTACTTTTTAATGTCATGCAATTGGTTTGCTTGTTAAAAACTTACACTTGTTAAGGATATTGTCGTACCATCAGCTTTAATGAACAAATTTCTGCTTTTAGGAATCAAGTACGAGTTTCCCAAAGGCAAAATTACTTCCACTAAATAGAAGGTATCCAATTTGGTGATTTACTGTCTATAATTGGTGTTCTGGTGATTATACAAGTTGCATCCTTTCATCTGTTGTACTTTTTGCAGCGTCGTGAAAGAAAATGCATCTGTAAAAACACTGGAAACAAAGTCTTTGGTATTGGACAAGTCTCTTTCTGGAGCATGTCAAACTGCCAACAGGTTCTAATCGTTTAAAAAGCTCCCTTTGTGGAAGTATTTATTTTCTACTGTACATTTACTTATAAAATCTGTTTCCATCTTTCTCCACTTCCTTTTTCTTTACCTTGACAGGACTAAAAAGACAATTATCAATCCCAGTAAACCACACGTCACTCAGAGTGCTACAGGTTTCACTTTTAAAAGTGATCAACGAGCAGAAAGGAGGAAAGAGGCAAGTCGAGCATTAATCATGCATTTTACCATACTTTACTTATGCAAGTTTTTCATGAATTTTTTTCTTTATTATGGCAGGGAAGCACCATTTATAAATCCCACCAGCTTTTGTTCTCTTGTTTGTAGCTTATTCCACTTTCTTGATTATTATGCATATAAGTTCCAGTTGCATATGAGATGGGAAACTAAATCCATGCTAAAGAGGTTAAATATATATGATCATTTGTGAATGTGAATGAATAATGATGTATATATGTTTTATTGCACAGAGTATAATCTTTACTGGGAAGTTGTACACATAATTTTCTACTTGTCTAATATTTGTTCTTTTTGCTTGATATATTTACATTCTGTTGCTAAATTGGCATGAGACATGTAACCTTCCATTCTCTAAATTATCAGGAAAAAAGGGCTGCTGCAGAGATGACACAACCCCGAAAAAATCTCAGCTTTAAAGCAACACCGTTGCCTTCTTTCTACAAAGAATCTGTTCGTTGTTCCGATCAAAGCAAGGTATATGAATTACAACTAAAATCAATGTTGCATGGTACACTTATATCATCTTATGATAACGAGTTTCAAAGAATTAGCTACCTGACATCTGTGCAATTCAAATTTCAGGTTATATTAACTAGCAAAACACCAAACAGACCACGAACCTCTTCTATGGCTCCAAGCACCAAAACATTTCCATCAAACTCTACCAACTCATCAAACCCCAGACCAAGCTCTTCAACTTCATTAACTAACAGAAACCGTCCTTTGGAACCTTCTGCAAGTGCACAAGAGAAGAAAAAAGGCTTGAATTCACAGAAACAAGGACCTCGAGCTAGAGACACAGGAGGAGTTCGTACAGGCAATGGCCCAAGACTGGGCTACTTAGCGGTTGGTGTTGCTACTTGAGGAGTTGTCATCTTGGTTGGGAAGTGAATAAAGATGTGGGTATGTATGTACCTTATAATTAAATCCTGGTAGGTCGAATTAGGAAATTACTAAACTACCCCTTAGTATGAGAAAACATTTACGGTTAGATTACAATTGAAGGGCACTAGGTGAGTTGGTAAAATGCATGCTATCTAGTGTTACTTGATGTGTAAAGAGGTAAAAGCATACAAAAGTTTATATGAGGGTAGATTATGTTGCTGTGTATTGTTGATCAGTCTAAATTAGTTGCTAGAGCTTGATCATTTCCTTAGAGAAAAGGGTTTGGTTTGCGCCTGGCAGATCCGTCCTGTCCTAATCTTTTTTTTTTCTTCTTGATTTTTTTTTTAATAACAAGAGCAAGTCATACACCCATAAAATTCTGTAGTTTTGCCTCAAGCTTTATATCTAAATTATATGAAGAAGGAAAATATATTTTCTTTGAAATGTACCTCAGATTAATTTTGTGGAGCATATTTACATGGCACAAGCCTTAGAGTTTACTATGAGACATCAGTGAGGGCCAAACTGGCACAAGCCTTAGAGTTTACTATGAGACATCAGTGAGGGCCAAACTGGCACAAGCCTTTAGACTTTAATGTAATTCCTGACGGAAGTCTAAGCTGTTTTGGGCCGGGTTTGGGTTTTCCCATTACCACTGGTAATTTACGAGTCTCGGGGCTGTGTTTTTCTGGATCGAATGCATTTGAGTCCATATACTCATATAGTGTTGTTGTGGGATGGGGTCCATGGGGATAACGATTGTTAGAAAGTCAAATTTCCGTTGTTATCATGGGAGTCCGAGGGTGTCGGTTAAGGTCGGCGAGTGGTCATGTTTGTAGCTCGTGAGTATATGGACTTCAATGAACTTCAACCATTCAAAGGTTTGAGAACATTCTAGAGGTTTCCCTTGACGAGTTAGATTTCTAAGCTAGGAGAGCATAGTGATGGATTCAGGCAAGCGCGTGACAACTTCTAATTTGTCGAGTAGCTTCAAGAAGAGTTTTGATTAACATCAAATTGACATATCTTCTATCTTCTAATATAAATAAAAGGCTAACCTTGATCAACTTAATTAAAAAATTTCAACTTTTTATTTTATTAAAATTAAATCCTAACAATTAAAGTCAAAATTGAAACTTAGTTTTAGCTTTAAAGAGTCAAAATTGAAATTGATCGAATTCTACTTTAAATCAATTTAAATTTGTTTAAACTATATCTCTAATTCAAATTTCTTATTTACTAAATTAATTTAGAAACAAATCTTTTAAATATTACAAATAAAATATAATATATATTCAAATTCATTGTCATTTATATTTATTATATAATATGAATCTTACCGTAATTGAATTTTTATTATTTCTAAAATTTTTATCATTTATTTTTATTTAAATATTTAAGAAAATCTCAAATTGGCTCTTTTTTTCATACACTACAATAATATATTTAGTTAATTAAATATAAAATAATACTTTTACATAAACAATTATAATTATATATGTACCAAATTCTTCTTTGATAAAGTATTTTTTTTCTAGTTTTGTCGTGAACTTAGCCGGATCATAATGATTGATTGAATAATGTGAAGTTCTATTTTCTTATTTATATATATTTTTTTATCATCTTGCTATTTTGTTTCTATGAGTTGTTTTGCTGGGTTTAAATAGCCAACGGGTATACGTTTTTTTAGCATGTGGAAACATTTGTACGGTGTGTGAAAAACATAACCTAGCATTTCTAAAATGCGGGTGTCTTTAGATTAGTTGGTAGTTAAAAACCGGGAGTTTGAAAACTAGAGACTTTATTTTTATATATGTGTTTGATATAATAAAAAGAAAAAAAGAAGCTAAATGATAAAAAAAACAATTCATTAAAGTGCTCTAAAAAAAGGTCATTCAATTTATGTATGTAATTTTATATATTTAAATATCCTAACAACTATTCTAAGCAGTTTTTTATTTCGCGGAAAAAAAAACTTAACGCGTCTAAGAACTTTATATCAAACAAGGCTACAACCATAATAAGGCCATTGGTAAGCGGATGGTTCACGCTACACCCTCATCTTTGGGTTAGCTTTTGCTTCCCCAAACCCGAGCTATCCGTTCATTTTTTT
Source organism: Dittrichia graveolens (assembly GCA_038502395.1). Taxonomy (NCBI): domain Eukaryota; kingdom Viridiplantae; phylum Streptophyta; class Magnoliopsida; order Asterales; family Asteraceae; genus Dittrichia; species Dittrichia graveolens. The sequence goes on from JARJIL010000002.1 coordinate 111,472,595, forward strand.
TGTTATGTAAAAGAGAGTAAATGGAGAAAAAATATTTGGATTGTTTGGGTTAAGCCACACTTGGGTTTTAGGTAAAAGAGAGAAAAGATGAAAAAAATAATATTGTGCTAATGTGGTATTAGGATAAAAGAGGGGAGAAAGATACCCGATACTCATAGTCTAATGGATACTGTTCTTTTATGTTTTTCATCCACATTAATAGGTTGAGAGGATATTTCATATTTGTATTGAATTGCCTTAGTTTCTTGCTAGACCTTTATAAATAACATCTCCGTTTTACCGTTAAAAAATGTCTTCATCCATAGATACAACCATAAGGAATATTGATGACCAATGATAACTCTACTATTATATAGCAATGCGATTAGATGTTAGATTTTTTTAAATTAAGTATGATAATTCGAAAATAGCGTAGCAGTAAATGACCCATTTTTCGGGTCAAATGCTTAATTTCTATCGGATTGAGATTCTCTCAATTGAGGAGAACATGACCGGTTATGTCCTTTTACAATAAAAAACAGTTGACTCTAGAAAGGGTCCTACTTTACTTTAAATAAGAGTTCACATATTTTTGCTGCGAAGAAACATGTATAAACGGTTATGTTCACTTTAACTTGAGTCTTGAGATGATTCCAATACTTCTCTACCATTTTGATTTCGACAAAGATATACTTTGTTGGTGATAATTTTGTCATAATGAAGGTAAAAGATAATTACATCCTATTCTACAATTTTATGGAGTGGGTCCTTTAATATTACGTATGTATATGATTGTGATGTAATGGATCATACAACCTACTTATTATGAACCAATTGATGGACCGTGTAGTGCAATTAACATTAACATCACCTAATAAAGAGTCAATTACGCTGTTGGTCATTTTAGAATTATAGTTATTTCACCGTCCTTTAATTAAATCAAAAATTACAAAATACGTAAGTTATTAATTAATTAAAATTAGTATTACTATTAATAACTTCAGGTGATATTTACTAGGTTTTAGTATTTGTTAACTAATTTATTTATTTACTATTATATTAGTTAACAAATACTAAAAATCCTTTTACCTCCATATATATTCCCTTTATTTATTTTATTACATGGTCGCCCCTGCAAAACACTTGGTACACTATTGCGAATTTGCGATATATGTTCAATTTCGATTAGGCCAACAATCCTTTTAGTTTCCAATTGGTGATTACATGGAGTTTTCGAGTGAGATTTAATTCTTCAAAGTTTTCGATTTTACATGAATATTCTGTTTTCAATTCCGTTTATCAATTGAAAGCTTTTCAATTTATTTTCATTGCAAGTTTTCAATTGTTGAATGCATATATCCGGTTTTAATTATACTATGGCCTAGCAAGGTTTTTTGGTTAGTTTAAGGCCTAATAGAGTTTTCGGTTAATTTGAAGCCCAAGAAGGTTTTCAGTTCAAATTGCCGACTTCAAAGTTTTCGTTTGTAGCAATCCTGCATAAGTTTTGAATTGGTATCTAGGTTACGTTTCAATTCGTGAGTCCCCTCAAGAACATTTTCAATTCAACAAGAACAATTTAAGTTTCCTTTTCCACAGTCAGCTATGATCCTAATAATTCTTACCGAACACTTGACACATTCAAGCGAGTCTGATTGTTTTAGATTCTCCCATCCAACAAGATTAATTAGAGTTTCAACAAAGATTTAAGGGATAAAACCCTTGATTTTAGACTAGGTTTTTATCTTATTGAACAACCCATAATAAACTCGAAAATCCCTAAGTTCTACACCAAATTATGCAAATCTCAGTTCCTTTAGATTCCTTTCATCAAGAAATCAAACCCTCCAATGTTAATTAAACTTTGAACAAGATTTACTCACTCAGAAACCCACTCGTTTATCTCGGTTCTCCCTTAGATTCAAACAACTCCTAGGCCCAAAACCTCAATAAAAACCTATTTGCTTGTTACCAATGCATCAACTATTAGTTGTTAATGGTTAGAGAATCATACCTGGTGGCTCACCCCTCAGAATTGATCGATTTACAGTCAGTGCTCACTGCTTCTTGGTCGCCGTATACACAAATACACACACTGACGGCCTTTTCTCGATTTATTTTAAGGAGGAAAGTAAATGATTGCTAAGGAAAGTGAGGGAAAATTGTGTTCTTGATATAAAACTAAATTGCGGCTACAGTATCTAACATTTGGGGATAAATACCCTTCCTTAAGTTTACAATTATCACAATTAGTCCCAAGTCATAACTTTTAAGGTATTAGATATGAACCTTACTAATATATTCATATTAATACCTCTTTACTTTTACACCAAAATCGAAGCTTTCATATCTAATTATCTAGAGAGAAAGAGTCAACTCAAAAACTCAAGTAAGAGAGAAGAGAGATGTAAATTGTTTACACATACGAGATCCAATGTCAACGAACCAGATTTGGTGGCTACGGTGATCGTGGAAGCCCCATGGTGGCCGGTGGAGTCTTTTGTAGTAGAGAGTTAAGAGAGTATTATGTTCATCAGTAGCGGTATAAGGGTGTTATGGTGGTGGAGGTCTCGCGGTTGTCATAGTCTTACGGTGGTGGTAGTCGAGTGACGACAGCAGACTGGCGGTGGTTCTACTATGGGTCGTTGAATGTTATGAAAATAAATAATTTAAATGCACCTATTAGTTAGGGAAAGTAAGGAGTCGAACCCACATAGAACTATGGTTAACAAACTAATTCTTAACTAGTTTAAAATAAAAATCGAAACTTGATTACTAAAAGTAATTGGATTTTAAGAAAATATAAACTACTTTAAAAAAATAAAACTTTTTAAGTAACGAATTTAATATTCAAAGATATAACTAATTTTAAAGCACCTAACTTAAAACAAAAGTTACGACTAAACTAATTTAATTTAAACTAACTGAAACCTAGAAATGAAAGTAAATAACTTTAGACAAGAATGATATTTCACAAACGCAATCACTACCAGTATTGGTTTAAATCTTTTTTTTAATATTATTAAATATGATTATTTTGCTTCATTTAGGATTGTTAGGTTTCATAAATAAAACCGTTAATATTATTCTAAAATACTAAGCTTGGACGCAAATTGTGTGAGTCAGCACCCACCGTCTATAGCATCACAAAGGATGGTTAAGCACGGTCAGTCTAATCACTAGAAAGTTCCCTTAAACTTCAACTTAAAGAATAAAAGAGAGTAAATTTGGAAGACAAATAGAAATCATTAAACTCAAATTAACGTAAATACATAAAAGTCCCTTAAATGGTTCAAATAATACTATTATGTTATATACATCAAGAAAAAGAATTGAAACATACTCCTGATGGTTATCACAAAAAATTTACCTTGCCACGAAGAAGATTAACAAAATAAAGTTTGCTAAAAAAATTCATCTTTTTATGTGTGTTTGTTGTTGTTCTTGCGTCGCCGGTGCTTTTGACGTAAACTGCCGCTAAAAAAACGAATTTGTTGCCTTCGTTGATCCTGTGCAACGTCACCAGCCACCCCAAATGAATTAATTGGTTTATGTATATTTTTTTGAACAACAAATATACACACGCCTTTTAAGGGAGAGGAACAATTCAAGACACTAGATTAGTAGCACAAATAAATACTTATGGTGAGGCCATATAAATATTTCCCTTTCCCTAACCGTGCGTAATAAATATAGATTTTAAAATAATTGTGATGTAATATTTCGTAAAATAATTGATTATATCATATTCTACGATTTTATAGTGTGGGTTCTGCAATATTACATTAGCATATAATTCTAATGTAATGGTTCATACAACCAACATTGAAACAATTGAATTGATGAAGTGTGCGGTGCAACTAACAACATATATCCGTTAATAAATTAAGTTTTCAATTATGTAGGTTAGAATTTACCTAGCTTGATCGTAATGGATTAATTAAAGTGTATGCATGTTTCTTGGAACCTTTTAAAATTACTTACTGTACGTTCTAATATTGTTAGCTAATTAAATAAATCTACAATCACAGACGAAAGATTAATAATAATCAAAGTCTTCCAAGTCGATCTAGCTCCAAGAACCAACCAATTGTACGTCAATGATTATACCAAAATAAAATAAAATAAAAAACTTGAGACATTATCAACAAGACTAAATAAAAGAAAAAGGTGTGGCCCTTCCTCTATCATCTCTTCAACACTTTCTTAATTGGCTTCTACTTTTTCTTCAATTACCAACTTTGCCCCTTCTGCAACATCTCCAAAAACCATAATTTCATCTCATACCATTCGTCTTTAATTTGCTGATCGAAGATGAAACTGAAATTCATGTATGCTTTGTAGCTTACTCAATGAAAAGGTAACAAGAATGAGACAACTAGAAGATTGATTAAGAAGATCTCAACCGTCAATCGTATTTGGCCACCTGGTGATGAAGATTGATCGGGTTTATGAGGCGGCTTCTTGTAGTAATAAGGGAACCATGGAACTATAGGGTCTGGTGGTGGTGGTCCATCGCCATAGTAGTTAGGATTTGGAGGGTTATACGGGAATACAGTGGAAGGTGGAGGGTAATACCCTATCTGGAAAGGCGGAGGAAAGGTGGTTGTTGGCGGATTGTTTCCCCCACCACCACCACCTTTGCCGCCTCCAATTGGCGGTGGGTAGCATGGATATGGACACTCTTGACCCACCACCACAGCGGGAGCATATAGAGTTATGTAGAGAAAGATGAAGGTGGAGAGAAATTGGTAGAGTTTAGAGTCCATTTGGAAGTGGAAAATAGAGAGAAAGAGAGAGTATGGTATGAAGTAGATAAAAGAGATGCATGTGAAGAAGAAGAAGAAAAGGCCAAAGAGGGTAGGAGATTTGTTTTGAGTGGGGATTTACTAGTCAACAGAAAAGGTAAATTTTATGAACTCTAAGAGGGAAATATTGCAGTATTAGGGGTCACTTTTTGCTTATGGTGAGGGGCCACATCTGCCTATCATATGCATAATGAGCGACTCATGGTAACTTTAAGTTAACTCACTTCCTGAGTCCTGACTCGCTCAAGTGGGCCCATTATTATTGAATAGAAATCCTAATTGGCAAAGACAATAATAATAAATGACTATTTACAAGCCTTGACAAAAAAAGGAATATGGAGGATTGAGCTATCTTGCTTTCTCAATAATTTTATATAATAATCTTATATTTGTATATTTTAGGTTTTCTAGTCGGGTAATAACCGAGCTGAAACTCCCTTCTAGTCTTTCCTTTTAGCTGTTCAAACTTTATTTTAATTAGTTAGCAAGTTAAATAAAATAAATTTTAATAGCAAAATTTCTAGAATTTTCAAAATGTCAATTTGGTCACATAATTAACGAATGGTCACAATAAGTATAATAGAATAATGGCGGTTTTGGAAACAAACAAAATGAGACAACTATGAATGTTATTTCTTGTAAAAATTACACTCGCATGCATCTCTAGCTAAGAATAATAAAATGTTAACATAGTTGTCATGTATGTCTTGATTAATTTTAATAATTTGAAGAAATGACATTTCATTCATATTAAAATGAATGGTGACAAGTCCATTTTGACCTACTTGGTGTCTTGATTGGCAAATAATTGAAATAATGGCACTGAAACCTTTATCACATGCATCGCTCTTGCGTTTTCTTTTTATATGAATTTCTCATACACACTAAAAATTATATATTTAGACAATCATATCCTTTAAACATATAAATAAGAAAAATAATTTATAATTTTAAAAGGATAAAAAAGTTACGATTGTTATGTAAAACAAATCTTTATTACGTATAAATCATCCCACTTTCTTTTTAATTATAAGGGTTTTCCCATACATACTAAGAAACTAATAGAATTAAACCCCAAAATGTCAATATCATAGATTAAATGCCTAGCTATGATGATTATACAACAACTACTTTATTAATAAATAAATAGTTAATTAATTATAATTCAATGAGATGATAATGATAAGTATGAACATGCAATATATATTTTATTTACTTGATTGGTTAAGATCGAGTTTAATTAGCTTACAGGTAATTCTATATAGTCCCTTTTAATTATCTATTTAGCCTTTTTTGATTTGACATATGTGAGTGAAAAAAGTACATTAAAAATATAACATTTTTGATTTGACATGTGGGTTTGTGAGGAGAGGGAGCTAAATAGTAGCATCCTTAGTTCACCTAACGAATTACCTATACGCTTTTGTGAAAAGGTGAAAATATTGATTACTCCAACATAATTACATGCTTTTCTGAAAAGTTAGAACCTTTAATTTCAAACTCAGACTACAAATCCAAACCATACTATACTGCAGATTACTCTAAACTCAACCTAACAACTAAAGACAACAAGACGTTAAAGGAATTAAGCTAGCTAGCTAGCTAAATCAAATTAAAGAAAATGAAGCTAGAGAATAGTACACGTCAACATATATTTTCCGATCGATCGAGTTCACTCGATGAATTAATTTGTAGCTATTAAATGTTGTTAGAAATGTGATCGAATACGTACCTCCAAGCTAAGTAGACTACGGAGTCGAGATATCATCACCAATGCTTCATCTTTGAAACAGATAACCCTATAAATAAATTCATATACATGAAGATAAGTCCAAGCAAGATGATCTCATATACATACTTCTTTGGATGACTGCCATAAATTTACTCACAATTCATTGGATATTTGCCAAGATTCCTAACCAAAATTGATTTAACTCAACAATTGGACCATCTCACATTCTATGATTAAATTAACACTATTATGTTCCTAATATTCTATTGTACATGTTCATACAAACATAATTCAACTAGCATATTACTCGCGTAATAAGACGGTGATGAATACTTTGTGTTTGACTACATATCTGTTTTCTTTCTCATTTTTCTATTTTCTTTATTTCTTTTTTTCCCATTAACTCTTTTACTGGTTTTTAAAATAATCTTTGAAAAACAATAAAATAAGGAAAAATATCTAATTATGTTTAATGAGTTGTCAAAATAACAATTATCATAAATTAGTTGAGATGATTAATTGGAGTATTGCTCTGAGTATTTGTATTATATGCATAAAAATATGTACTTCTTAAAATTAAGTAGTTTTAAAAGTTTTATAAGAGAATGTTAAAAGCTTTATAAAGTAATATAAATAATTATTAAATACAAAATCTATTATCATCAAATCTATATAACATAGTTTGACCAAACACTAGCTACTGCTATATGTTTACTCGTTCTGTGATGATCATTCTACCATCTTAGAATATCATTAACAGAATACACATGTTACCAAAATAAAAATAAAAAACTCTCTTTTCTTGTGTTTTACTTAAAAAAACAATAAAGATATAATTGTGTTCAAGCCATCAAGAGCCTCACCAACAGAGATCAAAGCAAAAATGAACCTCAACCAAAAGGGGAGGACCCTCTTAGCTTGATTTAGATAGGAAAAAGGCATGGTAAGAGTTCCTTCCTTCAATGTGTTAGATATTAGATTGTTAATATAACCGTTAAAACTATCTTGTAAAAAATAAAACCCATGAGTGGCTAAACTACTCAATATATAAGAAAGAAGTAGTGTCTTGACCATCAGGAATTCTTTTTAGCCTAGTGGTAAGTTCTTGTAACTAACAATTGGTATCAAAGGTCAGGGGTCGATCCTTGTCATGTGCGTAAATTGCTAAGTATGGGCTAAAAGCATTTGCTGCATATGTTGAGGGGGGGGGGGGAGAGTATTTGATTGTCAACATAACAACTAAAGCTACCTCGTAAAAATAGAACCAATGGTCGGCTACACTACTCAATATATTAGAAAATGGTAGCACATTGACCATCAGGAATTCCTTTTGATCTAGTGGTAAGCGTATTGATCCTAACACAATACTTCTTTCATACCCAATCTACATCAATGCTAAGAGATGTTAGAAGCAATCCAACCCTCCATAGCCCCCTCTAGCCTTTAGTCAGAGATTTGTATTTCTTTTTAATCAAATTAAAATGAATATAATAATAAGTAACATACATATGTGTATCTCGGTCATATATAACTAAGAGTTTCTTCATTGTGACCTGATTTGCTATATGTTTATAGGAGCTTAGATAAATTGAACTATTTTAGCCTTCTGAACTTGAGATTTTCACCCTCTCCCCTTTTGTGTCTTTGTTAGGATCAAAGCGCATACCACTAGGTCAAAAGAAATTCCTTATGATCAATGCGCTACATCTTTCTTATATATTGAGTAGCTTAGTCACCTAAGAGTTTTATTTTTACGGGGTAATTTTAGCGGTTATTTTGGCAATCAAATATCGAACAACCCCCACAACCAACATATGCCGCAAATGATGCCCATGGCCTAGGTCATATGTTCGAGTCCCGTCATGAACAAAAAGGTGTAGAATTAGGAGTAGATTAGAGTGTGAGTATGTTCCGCTGTTTAAAAAAATACACTTACCACGAGGCTAAAAGAAATTTCTTGGGCGCAAAGCGCTATCTTTTTCTTATATATTGAGTAGCTTAGCCGCTTAAAGGTTTTATTTTTATAGGATAGCTTTATCGAATATATTGACAATCCAATATCTACAAATCCTTGTAGGTGTATGAGTAAAATCAATGAAAAGCTTACCAAACCCTTTATGTTCATGCTTATAATTAAACTTACTTTGACCGGCTTCGCATTTCATTCTTTCAATTACTATTCCAAATGCATCATTTAGCGGTCGAGATCTTATTCACTTAAACTTTATTTTGGACATATTTTAGTTTGTTATGAAGATCAGATCCATCTCTTTAAGAATAATACAAACCCACAAAAAACTACTCGTGTTTTTTTGAAACCGAGTTTATCTAGTTTAATGTGTTTAAACTTAATTAGTTGATTTTTTATTTTATGTTACACTGAAGTACGTTTTCTAACAGTTTCGTGCCTGTCTTTGAATGTATTTTTTTTATAGTTTGTTTGGACCTCTTGTTATCAACAACAACTAAGAATGGGTAGATGATGATGACATGATGTAAAATTAATTAACAGTTTTCAGTAAACATTTAGAAGGAAATTTTTATTAAAAGTGGGAAGATTTGATGGAAATTAAGGTTTTATTAAAATTAATGAAAAGTTCTTTTTAAGAAGAGAAAGAGAAAATATTTACAAGGAAAATTTTATTAACTTTTTCTCCTAAACTTTCTTTTTAAAAGTGGGAAGATTTAATGAAAATTAAAGTAAACGTCTTATAATATTTTGTTAGTGACTAAATTACCTCTATCACAACTAATAATTTTAGAAATAAGGATATATATATATATATATATATATATAGGGTAGAGATCAAGTAAAAAGAAAATTAAAGTAAAAAGGGTAAAATGGATGATTATTTGATCATTTTTCGGTATATATATCAACTGATAATCGTTAGTTCATCATCTTTATTGATTAAAACTGGTTGTTCATCAATTTCTTTTTGATGAATCCAACATATTCATCACTTTTTAGATGAAAGCATTTTGTTCATCAACAAATTATTCCAAAATTTTGTTTTCAAAATCTGTATTTGAAATAAAAAAGAAATTGATGAAGAACTAGTTTTAATCAATAAAGATGATGAACTAACGATTATCAGTTTATATATACATCGAAAAATGATCAAATAATCATCCTTTTTACACTTTTTACTTTAATTTTCTTTTTATTTGATCTCATCCCTCTATATATATATATATATTATAATATAACTATTTTTTCCTTTTCTGAGAACACGAAAAATTAAAATTATTATATGTATTTCACTTCTTTTCTTTTCACTACTAAAATTTCTTTTTTGTTCTTTTCTTTAGTATCTAAAACTTTGGAACACATCGTAAAACTCATTCGGGAAACAAGTCAAGCTTGAGTCTCAAAGAGTGGATTCATTTAAGCTAACAAGCCTACACAAGCTTTATATACATAAAATAATTTATATTTTATCTTTATATATCCATATATCGTTTTTATGAAAATTCTTAAACAAGTCGTGCTCAAGCTTAAAAAGCCTTGACAAGCTTGACTCAATAAGCACCAGACTTAGACTTTGTTAACATCCCAAAATAGAGTTTATAAACACTACATATAGATCTTGGAAAATACCTTTGTTTTGGGGAATTTAAAAATCAAGATGCGAGTTTAAGTGGTTACCTCACTAACAATCACAACTATAAGAATTTCATCGAACACCTTAATTAACTACATGAACCAATAATTATAGCATATATTGGACCAAAATCAAGAGAAAAATTCTAGACAGTACGTAAGATCAATGAATGAATTCAAATTACGTAACACGTCTTCAAAACAAAATGATCACCGAAGCCTGCACTCCAGAATTTGGCAATATCTATGAATCGACACTATTATGGACGTATATATAACCATTAGAACTCGTTCAAATTTTTTTCTCTCTGCAATCAATCCTTCAAAAATTTCTCTATTTAAGGTGACAGTGACACCGCAAAAGGTTGGCATTGAAAGTCAAACTAAGGTTTCTCACTTTGTTGTCTTTTAGTGGCGCATTAGATGTGGCCGTAAAAAGCTGTTTTTCTTGTGGTGATATAAGGACATCTTTCCTTAAATTCAATCTCTTCATTACTTTGGATGTAAAGTCGAAACAAAAGTTTAATTAGTTTGGGATTGATCATATATATTCATACCGACACCCAGTTTTTAACGTACGTACGTACGTAGAGAAGATCGACCGAGATGTACGTAATTCTAATCTTAGAAAAAGTGTAAGCTAGGTTTAAATTTTGGATTGATAATCTATACCTACCTGTTTCTTTCTTAATTACTTACAATTTTTCTTCATGTTTCTATGGCGCATTAGAGAAAAGATAAACATCCGCAGACCACCACCGGCCGCCCCGTACGTCCCCCAAATCACCAACATTAATTTCCTAAAGTTGATTAATTTTTCATACCTGGTGAACTAATTAAGAAAACAGATATTTAAATCATTGTACGTGCGTGGTAATTAAGTACAAGATTATATATAGATCAAAATCTCTTGTCAAAATGCATATAAAACAATATGATGCAATATATATTGTCTTGCTTTAAAAATAAAAAACGAAAATTGTCGCATATCACAAAATACAAACTTTCTGACAATTATAGGATAAATGGATCATTTTTCTTGAAAATCTAATTTCAAATTTATTTTGCTTCCTCTTATAATTAGGATATTTTCATATGATTAGTTATAAGAAGGAAATATATATATATATATATATTTATTATTAAAAATTTCAAAAGCATTCAACCGTTAATTGGAATTGTTGGTTTGTTTTTGTAATTAAGAGGAATAGCATCCGAATAGCGAGGGCAGTGGGGATTACGTACGTACGTGCTTGCTAGTTTATTGGTGGGTAAGATGCAACTTTCATGGGATTTTGTATTCATCCACATACACGTACAAGTCCCTCCACACAATCGACGCATTTATAGATGCATGTACATTTTCCTAGTGTGAATATGTGATTGATATATTTTCATGTTACTAGTTAAAGGTGATGATCAATCATGCCGAATCTCTTATCTAATTTACCCTTTTTTTTTGCTACTCAAGGGTGATGGTTATGCCGAATCTCTTGTCTAGTTTATCCTTTTCTTACGTTTTAAATTTTATTTATAGATGCGCGCGCGCGCGCACATATATATATATATACACTAAAAACGCTTTATTAATCCTTCCTGTTCAAATTCAAATTATGGTATATTTTTATTTTAAAAATTACACAAGATTTACAATTTTTTAGAAGAGGTGTAAACAATTTATTATACAAAATATATTAAATAAACTTTTTCTTACATATCTCGCATGATAGAATAATAATTCTGTAATCAAATAGAAAGGATAAAATCATGGTAAACGTAAGAAAAAACTATAATACACAGTACAACGTACAATCTTTGATAATTTGGAAAAAGAAGGCGATTTATATACCATTTTGCATCGATTAAACCAGATTTTATGTTCTTTAATTATGTACGATTTATAGATTATTTCAGTTTGCCAGTATTGTTCATCATCATGTACAAGTATATACGTTTCCTAACTCTTTCTTTTTAATTATCATCATAGTCAATAGATTGATAAAAAAAAGTATTAAAATTAAGAAATGAGACGAGAACTAGTGGATTTTCTTATTTAGTAAATAGGAAGATGAAGTTAAAAAATAATAATTTCCTATTAATAAATGAGAAACTATTTTTTTTTTAAAATTTGTAGTTATAACTTATGAAGACCCTTTTACTTCCAAGACTCCAAATATATCCGTGTAGAGTAACATTTATTTAAGATGAAAGTGATGATCGAATAGGATTTATTTATTTAATATTTATATGAGTTGTGTTAAATAAATTTATTTAAAAAACATAATACTGAAATTTTAATATTCAAACACAAGTGATTCAGTATACAATCACATGTGATTTGTAAAAGCATCACATGTGAATTACGAAAAATTTACAAAAATGACACTCCGACTAAATTTTTAAAATTTAATCTGAACCATTGATAAATTGATTCAAAAGCTAAAATTAGTCCATTAAAACTATGAACTAATTATGAAGTATATTGAACATTCTTCTTATTTATATATATAATAACTATTCACAACAATTAATTGATAACTAAATAAGGAAAAGAAAGCCGAAAATTAATAGTTATTTTGATTTCAATTAAATACCGGGATTATTTGTTATCTAAAATTTAACTGCTGTGATCACAAAAGCTTCCATTTTTCTCGTGCAATCAGAATCGTCGTCCCCGGTGCCCATGAACTTTAATTTCACCTCTTGCCTCGAATTCCGTGATTGATTCTATGGGATTTATTAATTTACCAAAAAGCAAGCATGCCCAGGAGTCCCACGGCAACCATAAGCGGCTGCCCCACCAAGACATCACGGCGGTGGGCTGATGATCGGGAGTATGGATCCACGGGGTATAGATTCCCTGGTGGACCAGTCATGTAGATGTATGCCGGCGGTGGAGGGCAATTTATTAGGCCAGGAGTTGGAGACGGCTTTCTAGGCGGCGGTGGCGGTGGCGGTGCAAAGCAGGGCTTGTTGCACGGACAGCCACCGCACTTGGATTGGCCATCAAGTGATCCGCCGGCGGATGTTTCGGTGGAGCTGAGCTTCCTGGTGTTGGTTGCATTGATTGGAGCCAGAATGGCGGCGGCCGCTAAAATGAGAAGGAAGATCGACATGGGCATGCTGCAGCAGCTGGTGGTGGTGGTGATTTTGGGTTTGATTTGGATTATAGGTAGCTAGGTATAGGTAGGGTGAGAAGTGAAGGAAGGAAGAAAGAAAGAGAATAGAATAAGTGGTTTTATATATATAGTACTACATGCAGTACGTAGTAAGGAATTAAGGTGTTGTAAGTTGCAGATTAATTTCATATATAGTGAGATTTAATGCGTAGCACCTGCAGGCTCGGAAACCCACATCGGATCTCATTAATTTTTTAATGTTTGAATTTGTGTGAACGAAGGTAAATTCTAAGTGGTATACTGGCCGGTATAGTGGTATGTGCATGTGTGATATGATGCTTTAATGAAAATTATATAAACTAAAGTTAATTTAACAAGAACTTGAAACGGGTCAAAAGCATGATTACACAAAATCGTCATGAAATGAAGTGTGTGGGGTTCGGGTCAACCTACAACCTTAAAGTGACTTGTATGACCCGTTTAGGGTAAACCTATAACATTATAAAATTTTCTTTAATACTTAAATTTTAAATTTTGAAAAGAAAATTATAAATTCAAATAAGGGTGTAATGTCTTAGGGTAATAAAACGCGACAAACAAAAGTACAATACTCTTAATCATTAAAAACTTAAAATAAACAATAAAAAATTTATGGTTAAAATAATAGTGCATCATTTTAGTACTTTGACTATATAATTTTAATACTTTTACATTTGATTACTTGATAGTTGTTACTTTAGTATTTTGAATTCGATTCATAATTCTATTTAATGATAAATAATTTTAAACTATTTGGTTGTTCAATGACATTATTTATTAATACTTAATGGAATAGTAGTTGATCATATATAGTTTTTATTATTATATCTATTTATATAAGTTGAATAAAGAAGTAAAATCAAACCGAAACAAAGTGGTCTAAGGAAAGTTTCCAATAAGGTTTATATTTTTTGGCAGGTAAGGCAAGACCGAATTGGGTAATTTAGTAGATAAAGGGCTGGATATTCTGTGTTGTGCCCCTTTTGTGAGTGTGAAATAGAATCCTTGGAACATGCTCCCTTCAGGCCGGTGCGATGAGGTTAGAATAATTTGGTCAAATCTTCTCCGGGTGGGCTTTGGATTCTTCCAAAATCAGTTATCTTGCCGATTGCTAAAATTCTTTTGCTACAAACTTGTTGTCTAGCGATTAGTTTAACACTGAGAGGCTACTATTTGGTTGGCAACATACTTCATTTAGAAAATACGGAATACTGGGATATTCAAAGGTTTTAAAGGTTGTCCAGGTAATTTTTTTTCAAGACTTGCATGTTCAGTGGATTTTAATCAGAGTCAGTAAGGCTTCAGGGGCGTTGGAGGTGGGGTGGTTGTGTTTTTTATTACGGTAGTCGGTTTATGCCTTTGCTTTGTTTGCTTTCGAGATGGGTTCTGCTAGAGGGGTATAGTAATTGATCTATTGGGGATGTTTAGCTAGTACAGTCATTGTATGTTATTCCTCGAAGGTTTTTGTTGGCTCCAGTCCATATTTAATTTATGGTTGTTTGTTTGCCTCGAGTTTTGTTTATGTTGTTGTTTTGATTGTGTTTTTTGTGTCCATCCTATTCTTTTTGATGCTCGCAAGAAGTTAGGTTGGCTGGTTTTTGTTGAGGTTTACAACAGAAAAATACAACGGATTTTTACATAAGTTAACATTCTGTATAATGAGAAAGTTGTTTTTTTGTTAATAAATACAATCAACTTTCATGATTACACCATTTATAAATAAAGAAAGCCAAAACCACTCCCAATTTATCTATAAGTTCGATTTCCTATTTACGATCCAAAAGGTAGCTAGCTAGCTGAATCATTCAGCATTCAGCGTGTTTGATTACTGTCTCTGAATGAAGATTATGCTGAATGATTCAGCATAATGCTACTGTATTATTAAGCACCACGTATTTTACGCTAATACTCCTTCTTTCACACGTTGTCTTGTTAAACAATCGTATCTTATGTCTTATAATATAATATGTCACTATTAAGGTTAAAATGATAATTTGCATCATTCAGAACCTTATCAAACAACATGTCACATTCAAAGGTATATTCATTCAGAGCCTTTGAATTATTCAGACCACAGAATCATTCAGTGTTTAATTATTCTGTTTTAATAAATAACCCCTTAGTGTTTACGCCTCTACTTAGTGAAAAGTTTATTTGAGAACCGTTTTTATTGCGAGAACCCGAGAACCAATCTTAGCCATCCAATTCCCCCTCCAAGTGGATTGCCCACCCATTAATTTCTTACATGCACCTTGCCACATTCAATCCCATCACGTTCTTCATCCACGAATTCCACTTACCAATTGAACGACTAAGATTTATCTAGTAATTCTCACAATAATAATGGTTCTCAAATGAACTTTTCAATATACATGTATATATAGGGAAGGGTTCAAATGAAAACTGTTTTTCGTACGAGAACTGCGAGAACCAATCTCAGACCTTGATTAAAATTAATCAATTACTAAGATTTTTTGGCGGCTCATTAATGGCTCATTAATGACGCATTAATGAGGGTTATTTCGGAAAAAATCAAACCTCGCAAATTAATGACGACTCGTCCGGACGTTAAAAACGGTTTTCGCAATTCTTATACGAAAAACAGTTCTCATTTGAAATTTTGCCCGTATAAAACTCACTATTTATTCTACCCAGAATTTTCTTGAAGAAGGGCCTTACGCCCTTACCATCTTCTTTAATTGGAAGCAAACTTTATCATTTGGTATAGCATTTAATAATACATAATACAAGTTGATAATGCAATTATTATGTATAAACAATTTTTATTGTGTATAAATTATTAAACTTTTTATTATTTTGTACTAGTCTTTTTATTATTATAACTATTAACTAACATCTAAATCATGATATATGACACTTTAATTTAGTTAGTCGACTATAGATGGATATAAAACATTGATTTTTCACATACATTTATTAACAGAAACTTGATATTTTTGTTTACAAACAAAAGTGGCGATAACGAATATTGCGGGGGTGTTGGCTAGCTTCATTGTGAAGACATCTTGGCGCATATCGAACGTGGGATGGATGGCCCCACTTCAATTCACGCACTCCTACTTTAAAAATACTTTTTCATCTCCAAAACTTTTTACGACATATTTTATTTATTTAGCTTATATACATTTTATGCATTATGTTGATTAATTATGTCGCGTGTTACAAAGCAAAACAAAATCTGCATATCGTATAAAAACCGGATCCACTTTGTTAGAGCACAAAATATACCCTTAACATGCTATTAGCATACTGAGATGGCGATAACGAAGACAGAAAGAGAAGAAGAAATAATTAAAAAAAATCTTTTAAGTATGTGAAATGCTCCCTATGCTCTTATAATTAATACCATAGCGTGTAATTTCGTATGGGACCTACGGCTTACACGGGTATCTTTCTGAAATTTACATAACCGCAACTAATACCATATTTTCTTCGTCATTATCACATCATCTGATTGGCTAAAATTCAGATTAAAAATTATTGGTACGTATTAATTAAAGAGCACCTACAAGTAAGGTGTATTTTGTTAGTTTGAGAAAGAAAAAGAAGCAAGATAAAAAGCATGTGACTAAGATTGGACCAGCCTAAAAGTAAGGCTTTGAAAAGCACACGATCCTTTTATCCCTCTTCAATATCATACTTTATCATAGGGGCGGAGAGAGAAGTTAAATGGTGTTAAGCTATTCTGTTTATTTGAGAACTAATTTTATCGCGATGGATAATGGAATTCATGAATGAAGAGCGTGGGGATTGAGTGTGACATGGTGCATGTAACGAATTCATGGATGGGTAATTCAATTGAAGGAGGGAGAATTTGACAGCTAAGATTGGTTCTCGTAAAAAAACGATTCTCAAATTAAATTTTCACTATATATATGTATATGATCAATATAGAACTTAGTCTTAATCATAGAACCTAAAGAACAAATCTGGAAGTGGTGATATTAAAGAGTGAGGTCTTAGGTTCAAGTCTCACAAACAACCTACTCTAGGAATGAACTAGAGGGAAGGGTTGGGGTGTATTGGGCTGAAAACCTAACACGCCGGAGTTGATATCGCTGGGTATGAACTGATAGGCGTTGGCCGAGTGTTATAATTACAAATCGAAGGGATAAATTGTTGCTAATTATAGTACTAAGCGTTCTTTTAATAAATAGACTAAATGCCCGTGTGATACACGGGTTATTTTAAACGATAATAAATAATTAAACATTAATAAAAATATATTAAATAATAATAAAACACGAATTAAGTGAGAATTTAAAAAGTGACTACGTACGGCATCAACACTCTAACTAGAAGTGGAAACATCGACGGGAGTGAGAGTGCAGACTTGATGGTAGAAACGTGTATTATGATATGAAGAGATGTAATTGTATTTCTTATATAAGTCATCAATCATTGTTGCAATTAAGGGTAATAAAGTTAAACGTTATTGGTTATAATTAAAAAATGATTTAAAAAGATTATAAAATACTTTATAATGATAAAACTAAGAATTTGGTTAATTATGATATTTTAAAATATTATAAAAGGTAAATATGATATTTGTAAATTAAGGTGAGCAAATACGATTTTATATGATTTAATAAGGGCATATACGAAATTATCTCTAATAATTTTGACTCTAAAAAGTCAAAATTGATTTTTTGATTTTAAGTGAATGAATGACTAAGATTAAATATTTTTTAAATGAATGATTCAGATCGTCTAATAAATTTTATCAAAATAGTCTTTATTTATATTAGAAGAATAGACCATTCTATAATATAATCCTAGCGCCGCCCTTGCTTTATCAAGCAAGTTTATTCACATAAATGAAACTTATGAATATGTTACAAAACGTTTAGCAAAGCAATTCCTAGAGAGGACGCATGCACAGAGTTTTGGCTTCTCAACGTTTTTTTGCAAGGGTTTATTTCACAGAATATTGATCAAGTTTAAAAATTGTTCTATCAAGATCATCAATGGGAAATTTCACAATGTGAAATAAATAAAGAAGTGACCTTGATGAAACAATTTTCAAACTTGTTTACTATTCTGTAAATTTTCCTCTATTTATGCAATATTATAAGTATGTTTGGTAAAATAGCTGCCACTGTGTAACACCCCAAAATGGGCCTAGTTGTACCCATTGTATTTAGAGTTGTAAACTTGTGAATTAAATAAGAAATAGTAATTAAGGAATTAAGGTGTAATATAATGTTAAATGAAAGTTGCTGATAAATAAATAATAGTTGTTATTTATTAAATGGTTTTAGATAAGGATTCTAGAAATATCCCCGTTAGTTAAAACGGGTAAACGGATATTGAGTTGTAAGTTGAAAAGGGGAACAAAATACCCCTTGTGGATATGTTAGAAACCAAAGTCGGTCTTGACTTATCTACATAGATACACACATACGTATACCTTAAACACACACACATACACACTTCTCTTTGTTCTTGAAGGGGAATTAAGTTAAATCAAGAGTAGAAGTTGGAATCAAGCATTCCATAAGTCCTAATTCAGTTTCTGATCTTGTCTTCATCATCATCTTGCTTCTAGTAAGTCTTCATCATCCTTGTTCTTGGTTTTTGAGGTTTTTGAGGTAAAAATGGGTTTGCTAGAAATAGCAATCAAGAATTGAAATTGGAGTTGTAATTAGTTCTTACAACATCAAACCAGTGTTTATAAGCAAGAATCATGAATTAAAGTGATGTTTTTGATTGAGTTTGGTGATTTTATATAAATGGGTCAAAATTGAAGAATTAAGCTTGATTCTTGATATGGTTGATAAAATATGTTAAGAATTGATGTTTCAAGTTTAGTTGGACTTGGTTTAACATATATGATCATTGGAAGTTGATTGAAAATCGATTGGAAGTGTTTTAGTTGAAAAATGGTAGGAACAGGGTGCTGAAATTCGTCACTGGTCTGAAACAGACTTTCTTGCGGGTGTAAGGAAAAAATAGTTGCTTACGGCCGCAAGGGAATGTCTGCTTACGGCCGTAAAGGGAAATGCTTGTGGGCACAAGCAGTTTTCTGCCCTTGTGGGCACAAGCAAACTTCAGCCCTTGTGGGCACAAGCAACATTGCTTGTGGCCACAAAGAGCCCTCTTTCAGCAAATTGTTGTTGTTCGCATTTTAACGATTGGAAAGCCTATGTAGGCTTGTAATTGGACTTAATGTGTCGTTAGGGTGTTAATACTACTATTTTGGTTGTAATACTTTGTGTGTATGTCCATTTGATGTAAGTAACGATGTTTTAGGTAAAACCAACGAACAAGAAGAGCCGGAACACTATGTTCTCCTGTGGTAGCTCTACAGGTGAGTACCGACTTAACTTGTAACTATTATGCAGTATATATGCACTTATTGGTTAGCGTTAGGTGTATACGAGATATGATAATTACGATTATGATCAATAAGATAGTAGAGTGAGTTTAAACTAGTGTATATAAGAAACGAGAAGTATAGATGCCTGTACGGTTTAAGTTTATAATGATAGTGAACAATTATGTATTATATGATATGTATGCATGTTGATGGATCTAGATTGGATCCGCCTTGTTAAGTTGTTAGTTATTGTAGAATGCATGCCAGCGGATCCACATTTGGAGCCGCCTAGTTAGAACTTGTAATTATGTATGCAATGGATCCTGATTTGGATTGACCATATGGAATTATTGTTATATATGCTATTGGACCCTGATGGGATCCCCATGTTGAAACAAGTATCGCCATTATAAATGATATGCCAGACATGTCTTTAAGTACATGTGCATATATTGTTGAATGTGGGTTATATGTAAAATGCATGCATGCGATTGTTCCTGAAAAGGATTTCTAATGAGCTATGTGTATGTCCGGACAGTTCTTGATTGAGGTCAGCTTCGGCTGGGTCCAGAGCCTTCAGACATAATGTTTCTGGACTAACGGTACTCGAGTGCCGTTCCTTAGAGTATTTGGGAGGTGATTGCCTTAACTGGCTAGCCTATGGGCATTCTTGGTTCCAAAACGAGCTTGGTGATTCACTCATGTGATGAGACCAGCAAGGGATGGTAGTGTTTGATTCTCCCGGTGGTAGTGTTTTGAGCTGGATTTGCAACCCGGCAATATAATACACTCGCTGGACATGTCAGCACTCCGCTATGTGATATGATAGCATTGTTTGCTAGTTCCTGTGTTATATGACTTGCATGTATGTATATTGCTACGTTGCCATGCTTATGATGGGAAGAATAGGATGCCCTATGTGTTGCATGATGCTTAGGGTTAAGTTTGTATTCACTAGCTTTTAAAGCTAACCCCCTCCCAGTATTTATGTATGGCTTTGTAGATGAACGCTTAGCATGTGCCTGGGATTGCAAATTCGTGTTGGGACATTTGTTGCTTAATGCAGGTATGATAGTCGGTCGGTATTAATGTTGGTAACACCAGTTTGGAAATAAAGAAAATGTTTTTATAAACTTCCGCTGTTTTGTTAATTACTAAAATAATGTTTGACTTTTGGTTTTAAAAAGACTAAAATTGACTCTGAAATCGCGGTGTTACACACTGCTAAGGTGAAGTTGGTAGTCAAAAAAAACTTTATTTGTATAAAAATGTTTAACATAATCACACAAAAGGATAATAATAAATAACTTAAGCACTGTGGAATATTAACTAAACGATTTTATAAGGGATATTTACGTAATTTACACACAAAAAGATTTGAATTACAAATGGGATACATCCGGAATTTGATACATTTGTCAAATCATTTACATACCCTATTGATAAAAAACGTATAAAGTTTAATGTTGCGCACGAAGCGGCAAGAAAGGACGTAGAACGTTGTTTTGGGGTTTGAAAACAATGTTGACACATAATACAAAACCCGATAAGATCGTGGCACCCGGATAAAATACGAAGAGTATCGCTTGTATTATATTACACAATATGATATGATTTTAGAAGATGAAAGTAACATGATTTGTCGTTCCGATGAAAACTCTAATCAAGTCGATGAAAAGGATGAGTTTGAGATTGGTGAGCAACAATTCAATGCTAACCTTCAAGAAGTCCGAAACCGAGAAACGCATCATAACCTTCGGGCAGATTTAATCGAATACATTTTAACTCTTCCACTAAACAACAACAACAATTAGTTATCTTTTTTTTATTTGAAATCATGTACTTTTTATTATTAAAATTTAATGTTAAAATATTAGTTTAATTTTTTGAATAAATTTCTTTTAATTATTTATAAAATTAAATTATTTAAATTAAATAGTTGTAATAAAAAATAAAAGATGTGAAAAATGATATTGTTTAGAGGAATGGATATGAGGGTTACTGTTAGAGTGATAAGAGTGTGATGGAAGAAAAAAATAATACAGCGTTGATGGGGCAAGAGGAAAGAAAATGATGAATGCTCATTGTTTAAACATTGAACCAAGACTCGCCAAACCTCCGACAAAAGAATGAAGGGGTTGAAGTAGGCAGAGAAAAAGAACAATTCCACCATGCCCAAATTCGGTTTCAGAAACCCGAAACCCACCTTCATTTTAAGAGGCAGGCATTGTGATCAAAGCCTTGATCATCAACCCTAGAAAGAACACAATTTCAATTCCAGAAATTATATAAACGTGATTGTTCCATTTACAATTAATAGCAATATATTCTCAACTTATACATATAATCATATATAATATGTTTACCTTGAGGAGAATCAAGTTAATTGTTCCAAGAAAATCTCGACTGTACTAATTAGACATTCTTGAAGAAAATTATCTTGCATTAATATTGCTATATATATTCTTAACCGTGAATAATCCCTTTAAGCCCAGCTTTCACCTCTAATAATCTTCTTCGAGAATGAACTACTAGTATGTTATTATTATAATATAATAATAACTATTTTTTGTTATTATTTAGTTATTTATTATTATTATTATTATTGTATGCTCGGAGAAGTAGGAAAGTTGTTTGAAAAAGTGGGGAGTTTTCTTCTTTATTTTTTGTTTTCTTGGAAAGTGTTTTAGATAACAATTTTTTTAGTTTTTCAGTTTCGTAAAATGATTTTTGGAAAATCGGGTGAGTTTATTGGAGGTGAATGCAATCTTAACAATTTTGTATAAAATTAGTAGTTAGAGTTAGGTTTTATCTTTAATAAAATTAATAGTTGATCAAAATTTTAGAGGTAACAATTCTTACCAGAATATGAATTCAATACCAAAATAAACATGTTTGAATTAGCACATTTAATAAATTGGTCGTGTTTATTAACGTGTATATATGATATGTATTTGTATTTTGTGTTGTAATTTATGTTAGCCCATTAGTTTTTGTTTGCTAGGCCCAAAGCATTGTTTGTAATCTTCATATTTCTCTGATTAATGATTATTCAAATCATTGAAAATAATCCTTCTGTCAGTGTTTAGGTTGATAAGTGTTACCCGTACTATAATCTGGTCATGTTCAAAGCATATGTAAATTTCGTGAGTCTACCCGCTAACGAGTTTAATTGTTATATTGAGTCACAGAGGTGATATATCTTCTTACTTACAAGATTAATACACGTGTTAAAATCAATAGTGGAGGTGACTCGGTAAAAGAAGAAAATTAGTGAACTTTGCATGTTATCTTATAATAATTAAGAGGAAAAAGTATAACGATATATATATTTCTTTTGATTCTAACTTTTTTCCATATGCAAACTTGGTATATATCCAATCAACCCGTCATTCTCTAGTCGATCCGTTGGACAAGTAAAAACATATCCATCACTATGTCATGATATCCTTGGTCACCCTATCATTTTTGTAGTTACAACTCGTCCTTTACTTTTTACATGTAAAGTGATTTGTACACTACTTAATAAAAGACAAAAAGAATGAAAGTGATAGAATTTTAATTGTAAAAAATATTGGTGACATATGTCAAATTTAAGTACTCGTAGATTAATTAACTAGACTAAGAGGATTAGCATATAAAATCCCATCCTACACTCACACATATATGAATTAATGAAATTTTGAGGATCTAAAAGCATTAAGTTGTGAGCTATAAATAACTTGAACTAAGTTACTTATAGAGTTATGTAACATCCTCGATTTGGGCCTAGCTGTTAAACGTGTATTAAGTTAGTAAGCTTGTAAGTTAATGATATTAATGAAGAGTTAATTGTCTATGTGTTATGTGCTTATGTGTTTTGTGTATATATGTATATATACAAATTAAGTTGAATAGAAGAAAAGGAATTAAAAGAAATCCAGAGGCACCGGCGGTGCCTCTGGATTGTGAGAAATATATATATATATATATATATATATGTATGTGTGTGTGTGTAGAAAATTCAAAGTGGTCAAACATTGCAAAAGCAAACAGCACAAAGAAACTCTCGGAATTCTCTCTTTCTCGCTGCACTCTTTCGGTTTTCTTGAAGCAACAAGGATTTGGTGTTTTTTATTCCAAGTAAAGGTAAACACTTGGTTGTTGTTAAGATTTAACATATATGGAATGGTTTTTATGTTTAAAACATGATTAAATCCTCAAATCCTTGCAAAACACTACTTAGAACATGCAAAGTTTACTTTGCAAGTGGGTTTTGTTTGTTTGGTGTTTTTGTGTGGGTTTGATGTGTTTTCAAAGTCATACTAACGAAAATGGATGTTTTTAGAATGTAAAAATGTATGAACTATGAATGGAATTCTGGAAAATGAGCCATAGATGAAGATGGTGGTTTCTGGGTTGAAACTGTCGGATTCCGAGACATGAGTGTGTCGGAATCCGCTAGTTACCCAAATCCGCATGTTGCCAAATCCGCTAAGTGTCGGATTCCGGGACTTACTGGTGTCGGAATCCGCATCAAGTCTAAATCCGAGTTATCGTTGTAAATCCGATAAGTATCGGATTTCCCTGAGTTCATGTATAAATTGTAAGTCAAATCCGAAAGTATCGGATTCCTTTGAAAGTGTTGGATTTCGACAAAAGTATCGGATTCCGATTGAAGGTCGGATTTCCAATTATATGTTAAAGTTTCCAAGTTCATAAGTGTTGAAATCCGATGAGTGTCGGATTTCGCAATGTATCGGATTTCCCTTGAGTGTCGGATTTCATGTAATCCGACAGTCTGTCGGATTTATGTGGAATCCAGATTTTAGGATTTCCTTTGTTGGATTAGTTGCGATTCAAAGTATGTTAAGATAATTAATGTAAATCCTAATGTTCTAGGTGAACTTGACACCCTAGACAAGGCAGAAGTAAATTAGCTATCTGTTTTAAGCCACTCAGGTGAGTACCGACTTCCATAAGCCTCTGTAGAGGAAGAATTATGTGCTAAGTAATTTAAGTGCACTTGTGCTCATAAGTAAATGAATAAGAATTGCCATGTTACTTATAAAACAATACCATGTTAAATACTTGTTATATATAAAGTTAAGTGCATGCCAGCAGGATCCAGAACTGGAACCGCTTAATTAAATGAATGCTATGCATGATACTGATTCTGAATGAATCGGCTAAGTGAAAGCTTAATAATATGTATGCTAGGGATCCAGATTGGATCCATAAAGAAGTAGCTGAATGTAAATGCATGCTAAAAGAAGTAAATGAATATGCATGCTAAGTAAATGATCAAGATATGTGTATGTGTTCGCGAACATCTTCAAGTATGGTTATGGTCAGCCGGATAGCTGGATCCCAGGGACCCTTGATCAGGAGATTCGGGATTTAACGGTGATTCGAGGTAACATTCCGGATCGTAGGTTCTGCAGAACCGCCGTGCCTTATATCATGAGGGTTAATCAGTCAGAAACGGCTGAGTTACCTAAGGAGCCTCTGGTTCCGTTAACGATGCTTGGTGGACTGCTTTATGCTCTCCCACCAGCACGGAGGGTTGTGTTTGATCCCCCGGTGTATTGGTGTTGAGTGGGACTAGCTATCCTGCAAGAAACAACTTATACCGATCATGTCAACACACCACAATGTGATAGGATAGCATTGTATGCTGATTCCTGATATACATGACTTACTCTAATGATGCTATGCTAAGTTTGTGCTCACTAGCTAAGTGTAGCTAACGGTGCCATGTTAACTGCTTTTGCAGATCGAAGTTAGATTGCCTGATGAGCCGGGTCCCCTACCTCTGGATATTTTTGCTGGAACACTTATATTGTAATAAATACTTTATGGTCGGTTGTTATTGTAGAGTAACACCAGATACTGAAAACAAGTTCAATGTAAATATTTCTGCTGCTTAATGTTAATCAATCGTGACTAAGATCACGTTTGTTTAAAAACGCAAAATTTTGCTAAAATTTGGTACATGCAAAGCCGGTGTTACAAGTTATTAGATAACTTATCGCTTAGTTAATTTATAAGGACCAAATATAAGTGTGTAAATAACTCTTTCACAATATAAAGGACTGAGAAGTGATTTTTATAATAAGTCTTATATGAGTGGAGAAAAAAAAGTTGAACTTAACACTTTTTATGTTATGGGCCGGCTACTATATAATATATGACAACTGTTGGGGAGCTTATCGGGGCAGACAATCCCTGTCCCCGAACCCAATAAGGAAATTATGTCCCGTTCCTCATTGGGGAGCTTATCGGGATGCCCTATTGGAGCTACGACTTACCCGATCCCCACCCCGTTCCTCATTTTTGCTCCGAAATTTGTACATCCATTCACAAAAATACCCAATACAAACACCAAAATGCAGTTGAAAAATGAAAATTTTGGTTATAAAACTGTCCGTAAAATACAATACAAATTATATATGTATATATACATATTAAATAATAAAAATATAAGTAAAATATATAATTGGGGCAAGACAGGGTGGTGGAAGGCATCCCCAGCCACTACCCCGAAACCTGAAAAAAAACCCATTAATGCCCCGTTCCCCGATAACGTTTGCCCCGCCCCGTTTAATTCAAATTCGGGGTTTTTTTACCATCCTTAGTTAGACTAGTATCATATTTTAAGTTAGAGGCAAGGCTGAAATAGTTAGATAAAGATCTTTATAGTCGTACATGATGTTATTGTTCAACCAAAGTATGAAAATAATACCTATTAATTAGATTACAAACACTTGATAAGATCACTTTGTGTGTATATCATGTAGTTAAGTTATTCACATGCCGAATACATAAAACTAAGTAAAGTATTTTCCTAATATGCAACATATATTTATCTTCATATTGTGAGTAAGAGTGATTGATATAAATATTAAGTATAAAATTTATTTTATGTATTATTAAAGTGTGTTTTGGAAAAATGTTGAAATAACCAACGATGTGACAACTTATAAAGGTACCAAGTACTAGGTCTATTTCAGCAAACATACACATCCATATATAAAAAAATGATTGAAACAAGATTTTTTATAACAAAACTGTAAGAACAATTTATAGCCAATCAATTAAATTTTTGTCCTTTTTATTTTCTTTAAACGAAAAGGGTAAGATGGTATTTTCCCTAATGTTTTATTCCAAGTGTTTTCTAGGTAACCAAAAGTCTCTCGCCCATCCTCTCCCCTGCAACCACGATCGGCAACAATCGCTGTCTTCTCATCCTCTCAACTCTAGTCATTCACGCACACAGGACATGGCGACAACTAATTTGTGAGTACGATGCCCAAGTCCATCGCCTCTTTCTGCTGTCTCCTTCCAGATCATGATCTGCTCTAATTAATCCATCGCCTCCTTCTGTGCCGGCCACCGCTGGCAACAACCTCTCCATCGACCGCTGTTGCCATCTCTAACGACCCTTCCTTTGATGTAGTTTAGGGTTGCTTAATTATTTCACAATAACTTTGCTCTTGAATTTTGCTCTGATGTCAGTGTACGTTTATGGCTAAAGCTAGTTGTATTTATTTATTTTGCTTCTGAAATTTGCTCATATTGATGTTTTCCTGCCATCGATTTCTCGATATATTTATTTAATATTGTTGTTAGTGAGTTTAGACCAAGTATTGTTTACACCGGATTATTATTAGTTATTTCACCAGCTCAATGATGGTCTTTTATTTATACCTTCTTAGTTCAGCAGTAAATGCATTCTAAGGTTAATTATTATTTGGGTTTTGGGTGTTAATGGTGGTTTTGCTATTTTCTTAGTATACTTGTATGTGACTATTGTTTGATATCCTTGCTGATGGGGTTTCTCAGAAGAAAAAGGCTTGTAAAATAGCAATTTGAAATGCTATGGTGGACAATGGGAGATGTAAAAAGCTGTGAATACTTTTCTAACCCCAGTTTGTCCAATTCTATGCAAAACGTACAACTTTAGATGAAGAATGTACAACTCTATAGTTTTTTTGTTGAAACTTGAAACCAAGGGGTGTTTGGCTCATAAATTTAAAATTTTAAAAGATTCTAAATTATCTTATAGGATTTGAAATTTAATCAAATCTCTTGTTTATTTATGTAAAAGACAATATGATTTCTAGAGCAAAGATTAGTGAAAGAGTCGACTCACCTTCACAACTTGACTGGCTCGGAGACCGGGAAGGTAGAGACAGTGAAGAGCAACGACGGCAGAGACAGGCATGGTGAAGGGTGATGGCGGCGACGGTGAAGGGTGACCGCGGCGGGTAAAGGGCAGTGGCGGCAAAGGGTGACGAGGGCGGCGGCGGTGAAGGGTGACGAGTGCGGCGGCGGTGAAGGGTGACGGCGCAGACGAGGAAGGTTATGGCGTAGAAGAGATGACAATAAATCAGAGACGGTGTAGGGCAACGGTCATGGCGGTGGTAGTGGCCGACAATGGTTATGCCGGTGACGGTTATAGCGGTGACCGATTACCGTAGCGATGGTGATAGTGAAGAGTTGGTTGCTGTGGTGAAGGCGAACTGTGAATTGTTGGTTAGATTTGTCCTGATTTTGAAATCTCACACCTATAAGATTTGAAATCACATTCCCTTCCTTCTTATTTTCAATCAAGCATGGGATTTTAAAGTATTTGAAATACAAATCTTATAAAATCCCACAAACTAAACAGACCATAAGAAATTCATCGGTTTTGGGCAATGGTGGGTCATATGAGATTTTTTTACAACAAGAAGAGCATGAATTTATTAGTTCATTAAGTTCAAAAAAATAATGAGTCAAATTATAGAAGCTACACTGCTATATGTACATTTGCAAGTAGGTGTATATGTATATGTGTAAATAGATACATGTGTGTATAAAATAAAAGATAGTGCATGATGCAAATGTGCTTGAAAATTTTTTTAGTAATATGGTGCACATGTACATGTATCTGATATTGCGCTAAAAAAACCTAGCAAAAATGATTTTTTTGCAAAAAGAATATAGCAACATCGATTGCAAATTAAAGAGCGTATTTTTCTTGTTATTTTGATAAAATTTTCGTATTTTAAAATCTTTGCATTTTGTAGATATTTTAGTTTTAAAAAAATGTGGGTAAATATCAAAAGTTTCAAATTGCTATTTTCCTATTTACAAACGTTACCCATAACTATTGTTTTGTTCAAATAACCCCTATCATCTAGAACCATTGATCTTTAAGATCAACGACCGTGATCGGTCTACGTATAAAAAATAGTTTTCGTTTATTCGAGAATTATTTTTCGTACAAGAACCGTAATAACGATTTGTAACACCATTAGTACTCATTAATAAAAGCGTTTTAATTTTTTAAAAATTTACCCAACCGCGAATTACGTCCAGTTGACCGGTGATTAATTTATGAGGTTGTATTTTCCTAAAATACCACATATTAATGCGTTTGTAATGAGTCATTATCAATAATAGCCATTGATTTTTTTAAATTAAATGTTAAGATTGATTCTCGTAATTTTAATATGAAAAATAATTCTTATTAAAACTTTCTGTATACGTATATAACTAAAATACAGATTTTTCAAGTCCCATCACTCAAATCTCTTTTTATGTTAATTTTGACGTGATAATATATTTTAGCAAATAGAAAATATATCGAAAACGGATTCAAATATTATTAAAATTTGCATAATTAAAACTCCTTTACTATTTATATTAATATATATTTTATACAAACAGTACTAGATGATGTGACAACAATTAATTGACGTGATTTGAGTAAATTCGTAATATGTACGCGTTTGTACGTACTTGGTTTAATTTTGTTTGTGTGTATACTACAAACAAAAATATTATATATGTATGTATACTACAAAAATATTATATATGGTCGTATCAATGCATGTGGGATGTAGGGTTAATTTGTTTATTAATTTACTTCTTCTAGTAATTATATATATATATATATATATATATATATATATATTAATATATAAAACATATAACATTCTCTCTTCTTTTAAATTTTAAAACTTCTTAAAATTCAATCAATATAAAATCTTAACCCTTCATTTAATTTAAATTAATCTCATTCACTCAATTTTTAACTATTTTATTCTCTCCTAATTTACTTTAACTTTATTCAAAAATATATTCTCTCATACTAACACAATTATCCACCCACATCAACGTAATTTTTAAAATCTTATTAACTCTTCTCTTTATTTCATCAATATAAATCTTTTTTCTTATTTTATTGTCTTTTAGAATTTATTTATAAAATTAATAAAATAGTTAAATGTAAATAAAAGAAAATTTGAAAAAAACTCGGACATGTTGCTGTAGAGAACTTTTTCGTGACATTGACTCGCGCGAATAACATATCATTACATTCTTGAAAGCTAAATATTGTAAACCAAAAACTATTTACCGCCGCAGCATTACGCGGGTATGATGCTAGTATATATATAATTAGATCAGAATCCACGGTCACATAAAGTTGGCCATACATCCTAATTAATTTGGAAATATCTTAATTATGGGGTTCGTGGTTTGGAGTACGTGATTGGTTCTTTAAGAGATTTTTTGATAGAATGAATAAGCTAGAGAGTATCTTACTGTATGTGTAAGATCTGGGGCATTCATCCAGCTGGTGAGATAGCTGGTTGGAGATGGAGACCGAAGAGTGATAGCAATGAACACTGTTAGAATATTGTTCCTTTTGTATAGTCTAGGGTCCCCTTTGTAACTTTGTATCTTATTTATACATGATATCAATGCAATGCAAACCCTAAGAGAGGTTTCCACACTATCGATCAATACTTTTCGAAAATCGATTTACGTACGGGATATCATCCAGTGAAGGTCCGAGATGAAGATATTCACAAGACGGCATTCAGAACTCGCTATGGCCACTATGAGTTTCTCGTAATGCCTTTTGGTTTAACTAATGCTCCGGCTGTGTTTATGGATTTAATGAACCAAGTTTGTCGTCCTTTTCTGGACAAATCGGTTATTGTATTTATCGATGATATTCTTATTTACTCTCGTAGTGAGGATGATCATCGCAGACATTTGCGTGAAGTTCTTGATACCCTTCGCCAAGAGAAACTCTATGCCAAATTTTCGAAGTGTGATTTCTGGATGCGAGAAGTTCAGTTTTTAGGACACGTGATTAGTCAGGATGGATTGAAGGTAGATCCAGCTAAGATTGAGGTGGTCGAGAAGTGGGAGTCGCCCAAAACTCCAACTGAAATTCGAAGTTTCTTAGGTCTAGCCGGTTATTATAGGAGGTTTATTAAAGATTTCGCAAAGATAGCGACCCCTATGACCCGTCTGACAAGGAAGACAGAACTCTTTAAGTGGACTGAGAAGCAAGAAAATGTTTTTCAAACTTTAAAGAAGTGCTTGTGTGAAGCTCCTATTTTATCCTTACCAGAAGGTAATGAAGACTTTGTTGTATATAGTGATGCATCCTACTCAGGATTGGGATGTGTTCTTATGCAACGAGGGAAGGTAATTGCCTACGCTTCCAGGCAATTGAAAGATGCAGAATTGAATTATCCGACCCACGATTTAGAGCTTGCAGCTGTAGTTTTTGCTCTTAAATTGTGGCGCCATTACTTGTATGGGACAAGGTGTGTCATCTACACCAATCACAAGAGTCTACAATATATTCAGAATCAGAAGGAACTGAATATGAGGCAGAGGAGATGGATGGAACTTTTGATAGATTACAATTGAGAGATTAGCTACTATCCAGGTAAAGCTAACGTGGTAGCCGATGCGTTGAGCCGAAAAGAACCAAGGTCATCCTACCGACTTAAATCTATGGGTATTATTGTTAGATCCGACATCTTTGAGCAGATTCAAACCGCTCAAATTGAAGGGTTGAAGGAAGAGAAGTTAAAAGACGAAGTCGTGGTTAAACAACATGCGGATTTAACTGAAGATAACTGCGGGTTGAAGATTTTCAAGGGTCGTGTTTAGGTTCCTAAAGCCGGTGGCGTTCGTGACACTTTGTGATGCGATGCTCACCGTTCTAAATATTCTAGCCACCCAGGAAATACTAAGATGTATCTTGATTTAAAAGCCAACTATTGGTGGCCGGGTATGAAAGTAGATATTGCCGATTATGTGTCAAGATGCGTGACGTGGTCTCAAGTCAAAGCGGAACACCAGAAGCCATATGGGGAATTGAAGCAACTTGAGCTACCAGAATGGAAATGGGACAAAATCACCATGGATTTTGTTACCAAGTTGCCCAAGACTGCTCGTGGAAACGACATGATCTGGGTAGTTGTTGATAGGCTAACCAAAAGTGCTCACTTTTTAGCCACCAAGGAGAACGAAAAGTTAGAAAACTTGGCTAAGTTGTATATTCGCGAGATCGTCACGAGACATGGGATACCTTTATCGATTGTCTCGGATCGAGATAGCCGGTTTGCATCAAGGTTTTGGCACAAATTGCAGGAGGAATTAGGAACGCGAGTGCACTTGAGCACGGCGTATCATCCTCAGACGGACGGCCAGAGCGAAAGAACGATTCAAACTTTGGAAGATATGTTAAGAGCTTGCGTGATAGAGTATGGCGGAAGTTGGGATTCTCACTTACCTCTAGTAGAATTCGCATACAACAACACTTATCATGTAAGTATTGGTATGGCTCCGTTTGAAATGCTTTATGGTAGAAAATGTCGCACTCTTACATGTTGGTTAGAACCGGGTGAAAAGCAGTTTGCGGGTCCGGAGATTGTTCAGCTCACTGCAGATAAGGTAAAAGTGGCCCGTGAACGTTTAAGGGTAGCTCGGGAAAGACAAAAGAAATACTCCGACAAGAAGCACCGACCCAAAACTTTTGAAGTCGGTGAGAAAGTAATGTTGAAGGTCTCGCCCTGGAAGGGTATTATCTGTTTTGGGAAACGGGGTAAGCTTGGACTTCGTTTTATCGGTCCGTTTTTGATACTTGAACGTGTTGGAGAGCAGGCTTACAAACTTGAGTTGCCACAAGAGTTGGAAGGAATACACAATGTGTTCCATGTATGCTATTTACGAAAATGCTTGGCCGAGGAACCAAGTATACTAACTCTGGACGAACTCCGCGTTGACGAAAGTAAGAAGTTAATCGAGGAACCCGTCACAATCTTGGATCATAAGGTCAAACAACTCCGAAAGAAACGGGTGAAACTAGTGAAAGTACAATGGAAAAATAAGCACGGTGGGGATATGACGTGGGAAACCGAAGATGAGATGAAGACTAGGTATCCCCAACTGTTTTCATAGTCGATTCCGAGGACGGAATCTTTTTAAGTGGGAGAGAGTTATAACGACCTGAAAATATTGTAAAAACTCTTAGACGTGAATTATATATTTATGGAATTTAAGGATATACAAATAATAGAAATATATTATTTGAATATATTAAGAAGGTTTTTACTCATAAGATACGCGTATATATATTAGTATTATACGTATAATAATACTGCCAATATATATTTATATACTTTGTATTCAAAGAGTTTGAAGATAGATATTTAAATATAGTTATTAAATTACGTCGTAGAAAGAAATTAAATTAAAAGATTAGGTTGAAGGTTTAATAAAATTCAAACCTAACTAAAAGGACTGAAAGTGTAAATTAGGGGGGCCTAAGTGTAACTTGCAAATTCAAATTAAATTCAAAATTGAATTCACGTGACACATTGCGGTTGGGTTTCCTTTTTCCTTTTTGCAGCTTTTATTTTTGCAGACTTGTGCTTTATATATATATATATATATATATATATATATATATATATATATACATCAATCTCTATATATAGAGTATAGATAGAAGGAGTTACAAAAAATAGAGAAAACACAGTGAAGAAATAGTGAGGTACTTTGGGCAGAGTCTCGGTTGTACTCGTATAGAAGTTACGGGAGACCGAAAATATTGTTACGAGCATAGCTTCGATCGAGGTTTTGCGAGAATTGATCCGAGAGGTATATTTCTTTAATCTTACGCTTCTATTTCGACTATGAAGATGTTTAGGCTACATGCATGTCGAGTTTATGCATTTTTATGGAGTTTCTAAGCACGTGAAGCGATAATCTCTGGTCGGGAGTTGTTATTTTGCATGTCTAAGTATTCTAAGCTAGTTTAGACTTCTCTAGAATCTTTGGATCGTGTTTTTAACGTAGTAACCTTCAATAGGTTATTTGTGGCGTTTGAGTTCGCGTTCTTGATGATCCGTGAGCGTTATTTGTCTTTTGAAGCTCGTGTGTTTCGTTATCTGCACTAAGGTGAGTTCAATATTTCTCAAAACCGAGTACTAGACAAAAATGATATATTTTCAAAAGTAATGATTTACTATAAAATGGTAATATGTGTTTATATATTACCT
The DNA here is from genome assembly GCA_038502395.1 of Dittrichia graveolens. Lineage (NCBI taxonomy): Eukaryota > Viridiplantae > Streptophyta > Magnoliopsida > Asterales > Asteraceae > Dittrichia > Dittrichia graveolens. The sequence continues at coordinate 111,506,555 of JARJIL010000002.1, forward strand.
ATGCATGAAATATATGATATATATATATATATATATATATGATTGTTACGTGTTATGAAATCGTATGATGATTATGCTATGTTATGAAGTTATGAGTTTTAACGTAATATTTATTTACGAGACCTTGGGATGGGGGTAGTCCAATCCTTATTAATGATGCCTAGTAGTTTGAACCTTCTAGGAAAAGTGCTAGCCATTTGTGGGTTACCGGACGTTCATGACAAGTCTGGGACAACGTGATGATGTATTTATACTCATTGGAATGATATTTGGTACTAGAGGTTGTACCTTATTAAATATCATGCGGGTGTGAGGAGGTGTAAGAGGTAAAACACCGTTATTACTTCACCTTAACGGCATTGTGGAATACGTTGTATACCACGTCGCCGGAGTAACGATAGCGGGAGATGTTGCAGTCTAAGAATTATTGGAAGTCGCGCTCTAATGATTCTTAGACGGGTAATAACGTAACTCGTGAACCGGGTCTATATCTTGGGTTAAGATAATATCCCTAGACCATTAATGATGATTGTGATGATGACGATAGTTATGATTTAAAGAATTACGATAACGGAGTATATGATATAACTGTTTGAGGTACTATGATTAGTTGACCGTTATGTGCTAAATGTCAAATGATGGGGTTGGTCAACTATATGAATGGGCGGGAATGGATTATTATTTATTATGATATTACCGCTTAAAGTATGTTATGTTTTAATTGAATCTTTTCTTATCTCTATTGACTCACGAGGCTTTAAGCTGACACTTGTTTTTTGAAATGTGTCTTGTACTCGTGCAGGTTGCTTAGAGTTTGCTTATGAGACAGGGACTTTGGGTAGTGTACTGTCTTAGATGATACCATTTTGTTTTATCACATCAAACAATTTATGTCTTTATGATTAATGTTTATGAACGTGATGTCGTGATTTTCAAACTGATGTAATCTCTTATCGTTTCGGTAAGATGTATTTTATGGCTAAAGACTTCCGTTGCATGTTTTCTGATAAAATGGCAAGATTTTTTTGTAAATGATAAATTTTGGGAAATCGCGGTCGTCACAGTACATTAAGGGTACTCTTTCGCATGGTATTCATCTTCGTCCGTCAGTTGTTGATTGCTTGGTTTCATATTCAGATGCCGATTGGGCTGGTTGTTCCAATACACGCCGGTCGACCTCTGGGTTCTGTGTCTATCTTGGTGATAATATAGTCTCTTGGTCCTCGAAAAGACAACATGTTGTCTCCCGGTCTAGTGTAGAAGCCGAGTACCGGGGGGTCGCTAATGTTGTTGCAGAAGCCGCATGGCTTCGCAATCTTCTCCTCGAGCTTCATTGTCCCTTATCTCGTGCCACAGTTGTCTTTTGTGATAACGTTAGTGCCATGTATTTAGCCTCAAACCCAGTTCAACACCAAAGAACCAAGCATGTGGAAATAGATTTACATTTTTTTAGGGAACGTGTTGCCCTTGGTCATGTTCGTGTTTTGCATGTACCTTCGGCTCATCGGTATGCAGATATCTTTACAAAGGGGCTCCCTACACAGTTATTTTTGGACTTTAGAGACAATTTGAGCATTACAGAACCCCCTGCTCCAACTGAGGGGGTGTGTTAGAATATTGTTCCTATTGTATAGTCTAGGGTCCCTTTTGTAACTTTGTATCTTATTTATACATGATATCAATGCAATGCAAACCCTAAGAGAGGTTTCCACACTATCGATCAAACACCATCACCCTCATCTCTTTAAAATGAGAGTGAGGGGTCCGGCTGCTGTGTAGTCATGCTGAGATTTTCTTTTTTTTTCTTACTCCCCATTGGACCATTGATATATATGGGTTTAGTTTTCGAAAATTAATGTATCGAATTTGTCACTTTTTGCTATTGTGTATACCCAACTTTCAAAAATATCATTTAGTGTGTTCAACATGGTATAGCAGGTCACTCGTTGACATGACACCGATTTTGATGACGTGACATAGGACTTGAATGCTGACATGTAATTGTTTTTATTTAAAAATAATTAAAAATATAATAATAATAATAATAATACATAAATAAATAACTTTTGCATATTTGATTAATTTAAAGGGAGTGGTTCCACAGTGTGTCGATTTCAACTTCATACGAGGGATTCAATCTTGACATTTCAAGCTTGAAAATTCGAAAGATTCATGTTCGATATCACAGATTTTGGTTTGATTTTAGGGTTTCTCACCTCCGGCCGGCACAACCACCACCGACTTCCGACAGCACCACCACAGTTATGAACATCTTTAACAAATCTGGATTTTCTTTAAGAACTACAACTTCATGAATTGTGACTACGAGCACCATTTTTAATGGTTGGAGACTTCAACAGATCTGGGTTTTCTTCAAAGGTTAGTTTCAATTATTTATGTTCATCGATTCTTCATCTTCATCTTCATACTAATTCAAGGGTATTACGATTTCATATGGTAGTACAATTTGGGGGTTTAGATTTGGACCATTGCTTCTTTGTGGGGTTTCATATGAACATTAGTTCTGAAAGTGTACTTCGATTCCAGATATGTATGCTTGTGTTTTGATTTTGGTTCTTTGTTTATTGTTTATTATGTTATTCACCTTAGGGTTTTCTACTTTTGATTCTTGTTCATACACATTTCATCTTTATCATCATTGGTTGAAGGTCAATTGAAGGTTTTCGTCCAGGGTTTTAGGTCTGGTTATTCATCGAGCTCTTGTTATTCATCGATTTCATGAGTTTGTATGAATATAAATTTTCATGTTCTTGTTGTTGTTCTGGGTTTCATCTTATGAATATGCTTCCAGTTCTTGTAGGAAATATGGATTTTAGTTTTTTATTTTAACTGATGCGGCAACAATTAATGATCTAGCAAATGACGTGGTATTAAAAAGAAATGAAAAAGTAAAAAATAATGGTTGCCTAAACTATAGGTCCCAATACACTAAATGGTTGTTTTGAAAAGTTGAATACACTAAATGGTAGTTTTGAAAGTTGGGTATATATAATAGCAAAAAGTAAAAACTTCGAAATACATTCGAAAACTAAACCCTTGATATATATATATATATATATATATATATATATTATTTTTATTTTTTTTCTTTTTTTTTTGGGAGAAGATGTGGGATTTTATGGAATTGATGCACATGACTTAACCTTAGTTTGTGATTCCTTCAAAGTTTGTTGTCAATCAAACAAAACATAACCAAAAAAACTTTAAAATTTAAAACATTATCAACCTTACTATTATATGAACATATCGTCATAAATGATTATATAACTTTTTTTTAAAAGCAAAAAGATTCATTAATTAATATGGAATGGACAATATACATACCGTTCCCGCGGAACATACGAAATACTAAAAATTAAGAAAATTATCAACATTACCTTTTTTTTAAGTTCAAGATAGCATAAAAAAAATAAGTTTATATATATATATATATATATATATATATATATATATATGAGAAGGTTCATTTGAGAACCGTTTTTATTGCGAGAACCAATATTAGCCGTTCATTTTGGATAATGAAATTTATGGATGAAGAGCGTGGAGGGATTGAATGTGGCAGGGTGCATGTAAGGAATTCATGGGTGGACAATCCAATTGAAGGAGGGGGAATTGGACGGCCAAGATTGGCTTTCGCGATTCTCGCAATAAGAACGGTTCTTAAATGAACTTTTACCTATATATATATATATATATATATATATATATATAGGGGAGAGTTAATTTGAAAACCGTTTTTATTGCGAGAACCAATCTTAGTCGTTGATTTTGGATAATGGAATTCATGGATGAAGAGCTTGGGGATTGAGTGTGGCAGAGTGCATGTAAGGAATTCATGGGTGGGTAATCCAATTGAAGGACGAGGAATTGGACGGCTAAAATTGATTCTTGCGGTTCTCGCAATAAAAACGGTTCTCAAATTAACATTTCACTATATGTGTGTGTGTGTATATATATATATAACATATAAAAAAGGTGAAATAAACACATCTAATTTTCGTAGACGCATCTTGTAGATGTATTATATTTTTGTTATCCTTATATCAAAATTTCAAGGCCCAGATCTTTTTTTTCTAAAAAAGTGTTCTCCCTTTATCTTGCCTTTGTGGGTGTGCAACTTCAAGTCTTCAATGGGTTTAGCGATTGATTCAACCAAATTAAGTTATGGTTTTTGCACTTCTAGACAAATCTGTAAGGATCAGTTTGTAAGGACCAAATTAAGTTATAGTATACAAATCTTCAATTCGTGTGGTATTAATTCCTTAGATGAGTCCTCTGTAAGGACCAGTATGTTTCATCTCCACTTCCAGACACCTAGATAAGCGTGAACCCGAGACTCTAATATGTTCTTCCAACATCAGAGCATTTTGGACCAATGGCAAAGAACTCGACAATAGAAGCAACACGTGTGTCAGGGAGATTCAGAGTGTTCTCCGTATCGGAAGAACCTTTTGGCACTCAAACAACAGGCAAGTTACACTTTTCTTCTGTTGAGAACATAAGGGGCATCGAGACTCCTCCATCGTGATTCCTTTCGAGACCAAGTTTACCCAACATTGTATGGCACTTTGCAAGACTCTCTAACCACTGACATTTACCTTTGCAGGCAACCAAGGATTCCAAATATCTTTTATGTTTTCTGGCAGAAGATGGGAGCATTTTTTATCGGATTATCGAGGCTAGTTTTGGGATGGGATCGGAAGCGTTCATTATTCGAAAGTGACCAAACCCAAGTGCAAAGATTCTTGGGAAAAGGTCTTGTAAGTTTACATCCTTTGCTAACTGTGGTTCTAATCAAAACTTTATACCTCGGCCAATCATTTATAAAAGATGATATAAGCTAGTCATCCTATTCTTGATATTTTTTTTGAAAATCAAAGATTAATTAAAAAGGCGTTGAAACAAAAATAAGAGTACAACAGTGTTTCGAAGCAAACAAAATACAATCATTCAAAATACATATCTCCTCCAACAGATATAAGCTATCAAACCCAAACTAAATTAGACCATGTTGAAATAAACTAGCATGGCATGAGCACTATCATCCAAACCGTTTAATACAGCTTTCAAAACCATCTTTAACCTTGATGAAGAATTGCCAACTTGAATCATAGCCATTGATCTCATCCTTTAAAGTAGCTCAAAAGATCATAAAATTCTAAAAGTTTTTTTACACATCCTATTCTTGATATTATTTGCTTATCTTCTATTGAATGCATGAGGTGTTATAATGTAATGCATGTGTGTATGTGTTGTGTTATTGTAGAAAGGATATATTTTAATAAAAATGAAAAAAGGATAGAATGAGATCATGTATAAATACTATATAGATTCATGATGATAAATCTTAATTAAGCAACATATACGAATCTTTCCAGATGCTTCCTTGCGAAAGCCAACGTTTGTGCTCCTTTATCTTTCTAAGCAGCTCTCGCTAGCTGGGAATGACAAGCTCAGGTTGTATCCTTTTTAGGCTATAAAAATAATTTTTATAAAAAGTATTCTTTTTATTTTATATGTATGTGTGAGAGAGAATAACAGTAATGACAATAACTTTACGAAACTTATAATTGTGCATCTTAACTATTGCTTTATGTGAATACGTTTTTAGAAAATTTAAGTTATTGTGGAGCTAGAAAAATATAAATGCACAAAAAACACTTGCATCTCGATACATTTTAATATGTGCATAAAAAAGAAGTCATACATCAATAACGTCATCCGTATAGCCTTTTCCTTTCCCTTTTCCAAACCAACCTAAATGTCACATCACTATTACATCAGTTTTTTTTTACTTTTTTCTTCCCAACCCAAATTAACATAAAACCCAAGTATAACTTTTCCCAAATTAACCCAAATATTTTTCTCTCTCCTTACTTTTACTAAAAAATCAAAAAAAAAGAAAAGAAAAAGCATGTGCAAGTTCCATCGGGTTGGCGGACCCGAGGTGTGCATTCCAAGACTTAACCCAAAACCCCCGTAGGGGTGTTCCCGAATGGACCTCTTCAACCCAAAGCAACCCGAATGCTTTCGGAAAATGTTATACGGATAGACTAAGAAACGTGTGAACTAATTAAAAACTGGACCATATGTATCTTTAATTTCACAAAATTTATAAATGTGTATCGTAATCATATAGTATTAATTAATTTCATTAGTTTTTTGAAATAAAAAATGTTAAGAAATTCATACAGATCACAGATGTATGTGTGCGTGCAGTGTCTATATATATTATATACATATATAGATACATGGTGAAGTTTACATAAGCAAATTAAAATACAACGAAACAATTAACTAATATGGATGGACTAATTAAAAAAATCAAGAGAATTCTAGAAATTAAATTAAAAAAGGTACGTGGTGTTGACTGTTGACCTTCATGCTTCCATCATACATATGGTACTTAATATATATATATATATATATATATATATATATATATATATATATATATGGAGCGACCATCATACATATGGTGCGTACGTACGTACCTTTTTGCTTTCCCATCCCACGTATCATCAATCGATCCATCCATCGGTGTTGGTTTCCATGCAAACACTTGTCAAATAACCAGTCTTTTTGCTTTTTTTACCACCTCACATTCGTCGTCGGTCCCACCTTCCATCTCATACATATATATATATACACATATACATATATATATATATATATATATATATTGAAAAGTTCATTTAAGAACGGTTTTTATTACGAGAACCGCGAGAATCAATCCTAGTCGTCCAATTGCCCCTCCTTTAATTGGATTGTCTACCCATGAATTCGTTACATGCACCATGCCACACCTAATCCCCCCACGCTTTTCATCCATGAATTCCATTATCCAAAATAAACGGCTAAGATTGGTTCTCGCGGTTCTCGCAATAAAAACGGTTCTCAAATGAACCTTCCCCTATATATATATATATATATATATATATATATATATATATATATATATATATATATATCATTCACACGTATGTACGTACACACACGTACACACATATATATATATATATATATATATATATATATATATATATATATATAAACCCATTCCATTCCATTTTCTTGTAGCTAATATATAGTATATACATTTACATAGCACTTGTAATTTTCTTTTTTCATTCTTATACAGTATATATACTAATTCTCCTTATTCTCATTACATATTCGATCTTCTACTTTAATTTTGTTAAAAAACAATGTTTTACACATTATATATATAGAGAGAGATGACACATAAACAATGTTCCATATATATATTTTATATATATATATATATATATATATATATATATATATATATATATATATTAAGAAGCAGTTTTGTCAGTATAATATTTGTGTTAAGTATTGAATAGGCAAAGGGCTAAAAGGACTGATGGTGGTAATTAAATGAGGGGTTTAGTAAAATAATTGTTGAATAACATAAATTTCTATATCGATCATGAAATAAAACAGAATTCATATAAATTTCTAACGAATCACAGTTGCAAAAATTAAATCAATTAACCAAATTACCTTCATTTTTTATTCATAATAACATAAAAACAATAAAGTTTTTAATTATATTGAAAAAACGGATACAAAAAGTGATAATATAGTAGATGTATCTAATTTTTTTAATACATCTAGTTTTTTAAAATCATATAGTAATGCATCATATTTTTGTAGCTTTTAGATCAAGATTTCAAAGACTTGGATCCATCCTTTGTGAAAATTTGTTCTCCATATGATATATACTTATTTGTATATACTTTATAGCTAGATACTTTATATATATATATAACAAGAATTATTTTTCGTACAAAAACTATTTATAATATCATTAATGACTCATTAATAGAGGTATATTGATCATTTAATATTTATCCAATCGTGAATTGTTTCCACGTGAACTATCACCAATAAGCGATGCTTGATTTTTCTCAAAATATTTCTCATTAATTAGCAATTAATTTATTATTAATGAGCTGCAAAAAAAATTCTTATTCATTCATTAATTTTAATCTAAACCTAAGCTTGGTTCTCGACTTCTCGCAGTTCTTTTACGAAAATTAAATAATTCTAGTTTAAACCCTCCGTTATGTGTGTGTGTATATATATATATATATATACTGTGTGTGTATAACTATATATACATAGGGGGTTAATTTGAGAACTGTTCTTATTACAAATACCATGAGAACAAATCTTGAATTTGAATTAAAATAAATCAATGTCTAACAAAGTGAAAGCTCTGACATATTGATTAGAGGTTGTGAAAATTAAGTTTTGCCTTTTAATGACGATGGTTCACCTAGACGTAATTCACAGTTGATAAATATATATAAAAGATCAAAATATCTCAACTAATGAATCATTAATAAGCATTATTGATGCTTATAAATGATATTCACAATAAAAACGGTGATTATATAGACATAGATACAGAAAGATCCATCAGGACACCCTTGAAGGGGGTGGGTGACATCGGTGGTGGTGATGAAACCACATAGCCATGGGGTTCGTGTACTCATGATCATTCCTATCGGCTACCGTAAATTTTACATGTATTTGTGTATTTTCCATTTGTTTAATCGGCTTTTGGTTGTGGTGGTAGGTGAGTAAAGCATTTTAATTTCAGATCTAAGCGATGCTAAAAAAAAAGAAAATAAAAATCTGGATCCCAAACTAGTTGTCCCAAGTTGTCGCATTATATATATAAACTAATTAAACTTTAGTTACCACGTACTATAATACAGTAATATATGTATATTTTTCTATAAAAAAATATGTTATACATACATTTGTTTTTAATGGTAAACTTTTTTATAAAATAGTTTTTTTTTTCAATTTATTTTATGATTTATAAGTTTATTCTAACTTACAATAACAAATTGCGTCAGTCTTATAAATAATAAGTGAAGAAAATAAACCTATTATAAAATCTAAAGTGGTCCGTGTGATCAGGAGGGCTCTTTTTCTTTGTTTGTGTGCATGGGTAGGTGAGGATACAACCAAGTATCGATCAGTGGACGACTTCTGCTATGGTATATATAAATATATATAATTCTTACAATTATTTTACTACCAAATTAAATTAATTACTTAACTTCAATTAGAAACAGAAAGAAATTAGGAAAAACTAATTAACCTTAACAGTCTTTGAAAATATATTTAAGGTTAATTAAGTGAAAAATGTACGCTGTAAAAATATTAGCTAACCACTCCGGCCACTTTTATAAAAACTGACCGACTATATATATAGAGAGAGAGGATGATTCATTTGACGACTAAGATTTTTTCTCACAATAAAAATGGTTTTTAAATATATATATATATATATATATATATTTGTATATATATAACCAAATCAACAATTACGTATAATGAAAAGGAGAGATCTACGTTCCTAGCTAGCTAGTTCGACAACAATGTACAACTAGACGATATATGCATGCTTGGATCAATTCGTGGCAAATTTTAGAAAATTAAATTAAATTCTAAAATTTTAATTTGCTTAGTCTGATTTCAATTCCTACACATTAAGCCATATATCGATCTACGTCAAAATATGTACACAAACGTCATATTAATTGTTGATCAAAACGTACATGCTTAACTCGTTCATATATATACATGTAAGGAATTCATATATATATATATATATATGTGAAAAGGTTAATTTGAGAATCGTTTTTATTACGAAAACCAATATATATATATATCATATATATATATAACAAATTGTATACGATGTGATTAAATTATGCATATAACTTCCATAATTTTTGCATAATTAACCAAATTAACAGCGGTGAATTTTTTGTCATTCAATGAAATATATATATTTAATAAATCCTTAATTTGGAAGTGAGCATCGAACAGTTATTAATTTCTTCCATCTACTTAATCACCTTCAACAAATATACACCGCTAGCTAAAACAAAATTTGATATATATCATATATGGTTGTTGTATGAGCTAGAGATTTTAAATACTGTAACCACTTAATTAATATATAGTAGTTTAAATTGTAGGTGATAATTAACCAGCTGATCGATTAATTAAACCACTAGCTAGCCTAAACGTACGATGATGTTTGTACATCCTCCTAGCTATGTGTATATATATATATATATGTATGTATGTATATATATATATATATAATTGCATAATTCTATCTGGAATTATATTAATTCTACGGATTGTTACATCCATCATGGCCAGAATTAGCTAGGGTTTTCTTTCATTATCTAGCTAGCTAGTGAACACACACACATATATGCATGATCCTCATCGATCGTAATCATATATATATATATATATATATATATATATAACAAGAATTAAGAACCAGCCAGTCGGATTATGAATTCTACTTTGATGGAGCTAGCAATAATGAGTATATAGCTTTATTAAGATAGAACATGGGAGGGTTCTAATCTAGTTAATTGATCCTAAATATATATGTGCTAGCTAGGTGGAGGGAACCCAGTAAACTTGCTTAGTTCGTTCTTGAAAAAAATTAATTTGTGAGCCACAAACATGCAAATCGGATTGGAGGCCAAAATTTTTGTGTTAGATAAGCAAGAAACATGCAATTCGATCGATCTATTAATTGAAAGATCGATCAAGATATATACCTAGCTAGCTAGGGTTTGCAAATATGTATGTATATATGTATAATAATCAAGGTCGAACAGACAACGAAGGAGAGATGAAGTGCAAAAGACTGCTCACTTGACATGAATCGCATGGAAACCCCTCACCATCCATATCCATGGATATATGCCTGGCCTTACTAATTAATTAATTGCAACTTTCTTTCAATCAATATTAGAATTGAATATAAGCGATCGACCATCGTCCGTCTGCAATAAAATTAAATAAATAAATTATATATGCAGTTAATTGTAAAATTGCTGAAGATCGAAGTGAAAGAAAAAGTCGTCATGATGAAGATCGAGCAAAATTAATTAAAAAGAAAAAAACAGTTAAAAAGGAAAGAATATAATAATAAGCTTAAATTAATATTAAAGATGTGCCTGGGATGGTATACATAGATATGGCGACGATGATCGATGCTACCTTCTTTTGAGCTTAATTAATTTATGCTACATGTTGCTAGGAAGAGCTCCTTTTATAGATGGAGAAAGCTATCAAGCGTGTGAACAACAATTCAGTACTTGGTGTTCTCTGTACCTACTACAACCTCACACGTACGTGATCCGGAAATAAGGTTTTGACTTACCCATGATATTTTTTTTAAAGATTTAATCAGAAAACCTAGACAAAATTGATGACAACTAACCTTATATGCAAAAGGTATACAATCAATCTCAATCTTTAGATTTGAATGATTAACGATTAATTATGACTGTATCAATTTTAATAATCTGCATATTTTGTTAGACAAAATGCGTGAAAATACAATCAACTATGTCAATATTGTCATTATATGCAAACAACTTTATTTTATACCTAAAAATACAAACAACTTACAATTTTGATTAATTGTATGTAATCGATGAACTGATTACGAGGTTACCGGTTGCCGATTATATACAATGAACAAAATTTGAAAGTTGTTTATATTTCTAGGTACCAAAGTTTTTTTATTTTTGGCTATGTTACCAGTAAGTTAACTATTGACATAGGTAACTTGCATACAATGAAACAAATTTGTAAGTTATGTGTATTTTTAGGTACAAAATAAAGTTGGTTGCATACAATGACAATATTAACTTAGTTTGTTGTATTTTCGTGCAATTTACCATATTCCGTCTGAAACTACATATTCGATTTCCATAAAATACATATTCGGTTGCAATCTCATACAATTAACCATCCAAATCTAAAGACAGAGATTGGTTCTATGATTTTGCTCATAATGTTGGTTATATACTGAATCTTACCCTATATATAGGGGAGTGTTCATTTTAAAACTATTTTTATTGTGAATATCACGAGAACCAATCCTGACCCTTAACTAAAATAAATCAATGCTAATAGTTTTGTCAGCTCATTAATGGCTCATTCATTATGAGTATTTTGAGAAAATTAAGTTAATCTAGTAACGACTAATCCATCTGAACGCGATTCATGATTGAATAAATATATAAAAGACCAAAATATTCTATTAATAAGCAATAATAATAGTTACAAATGGTACTCACGGTACTCTCGATAATAATATTTTTCAAATGAACTTCTCCCTATATATATGTGTGTGTGTAGGAGAGTGTTCATTTGAGAACTATTTTTATTGCGAGTACTGCGAAAACCAATCTTGACCCTTATTGGCTCTTAATTAAAATAAATCAATGTCTATTAATGGTATTGTCTCATTAATAAGGGTATTTTAAGAAAATCAAGTCTCACACGTTAATAATAGTTTATCTGGACGAAATTATCATTTGAGTGAATATATAGATGACCAGAATATATTTTAATAATAAGTCGTTAATTATGTTACAAATAGCTGTTTTTCTAACCACAATTGGAAATAGTTATCACGTATAGATATAATATATAACATATAATAATAATTATTATTATTATAATAATTAATAGATATGTTGAAACTCTTTCACTACGGATATCATCCAAAATTGTTGCTAAAAATCCACTCATCTATATATATTATAGGTTAAAATACGCGAAAATACAATAAATTATGTCAATATTGTCATTGTATGCAATCAAATTTATTTTGTACCTAAAAATATAAACAATTTACAATTTTGATTCATTGTATACAATTGGTGACCTGATTATCAGGTTACCGATTACCGATTGAATACAATAAACAATATTTTTTGGTACTAAAGTTCTTTTATTTCTTGCTAGGTTACCGGTAAGTTATCTATTGTCATAAATAACTTGCATACAATGAACCAAATTTGTAAGTTGTGTGTAACTTTAGATTTAAAATAAAATTGATTGCATACAATGACAATATTGTCATAGTTTGTTATATTTTCGTGCAATTTGCCCTATAATATAACTAGAATAAATTCTCGGGTAATACATGGATTGGTTTAATAAATAAAAAATATTAAGAATTAATAAAAAGATATTAAAGAATTATAAAACATGAAATAAATGAGAATGTGATGATAGATGACGTCAACACCCAGAATAGCGGTGAAAGCGTCAACGCAAGGGAGGGCAAACGTGATGATAAAAACTTAGTACGTAATTGTATTTTTTTGTACAAGTCATTGATAATTATTATAATAATTATAGACAATAAGTTCAAGTATTTATCACATATAATTAAAAAGAACTAAAAATATTTATAAACTATTTTAAAATGATAAAACTAAAAATTTGTTTAAATATGATATTTTTAAGGGTAAATTTCATGAAAATGCAATGAACTTTGTCTTAGTTACAATTGTATACAACAAACTTTAAAATGGTAAAAATAATACAAGTTACATACAATGCGAGGATTATGAAATTTGTTGTATTATTTTTAAGAAAAAAAAGTTGATTGTATATAATGTAACTAAGATAAAGTTTATAGTGTTTTAATGCAATTTACCCTATTTTTAAATGTTATAGAGGTAAATATGATTGTAGTAAATTAGGATGTGCAAATATGATATTTTAATGTTTAAGAAGGGCATATATAAAATTATCTTTAAAATAATGTAATCAAATTAAAGTCAAAATTGAAATGAATTTATTAAAGGAAAGACTAAAATCGTACAATAAAATTGATTCAAATAATTCTTTTATTTATATTAGAAGATATATAAATATATAATATTAATTTTTTTAAAAGTTTTTTTAATAACGTCTCAAAATTTGAGACAAAATACACATCTTTATATATAAACCAAGGGAAATAAGAATTAACAAAACAAAACCAAATATGAGCAAAACATTAGCTGCAAGAGGATATCCTTTTATCTATGTAAAACCTATGCACTAATAGCAATCCAACATCAAACGATCCCATCACTTATATTAGGCAGTTAAACGAAGGAAACAAAACTAAGGGGGTGTTTGTCTAAGCTTATTATTTTGGCTTATTAGCTTATTAGCTTATATTTTGAGATTATCATGTTTTAGGTGTTTGGCTAAGCTTATTAGTTTAAGCTTATTGGCTTATTTTTAACAAAATAAGCCATTTTTCATAAGCCATCTTGAACTAGCTTATTTTCTTTCATGTGAGCTTATTTTTACAATTTTACCTTTATACCCTCTTTTTAGTCATTATACATTAATAAACTAATGTAAGGAAGCCCTTTTTTGGTCATTTTCTACATTTTTAAAAGAAGTTTATTAACTCATAAGTTATAAGTTAATCCAAACACTTTTTTTTCTCAAAAGCTTATAAGCTCTTAAGCTCAAAAGCGCTTAAGCTCATAAGCTTAAGCCCTTAAAAAAAGCTTAAACAAACAACCCCTAAAATCACTAATGCTCCCGTAGCAACAGCAGGCAATATGCTTCTCGATCAATCCCATTGTGAAACCAAACAGCTCTATAGACAACAAAGAGAAAACCAAGTAGAATCTTATCTCCAACTGATGCCGCTTGATCAATCCTATGGCAGAACCGAAACATCATCAAAGTAGGAGAAATGCTTGTTTTTCCAAGTGTCCAAAAATGCAACAAGCAAAGAATTTGTCATTTTATTCAAGAGATTCATGAATAAACCAACATGGTAGAATTAGAATAAAAACCCACAAAGTGTTCACTTAAGCATCATAAAAGCTACTCCAAGTATTACCAGCAAAAACCCTTATAGCAGCACAATCTACGTATAAACTCAAATCAGTTAAATCCAAAAAAACTCCAATGCTCTAAAGGCACCCTAGAAAAACAATGTGCGAGTGTGTGCTTAAAATTTGAATTGTCCACCAATTTTCAACCAGAGCCAAAACGAAAGGTGCCACTATAAAAAAACTACCCATGCCCCCTTATAACACCAGCCTAACCCACTGAAGAGGTATAGTTGAGTGTTGAATCAAGATACCCCCCACCCCAATGAGACATATCTAACAAATCCTAACCCAATAAGAACCATCCACCCAAAATTAACCAAAACACTTAGTTTTTATTAATATACAAAAAAGGCTATGAAAAAAACTGATCTAAAAAAGAACAAAAATGTAATACCCCAATTTATAAAACTGTTTATTTGACTAAATCTCATATAATATTTCACATACTAAAATGTTTGCACAAAAGCGGAAGCATACATAGTTTGAAACCACTTAGATCATAAACTAGACACATATGAAAAACACTGCAAGTTTAGTATCAAAAACTTGTTATATACAACAAGGCGTTTGATTTCTTTTAAAAGTTTAACAAAATACAGTCAAATCGGAGTTTTACCCTTGTCTTTGTTGTGCCGTGCAAAATATATGAAATAATATCTGATTAGCTGCGAGAGTTTAGTGAGTAAACCAGACTGCAATTCATATATACACATGTATACAATCACAAAATAAAAACCTGTTAGCCACTGGTTCTAGACCCAGGGCAGCAAACTGAGCTACAGTACTTTACTATTTCTGAGTCACTACTGCACATAACAGTATGCTGAATAATACATATGATGAATACATACTAGTATTCCATGTAATAACACACATGCTGCACATATGAAAAATAGTCTAGAAGGCTCACATTGTAATTGTTTTAAACGTAATATAACGTAAGATAATGCTTCAGGTATCCGAACACGATCCTACACACATAATATAACAACCTATAATTAAAAACACAATTCTGATTCAAACTGAAGACTACACGGGCCGTACCATATGTTCTACACGTCCGACATTCAAACACCATAAAAGTCGGATCCAAAAGACCTACACGGGCCGTGTACCCCATATGCTACACGAACATGTATACCAACATGGTCTTATGACCGCCATTAACTCTACACGGGCTGTGTATATCTCATCCGACTTACATACACGGGTCATGTATCGCTACATGGGCCGTGTTCCTCTTGTCCAACTTACAGTTCAGACTCTACACTGATGCTGATTTCCAGCCAAATCACCTAAAAATTCTTTCTAATCAATTTTTAACATCTTGGGGTGTTTTCCAACACCCCAAACAGTCTAAAACACTTATAAAACGTAAATAACATACTTAGATTAATGATTCAACCATTTCAATCATTTTAACCCCCTTGAACTTGAAAACTAACAAACTAATCATACCTTAAGTGCTTTAAGATGGAGGACGAAGGCTTTACACACAGGTTTCTCTTGTACAAAATCCACAAAATGAAGTATCAAGAAAAGATGGAAGTAGTTGTTCAAGTTGATGTGCAAATGAGATTTAACAAGTATTTGACTTGGAAAGTCAAATGTGGGTATATATATATATATATATATATATATATATATAAAAGTTCTCCATAATGACATAAATAGTCCCTTGCCTATTCAATTTTATTATTCTGACAGTTTTTGGCCCCTCTAGTTCAAATCCGCGTCTTATTACTTACAATCACTTATAACACATATAACACTTATATAATACACATTTAAATCTCTAGATGTTACAAAAAACCAGATCAGTAGAAACCACCTTATAGCAACCATAGGGTAACAACCCTGCAACTCCACACCTGAACAATAAACCCTCCTAAAAAAGGTGACATCATGGAGATGTACAAAGTGTCTGTTTGTGTTAAAAAATTCCTTGCCCACTATAAGTCTTCAAAAAAGAATATGGTGTCAATTAAATGCACTACCCGAAACTTGGCACCTAAACAATAAACCCACCTAAGAAGAGGTGCCACCATAGAGATGTTCAAAGTATCCTGTGTGTGTTAAAAAAATTTATGTCCACCATTAGTCTTCGAGAAAAGAATATGGTGTCAATTCAATGTACTCCCTTATGACTCCAACCCTAAACCACCCACTCAAAAAATATCCAGAATTATTTAATTAAATTGAAACTGAGAAAGTAAAAGAGAAAACCTCAAGCCATTGCCTCCTTAAAAGTTTACTTTACCAAAGAGAGGAATTGGTCCATACACCAACTATATATCCCAGTTTTCAAATATTGTCTTTTTTTTCTATTTGAGAACCAAAAGTCAAAAAGTCATTGCACTCTAGCTAGAAAAAATATTTATCACTAGATGAATAAAAAAATGGTTTCTTCAACTCCAGATGGACCATAATGCAACTTCACACATGGCATTTACTAAAATGCTTCTTGAACAACTATATATTATCTGCAGCTATTGCTGTAATAGATTTTAGTTTCCTCGACTGTTAATGGATAGAGTAGTGACTGAAATAGCTCACTTTGAAGTATATTGGGTTCTGTGTGATTTACTTACGATATCAAAATTTTGATAACATATTAACTAATAATAATAAATTCTTGTCTAATAACAACATAATTAATTATCGGTACTAGAAGGAACGAGCTAGGAGAAGAAAATCTTGTCTATCAATTAATAATAAAAATTCTTGTCTATCATTTAATATACTCGTGTTTTGTTTGTTATAAAAAGTATAAATCATTTAATTGACACAAAAAAACCGTTTTTAAAATAACCGGCCGGTTATCAAAGAATTGGCGAACCGGACCGGACCGGACCGGTGAACCGTCAAACCAGAAATTAGCTTGAAATCCTAGTATTTTTCGATCGTAAGGCTCCTTTAAATGAAGTAGAAAATGTTTGAATGTTCGATAACAATAATTCTCACCATTCAATTATTACAACCTATAGCTAGTAACATATGAGTTGCTACAGACAATGATTCTCATATTTCGGGAATTATTTTATTTTTATGTGTTTTATTAGAGTATATTTTTAGAAATCAATATATTTTTTGTTTTTAAATAGTTATGATATCATCCGGTTTAACCGGTTGGACCGGTCTGACCAATAAACCAGTAGGGTGGCAGTTCAATATCCGGTCTAATTTTTAAAACATTGCATACGACTATTGATATAATTGCCTGTGCGTCTCTATTAGAATTATTGTATTATTTAAAAGGAAAATGCTAACCACAATACAGTTTTTAGGACTGCGGATAACAATAAAAATAATATTATTTTTAGTTTTTAAAATGATAACATTGTTTCATGTATGAAAAGTTATAAACTAATTAAAAAGTAACTATGAAAATTATAGATAGTTAATTATAAAGATATAAGTTGTAATTGCTATTTTTAAAAACTAAAACTATATTTTTTTTATTATGAAACGGTAATTAAGGTATATGATGGTGGGTGCGAATATGGGATTGGCAAAAAACTGGAAACCAGTTTTAGACAAAGTGGGTGATAAGCTATCAAATTGGAAAGCAAAAAATTGATCCTTTGGTGGAAGGATAACATTGTGTAAATCTGTATTAGGGTGTCTATCTTTATATTTTATGTCCCTGTTTAAAGCCCCGTATATGGTAATTGATTCCATTGAGAAACTGTGAAGGAAATTTATTTGGGGTGTAACGGAATCGGGAAAAATAAAAATTAGTTTGGTAGATTGGAACACGCTAATTGCTCCAAAGAATTTTGGGGGTCTCGGTATGTTCGCAAACATCTCTCTTTTAGTTAAATTGTGGTGGAGACTTGGAAGAAATAATCAGGTTTTATGGGCACAGGTTATTAATTCTATACATGGTTCTACTGGCAGGGGCTCCTCATTCATTGCTCATCCAAAGAAATATGGGGTTTGGCTAAACATTGCTAAAATTGGCAACTCATTTTTCTTCTCTAAATATAAATCTTGATGATTTCTTCACTAGAACAGTAGGGAATGATGAGGGTATACATTTGTAGACAAATCAATGGTTGGGAATGGTTCTACTAAAAAAATTCCTAATTTATATGCAGCCGAATTCGATAAAGCTTGTACATTAGCTATGCGATTCTTAAGGGCCGAATCCCCATAAGGGTGAATCTTTGTTTACGCGGGGTCTAAATCCCAAATGCTACATGTCCAACCTACGAATTAGAAATTGAGTCAGAAGAGCATTTATTTTATTCTTGTGGAGCGGCAAAAGAGCTATAGAAATGGTTGCTTAAATGGTGAAATCTAAATACAATTCAACATTCTTCCTCAAACAAATGTTGAGTAGTTTATTGGTATGTAGAAGAACAGAAAAGAAAAAGAGATTTCTGGAGGCAGCCGCTGGTTATTTAATTTGGTTTGTTTGGAAGGCTAGAAACAATTTGGGGTTTAATGGAAGGAGGTTCTCGGTGCCGTCAGTGGTGAACGAAGTACAAGCAAGGTTATATACTTGGGTAAAATATAGGGCTAAATGTAAAGATTTAGTATGGTCTTTGTGATGTTGTAACCCTTTATTTCTCTTTCAAATTTTGTATACTCTTATTTCTAGCATGAGAGAATTTATAATATACTTAGTTTGCAAGAGGTGGGTGATGGCTATGTCGAAACTCTTTCTCTAGTAAGCCTTTTTGCCGTTCAATATATATATATATATATATATATATAGAGAGAGAGAGAGGGGGGGTTAAATGAGAACTGTTTTTCGTACGAGAACCAATCTTGGTCTTTCATTTTGGATAATGGAATTAATGGATGAACAGTGTGAGAGGATTGAGTGTGGCAAGGTGCATGTAAGGAATTCATGGGTGGGCAATCCAATTGAAAGAGGGGGAATTTGACTGTTAAGTTTGGTTCTCGCGGTTCTCGTACGAAAAACAGTTCTCGTTTGAACTTTTGCCTATATTATATATATATATATATATATATATATGTGTGTGTGTGTGTGGTGTGCTTCATAATTATGGTATGTGTGTGTGTGAGAGAGAGAGAGAGAGTTTTATCCGTGTGTATTATTGCGGCACATGTTTTACAACTACGAATTATACTTATACACACACATTTAAAGTATTAATTTGGTTGGAAATTTTATTGCATTTGCCGATATTTATGTGCATTTAAATGTCATAAATGGCAACATAAACTACGGGAGTTCAGAAATATTATTTCTTTTTGTTCTTTTGTTACTTAGGTTGTAGTCGGTGGTAAACATTTAATTAATTTGGTGTGGTAATTGCTTATTGATCAAAATTTATGGGTTCGAATCTCTTGATATATAATAGTATTTTACCCGTGTGATGTTGCGGGGTAAAATAGTTTCATTTGTCGACTTGTTAATTCAACATGTTATTTGTGATGTTGCCGGAGAATATGGTGGTTGTGATCTTCGTACAAATATCAAGTTAACGCAACACTTACGTTTAAATGACAACATTCTACTCTTGTATGAACGAATTTATACTATCTTTTACGATCATATTACATGGTAGAATATAAAACTATTTGAAAACAGTAAGTAATGTGACAATTATTTAGATCATGCTAAATACATATATACTTCACTCATCACGCAACACTTCTTTGTAGACAGTTATAAGGTATATATAGACAAAGTATTTTGGTTTGTTTTCAGTCATTAAATTCAGGACAGTTTTTTATAATTAATTTTTGACAGTTTTAAAGTGTTTAAGATCATTGATAAAACATATTATAAATAATGCTATTTGAGTTGTACTATTTTAAAAGTGTTAAGATTATTGCTGTAAATTATTGTAAAGCATGCTATATTACTTGTACTACTTAGCTTAAAATTTTGTCTTGAAAAAAGAACTAAATGTAATTAAATTCTGATAGTTTTAAATATTGGAAGTTATTGTAAAGTATTAATTATGTATTTAAATTGTCTTAAATGTTGGAAGTTATTGTAAAGTATTAATTATGTATTTAAATTCTAAAGATCATTGCTGGAACGTATTGTAAATAATGCTATTTGAGTTGTACTATTTTAAAAGTGTTAAGATTGTTGATGGAACTTGTTGTAAAGCATGCTATATTACTTGTACTACTTAACTTAAAAATTTGTCTTAAAAAAGAGCTAAATGTTTTATAGAGTAGTAAAGATATATATATATATATATATATATAGGAAGAAATTCATTTGAGAAACCGTTTTTATTGCGAGAACCGCGAGAACCAATCTTAGCCGTCCGATTTCCCCTCCTTCAATTGGATTGCCCACCCATGAATTTCTTACATGCACCCTGCCACACTCAATCCCCCCACGCTCTTCATCCATGAGTTTCATTATCCAAAATGAACGGCTAAGATTGGTTCTCGCGGTTCTCTCAATAAAAACGGTTCTTAAATGAACCCTCCCCTATATATATATATATATATATAGAGAGAGAGAGAGAGAGAGAGGGTGGTTCATGCGAGAAGCTTTATTTTTCCGAGAAGTGCGAGAAGCATTTTCATCCGTTAGATGATTAATTCATTGGTTAAGATCAATCATGGCATTGTGGTAATTAAACTTAATTACAAAGGGTTTAAAATACAATTAAAAGGATAAAGATGTAATTTAAATCATTAAATAACCATTACTCTTATTAATCTCTCATTCTCTTTCCTTATTTCTAATTTCCATCTGTGATTTTCTTTCTTTCAAAATGAGAGGTTTCCCCAAATCACTCTTATTTTTCCTAAATTACCATCTACTCTCTCTCAATCTCTATATGCTTCTTCAAAAGCACCACCTTCACCAACAATATGCCGTCCCCTCCAAATCCTTCAACATCATCGACCTTTATATAGGTTTTTTTTCGACAGAACTCGGGTCACTCCACCATTTTCTTCAACAGTGGTCGCACACGCCACCACCTCCTTCAACGGCACCGCCGCACACACCACTGCCTCACAACCTGTAAGCCGCCCACCAGATCCGGCTCACCACCGACCACCCTTTATCGGTTTTATTCTCGTCTTCCTTTCACAGACTACCTTCAAAATCCTCGTTATCAACTACACCGACCACCTTCAGATTTGTCCAATCTCACCTTCAAATCCGTCGATCTCATCTGCACCGACCACCTTCAGGTCCCTCGATCTCATCTGCACCGCCATCCAATATCATTGTCTCCATCTTGTTGCTAATCAACATCGTTGACCACAGGTTGTTTCGTAGCTGTTCAACACCATCATCATCCCCATCTCAGTTTTATTGGGTTATTTTTCTAGATCTCTTCATATGTTCTTTATATAGATTTATGGTTAATAAAGATTTCTCTTTTATCCATTTTCGTTTGATAAAAAAGAAGCCAACTTTTTGTGATTGTATATGTTGAGGATCTATATTTTTATGTTTCTGGGTTTTGTAAATATTGTATAGCAATATTTATTTTTGATTTATGCATCTGATTATTAACAAATTGGGTATAAGCTAGATAATATATGTTTGTGATTTTGAATTTGTTCACCGGTGAATAGACATGTTATCAAAAAAAGGGCTAGTGGACTTTTTAGCGATTATACTTGGGCTTTGGGTTTTAAATATAAATTACGAAAAGGAGGTTTTTTAAGTTTTATTTAAGTTGTTCATTAGTGAGCAGGTTAATAAGATATAAAATCTTTCTCTTCATTAGTTAACACGCAACTGAGAATTGTTACTATATTTTTAAGTTGATAATACATGAACAAGCATTCCAATTTATTTTTTTAGTTGTTGCATAAAGCATTGAATTGTCACGGATTCTAATTAGTATAACTTTGTGTGCTAAGTTCACGGATTTTATTGTGTGCTAAGTTCACTAGTGAGCCACACAATAGTAATTTGAAGGGTAAATTATAATCATTAAACACAAATATTTGAACACGTTCACTGATGAATTTATAATATTGGACCAATCGTTAATTACTCGGTTAAGGAAAGTGAAAATTTTGAATTACAAGATTTGTGTTCTCTCTTATTTTGTTTGTGTAAACATAAGTTGTATGATTGTATCATATGGACATGTGTTTTACTTGTTTACAAGTGATATAATAATCTAGTAACCATTTATTGTGCATAATTCAGCAGTGAACAATAACAAGTTGTTAATCATAATCGCCGCAACCTCCTTCATAATGTTAACCTAAAATATTCATTAGTGAACAAGCAGAAAAATATATTTATTGGTAAACGATTATAATGAACAAACCGGATAATTTGTCTTCTTCCAATAGCTCACTAATGAGCTTAATATGACACTAAAAAATCAAAATTTTGTATTCTTTCTCAACTGTTTACTAATGAATTTTGTGTAATTTTAAAGAAAAAAACTAAAAATGTCTGAAAAACAGAAAATATAAACATTTAAATGTACTTAAGTGTTGATTTAATTAAAATAGTTAATGTTAGAATGTTTCTTTTTAATATTGTTAGTTTATAACGAAACAAATATCGTTTTTCAAAAATTACAGATTGAAAATTTGATTAAATTAATATCGTGAAATGTTAATGTTATTAAACTAAGATTAAGTTAACTTAAATGAAAAACAAAAAAACAGATTGAGAATTTGATAAAACCAATAATATAATAAATTTAGAGAAATTGAAGGAATTGCCAAATTTAAATTAATAATGAATTAATTACAATGATACTAAAAAGACGTAAATACCCTTTTGACTAAGATCTTAACTTACTATAATCTAATGGTTAGAAATGCTTCTCGCACTTCTCGCAAAAATAAAGTTTCTCGCATGAACCCTCCCCTATATATATATATATATATATATATATATATATATATATATATATATATATATATATATCATGTTTGGATGCTTAAACAATTTCACGTGATGTTTACGATACTCATCGATACTAATATATAATACATTTAATATATAAAAAATCATGAAAATCATACTTAACAAGATGAAAATATTAAATAGAGTAACTATTAGGTGGAGTTAATAATAATTTTAATAACTAAAATTTTTAAAGTAAAAATAATTTTTTAAAATCATGTCAATGCAAATTAAATTACTAATTATAAAATTTTATAATACTCAAGACATCAAAATCGCAAAAATATTTATTTTTCTATTTTAATATATTTATTGATTACTTTTTACTTCTTAAAATATATTGGTTTTTAATACGTGTTATTTTTCATGTGGAAGTGAATTTGTGTTATTTTCATGATCAAAGTTAAAAATATGGTAGTTTAGTAAATATTTCTTCTGTTATATTCATTTCCACATACAAGAGTCTCAATCTTTAATTTATCTTATGCAGATCTTTAATCTTATTATTTCTTTGATTATGTAGCTTCATTATCCGAATTTCCTGAAATCACTATTTTTAAACACTCTTTATTTAAACAAATAATAAAAACAAATAGAGAATACAAAGAGTAAACATAAATATTAATGATTCATTTAATTCACAAACACTAAGTAGACATCGTTTGTATCTTTTAATATCAATAAAAAACTAATATAAATCAAATTTATTAAATGATTTTAACTCCATTTAATATAATAAATAATTGTTTAATTTTAACCATCCATATAATCAAAATTAGAATTTTAATATTGACTTTTTTTGGTTAAAATTATTAAAAGAATTTCATATATGCACTTCTTAAATCTTAAAATATTATATATATGCTCACTTTAATATACAAATATCATATTTATCTTTTAGAACATTTTAAAATATCATATTTAATAAATTCTTAATTTTATCATTTTAAAATATTTACATTATAACTAATGATTGTAACAAAAAACAATTATGTTTCTACGTATCATATCACGTTTCTGTCATCAGTCTCCCTCAACCTCGTATCGACGTTTACACTGCTGGTCTGGGTGTTTACGCTATCAATCGGCATTATTTTAAATTCTGATTTTTTCTATTTTATAAATATTTAATATCCTTTTTAATGTTTAATATTTATCATTTTTAAAATAGCTCATGTATCACAAGAATGTCTAGTTATCATGTATTATTATGAACGATAAATCCAAATTTTATCATGTAAGACCGCTAAAGCCTGCTATGTCTACTTATTCTTTATATTTCACATCAAATGGTAACTTCCGATATCGGAATGGTTAAACTCACTTCATCACACAGTTCTAGGTCACACTCAAGGGTCTCTTTGGTTTGTGAGATTTCGAGAGATTTCACAGGATTTGTATTCTAAAATGTTTGAATTAACAAGTTTGGTAGGAAATAAGAAGCGGGTGACTAGAATTTCAAAACCTATGAGTGTGGAATTTCAAAATAGAGAAGTGGTATTTTCAAATATCTCTTACATGGGATTTCAATACTAAAACCTATCAACCAACTTCATCGCCTTCACCACGGCAACCATCGCCTTCCGATGCCGCCATAATCAACCATCCGCCTTCATCGTAGCCACTGTTATCAACCAATGCCTTCATAGTCATTGCCCTAATTAACGACCACAACGTTCACATCGGTGCCTTAGACCACCACCAATCGACCGCCTCCTTCGTTGCCCTAATCGACCGCTGTAGTAAATACCATTGCTCTAATCAACTACAGACTTCGCTATCTTCTTTTAACAACTTTGACCTTCCCCTTCGCTACGCTAATCGACTTCTTACAAAATTCTTGCCCTAGTCCCATTTTTATTTTACATGAACCAAACAAGACATGAGATTGGATTTAAAATCCTAAGGGATTTGAAATCTATGAACCAAACGCTCTCTATCAATTCTCTGCCATCACTTGAATTGTACATACATTCATCATGTCTTGGCAATGTTTGAATTTTTCACCCAGTAATGACTTTCTCAATACATCTACATGATTCTCCTTGGTTTTATTTTCTAAATGTTGTGTTAATCTAGCTTCTTCAACGATATCATGAATGAAATTCAACATGACATCAATATACTTCATTGTTTCATGATATAATGGATTCTTTGATCTGATTTTTATTGTATTTTCTAGATCATATGAACCCTATATATGTTAGGGATGATATCTTGATCTGATTTTCATAAAAAATGGCTGATTTCTAGCATTGATTTATTGACTCTATGTATTCTTGATTACTTAGGTGATTCTTTTTAGTGTGAGCAACTATTGCATGTTATAGCAATATTTCATGCTTGTCAATGTTTCATGATTGTTTGACTTATTAATTGCTTTACAGTTTGGTATACTATGGAATAATAGGGTAAGACTGATTTATAGTCAATAACTGGAATGTACATATGAGTAATTCGATTAAGACAACACTCTAGTGTAGTAAGTTCATATTTACAAGAGTAAAGCCACATAAGTTATTCACTATCAACAAGTTGAGAATGTTTAATGTGTATTTTGTGGTGGTTGTGAATATACTCGCTGACCCAACGTGTTGGTATAAATATTGATGAAGCATGGGCATGATAGACTATACACAAATAAAAACTTGACTCCTAAACGTGAGAAAGATTTTAGAGAGAAACCCTGAAATATGAGTTTTAGGGTCTAGCACGGACATGATTATGATTGTGCATTTTAGAGTACGGCATCTGGTCATGCGCTTGTACCTTACGACCGGGCTAGCATCTGTTTCAAAGTAAAGGTCGCTGCTAATAGTGTCACCGCTATTGCTTTTGAAATAAAATCAGGATCTATTCTTCTTTTCTTCGGTCCGGCTGCTCCCTTTTCCTTTGCATCCTCAACTTGATCGATCGACGATCTTTGCATCCTTAACTCTTTCAATTCAAGATATAAATCACCTTTTTTTTCCTCTGTGTTACTACAAACGAGTCAAACTTTTATTGAGCAACTCGATCTCAAGCTCGGCTCATTTGAGTAGAAGTTTATCAAGCTCGAGTTCAAGCCCAAAAAAGAGCTCAAAATATTTAATTTGTCAAGCTCGAGTTTCTAAGAACTTGGCCGAGTTCTTATCTAGATTTTCGAGCCAAAAAAGAGCTCAAAATATGTAAACGAATCGAGCCGAGCCAAGCCAGATACTTATCGAGCAGGGCTCGTTTAGGCTTTTTTAAAGCTCGGATCGTTTAGAACTTATGATGTTGAGCTCGAGCATGGCTCATTTAAAATTCATGAAGCTTGGGCTCTGCTCGTTTAAGCCCGTTTAAGCTAAGCTCGGATACTATTTTTATATTTTTTTTATTAAAATGATATATATAAATATTAAAAATTAAACATACAAAATATAAATTATATTATATATGGAGCTCGAGCTCGGCTCGTTTATTAAATGAGCTTTAACCTAGGCTTGAACTCGAGCTCGGGCTCGTTAAGGTTCGACTCGTTTCTAGCTTTTTACGATCTGAGCTCGATTAGCTAGCGAGTAGCTCAGCTTGTTTACATCCCTAGTAATATGTAAACATGAAGGCTACTATTGAAATAAATTAAATATGAGTTCTTATTTGAATATATTTACATTCTATACATACTATATATATAATAATTACTAAAAATCTGTACTTTCAGATTATATCTATGTTTTGAACAATTTAGTTTTTGAAATTAATTTTATATATAATTTCGAGTTCAGCTTGAGCTAATATTGTATCTTCTATAAGCGGAGCTCAAACTTCAAATATAAAAAGCTAATCTCAAGCCTCAAGTATGAAAGATGGTCGAGCTATTGAGTCGAGTTCGAGCTTAAAATAAAGTTTTGAAGCTAAGCTCAAACTCGATTCGACTTACCCCTCCCCCAAATTTCAAAATCTTTTTATTTCAAGATAATGGTTAATTAAGCTTTCGCCTGTTTACCTTGAAGTTGGGCTCCGACTTGACTAATTTAACATGAGATAAAATTATATAGACCACCATGGTATTTAACATTCTTAATTTAAGCGCGCTACTCTTGTAATTGAAACTTTTTTTTTTTGAAAGTCAAAAATGAAGAGAGAGAGCATTTCGATATGGTCATCACCCCTCTAAAACTAGCCAATATGATAGATAATATTAATCAATAGCTAACAAGAAGCTAGAGAA
Organism: Dittrichia graveolens; assembly: GCA_038502395.1. Taxonomy (NCBI): domain Eukaryota; kingdom Viridiplantae; phylum Streptophyta; class Magnoliopsida; order Asterales; family Asteraceae; genus Dittrichia; species Dittrichia graveolens. Next base: position 111,534,336 of record JARJIL010000002.1, read on the forward strand.
TAATACATCAAGAGAAACGCGAAAAAGGATTTCAAAGCTAATTCTGCCATCTAAAATCATCCATAGGATGCTTATATCTATTTTTACCCCAAAGAAAGACATGTTTTGTATTTCGCAGAACAAATTCGATGTGCAGACATGTTTTGTAATTGAAACTATCTTATAAATTATCCGAGCGTGTAATTAAATCCAATTAAGAAAAGAGAAATGAAATTTTTTTAAAAAGATTAAAAAGTATAATCTTCTAATCTTCTAATATAAATAAAAGACTAATTTGATAAAAGTTATTAGACGATCTGAACCATTCATTTAGAAAAATATTTAATATTGACCATTCATTCACTTAAAATCAATTTTGACTTTTTAAAGTCAAATTATTAGAGATAATTTCATATATGCCCTTATTAAATCATATAAAATCATATTTGACCACCTTAATTTACAAATATCATATTTACCCTTTATAATATTTTAAAATATTATAATTTACCAAATTCTTAGTTTTATCATTCTAAAATATTTTACAATCATTTTAAATTCTTTTTAATTATAACCAATAACGTTTAACTTTATTACCATTAATTGTAACAATAATGATTGATGACTTATATAAGAAATAAAATCATGTCTCTTCGTATCATAATAATACGTTTCTATCGTCAAGTCTGCCCTCCGACTCCCGTTGATGTTTCCAGTGCTGGTTAGAGTGTTGATGTCATACATCGCCATTTTTTAAATTCTCATTCAATTCGCGTTTTATTATTATTTAATACATTTTTATTAATGTTTAATATTTATTATCGTTTAAACCAAACCGTGTATTACACGGACATTTAGTCTAGTATATTATAAAAGGTGTTCCTCAACTTTAAGGTTATGGGTCAAATCTTTATAGTAAGCATATGATGTAGAATTAAATGTGTGTGTTTAACTATTTAAAAAAAACTAGCTTTTAGTGAGAGTTCAAGGCAATTATAATCCACTCTTTCTAAAATTTTAATTGGTGTCGTTACGGGGGTGTTTGGTTGGTGTCATTTGTGGGGATTTCATGGTATTGGGATTTTAAATCCCTCCAAATGTGGTGTTTGGTTTGGCAAAATGGAATGAGATTTCAAATCCTAGGATTTTATAAAATCCCACAGATGAGGGATTTCTAAATCCTTCCACACCCCCTGGTATTTTGAAATCTCTCAGATGAAGTATTCTCTCCGGCGACTCTCTGGCTAATATTCCGGTGAACCGTCATCGATTTCGCCGTCGTCGTAAGGCGTTCACCCGTCGCGGTCACCCGTTCCCTGTCGCCATTCGCCGTCGCTTCGTTGTCCACCGTCAGAAACCTTTTGTCGTTGTTCGCCTTCATTGTCGTCGTCATTCATCGTCCACCATCAGAAACCCGGCGTCGTTCGTCGTCCACCGTCGTTCACCTTCGTCCGCCGTTGTTCATCGTCCACCATCAGAAACCCGGCATCGTTCGTTGTCCACCGTCGTTCGCCGTCAACTGTCGTCATCTTCGTCCTATGGTGGCATCAGGTGTGGTGGTTGGCTGTTGATGGAGTTTAGTGGTGGTGGAAATCCCACCTAAGAAATATGAACCAAACACAAGATGAGATATTAAAACTCACTTATTCTCACCAAATGCAAATCCCATCAAATATCAATCCTATTATAAATGCAAATCCCTTCAAAAACAATATTTGAACCAAACACCCCTAAGTGTTTTAATGTAAGCTTATATTGTATAAAGGAATTTATTTACATATATATATGTATCCTAAAAACAATTTATATGTAAAAGTATTTAAATTCACGTAAGAATACGTTTGTAAAAGTAGCATTGTATTTTTTTAATTTTATATTTTAGGTCAGAAATATTTAAGAGTTAGGTAGGTTGGGTAGTGGGATGGCGTGGAGGTTAGTTTGCAATTGCATCCATAGAAAGTACTCTCACCTACACCACCCTATGCCAAATTGACCACTTAATAACCTTTTAATAAACAACCCCCGCTACTTTCCATAGCTATTCACGTGCCACAATACCTTATTCTTTCTAATTTTTAAATTTCATCTCTCTTCATTTTTGTCATTATAATAATAATAATTAATTATCAAGAAAGTATGCGAGTATAGTAGCATCTAATTTAAATACTACTAGCAACATATATATTTTTTTAATAACGTTTGTTAAAAAGTTAATTAATTTAAATTGATGGCCAATTTAAGTTATAACGAATGTTAAAAACCATGTAACAGGTATTCGATTCCAACATACTGGAGATCAATGTATAATTGTATCCATCCTTAAGCTTTAAAGAAAAAAATAAGGGGCTATTTGATATAAGGAAGAATGAAGTGTGAAGATTGATTTTCTTTTTATGCCGTGCAATTTATGTTTGTAGTGTATTGTGTTGAATTTTCTTAATGTACTATTAAGGTAGTATCTGCGTTAATCTACCTCTGATAGAGCATTGGTATGTAAGTGATGAATTAAAAGGGAAATCAATAATATTTGGTTTTTAGAAAAATAAGGCTATTTGAATTTTTTTTTCTTTTGAAAAGCAACTCAAATTTTAATACCCCAAAACACAATAATATAAGTACTTATCACTTGCAAGGCACAATTTGTTCATCCTTTAATCAGTGTATGTGACTTTATGAATCACGTAGTTTGCACAACGATTGTAATTAACACCTCCGCTTAGGTTGACTATCAATTGAAGCCATAACGCCGCTTTTTTGTTGTTTCTCTTCGAGGTCCAAAAGAATATTTGGCATCGAATATCACCGAACATGTCACTTGTTCTCGTCTTCTCTTCTTTAAAAACATTTTTTTGATACCTCCTAACCAAATATAAAACCGCCCAAGTTTTCACCGACAAAAATTCAAACTCCCCAAAGTCCCACCAACCGAAGATCCTTTCGCACAGTCTTTTTACATCTCCGGGACTTACTAGTACGTTGTTTACAATTTCAATAGAGTTTTAACATCTAGGGCATATGCTTGAGTGTAAGTCAATTCCCCTTCATCAAGCCCTAGTCTAACCAGTAATCTTCCTAGCCGAACTATCCAAATAAGAAACCGAAATATTTTGTTTCTTGACCCTCCTCCTCCAAACCCAACTCTTTCACACACACACACACATATATATATAAGGGAGGGTTCAGATGAGAACTATTTTCATTAAATAACTGCGAGAATCAATCTAGGCTCTTAATTAAAATAAATCAATGGCTAATAATTAATTATAATGAATCATTAATGTCTCAATAATGTTCCCCTTAATGAGTCATTAATAAGGGCATTTTAGAAGAATCAAGTATCATTCAATAACGATGGTCCACCTGGACGCAACTCACGGTTGGGTACAAATTTAAATGACAAAAATACCCCTATTAATGACACGTTAATAATGTTACAATCAGTTCTCGCTGTTCTTAAATGAAAATTAGTTCTCATTTAAGTTTTTCAATATACATTTATATAGGGAAAGATTTAAATGAGAATGAGAAATAAAAAAAGAATGGCAGACTCAATCTCAGTCATCAAGTTTTTAATCAAATCCCGATCTGTACATCAATCTAAAATGTCACGCGATGGCAATATTGTAATTAATCGCTATTTTACAGTCAGATTTACCTCAACGATCGTGTGCAGTTCTTTGATATTTCAAATACGAATCAAGTATATGTTTTGCTTATACTCTACTGCTTCACTGTTTTTCTTTGATATTTCAGATATTAATCAATTATTTTTCAGATATGAAATGTCAAAGAATAAAGTAAAGTAATGACTTTTTTCCTTTGATATTTTAGACATAAAACAATAGTATTTCAGATCTGAAATATCAAAGAAAAAAGTGAAGCGATGACTTTTTTCTTTGATATTTCAGACATGAAACAGTAGTATTTCAGATCTGAAATATCAAAGAAAAAAGTGAAACGGTGACTTTTTTTTAAATATTTAAGACATGAAATAGTAGTATTTCAAATCTAAAATATCAAAGAAAAAAGTGAAGTGATGACTTTTTTTCTTTGATATTTCGGACAAGAAACAATAGTATTTTATATTTGAAATATCAAAGAAAAAGTGTAGACGAGACCTTTTTCTTAGAGATTTTAGATCTGAATCATGTTTTGTTTCAGATCTAAAATATGTCAAACTTATTAAATTATGATCAATTACAAAATTGTCATAGTGTGAATTTTTTAAACGGCCTATAAAATTGACGTCTAGATCGGGATTTGATTAAGAACCGGATAACTAAGATTGACTCTCACATTCTTATTTAATATATATAATGAAAATATCATTTGAGAACCATTTTTATTGTAAGTATCGCGAGAACCAATCTGAGCCGTCAAATTCCCCTCCTTCAATGTCATCACCCACCTATAAATTCATTTCATGCGCCTTGCTATACTCAATCCCCCCATGTTCTTCATCCATGAATTCTACCGACCAAATGAACTGTTAAGAGTGGTTCTCGCGGTACTCATAATAAGATCGGTTCTCAAATAAACATTCTCATATATATATATATATATATATATATAGCAAGATCAAATGAAAATACCTTTTAATGTGAGAACTTGAAGAACAATTTATAGTTCTTGAATGATTTTTATTTAATAGTTGATATTAAATTTGGTTTAATCAAGATATGTTAAATTTTAATTATTTGATTTAATTAAGATATATTAGTTTATAACCCGTAATTAAATGATTAATTTACAAGTGTTCTTACCATTCTCTATTTAAATAATAGGATATATAATATTAAGCTTCTTGAATTATTGTTATAAGGCGTTTAATATATTTTATAGTTATAGCGACCTAACACGTACAGTTTATAAAAATAAAAGTGATCGTTCTTCAATCATGTCCTGGTGGTTGAAACATATTGATGGGTTTATTTGTCTTTTACATGATTTCCTTGCAAAACAGCATGATGATTTATAGTCATCCATTGACTGTTTAATTTCTTTGAGGAAAAAAGATGCGACTAATCAGTAATATACATATAGAGAGAGAGAATTTTACTTTTTCTTTTTTATTTAATCATTGTTTTCCTAATTAACGCCTCTCCGCATCCCCTTCTACAATTGGTAATCCAGTATATCGAATCGTAAGGGGGTGTTTGGTTCAAGTATTGTTTTTAAAGGGATTGAGATTTCAAATGGGATTGGTATTTGGTGGGATTTGCATTTAGTAGGATTTAAAATCCCATCTTGTGTTTGGTTCATATTTCTTAGGTGGGATTTCTATCACCACTAAACTCCATCAACAGCCAAAGACGGCGGACGACGAACGAACGACGGCGACGGTGGACGACGAACGAACGATGGCGAACGACGGCGGACGACGAACGAACGGCGGCGGACGACGGTGAACAACGGCGGATGACCAACGACGGAGACAACGAACGAACGACGACGGACGACGAACGACGGCGGATGATGAACGACGGTGGATGACGAACGACGGCGGACGATGAACGACAGCGACAACGAACGAACGACGGCGGACGACGGTGAACGACGGCGGACGACGGTGAACGACGGTGAACGACGGCGGATGACCAACGACGGCGACAACGAACGACGATAGCGGACGACGAATGAAACACAGGATTTAGAAATCCCTCATCTGTGGGATTTGTAAATACCATGGGGGGTGGGGGGATTTAGAAATCCCTCATTTGTGGGATTTTAAGGATTCCTGGGATTTGAAATCCCATCCCATTTTTACAAACCAAACACAAGATTTCTCAGGATTTAAAATCCCAATCCCAAAGATTCCCAGGAAATACCACGAACCAAACACCCCCTAAGGGGGCGTTTGGTTCGCAGATTTTTTCATGGGATTTTGCAGGAATTGCATTTGGCAGGATTGTGAATCCTATCCTGTGTTTCGTTGACAAAATCTGTCAGGATTTGCATTCCTGAAATCCTGTTTGTTTGGTAATTCAATCAAAGGATTTGGATTATTTCAGTGACAAATGACATAATTGCCCTTCAGTTATATTTTAAACAGTTTTTATTGTTTAATTAATTATTTAACAAATAAATAATAACTAATTAATTTACACTATTAATAATAAAACACCGTGACCTTGCCCTAACTTCCAAGACTTGAGACTTGATTATGCTATCACAGGTTGGGTCAAACTGCATAGTGGGTCGGAATGAGTTAGAATCAAATAGGGTCAAACAGATCGGGTCAAACCTGGTCTAAATCGAAACCAGCCATTTTTTTTCAAAAAATTAACAACCAATGTACCTGACCAAATTATAATTAAAGGCTAAAACAACATTCTTTCCTCTTCTCTTTCCATATACAAATTTGATCAACATGAATCACTTCATACAAGCTTGTCAACTACTTCCATTCCATGGTTTAACAACAAGTCGTTTGAAATATCGATCGATTCGACTAATGATCGATTGATCGAGTATGGTTCTGATCTTGGGTTATGCTAATACTTCAGCCTTTAGCTAGCTGAAGGGCATTCTCTAATAAGTTTTATGCTTGTTTACTGCAGTTTCTATATATGTCCATATTTGCCATTTACCTTAACAAAACAAAAAATGCTTGATTGCATACATAAACTTTGACAAGTATATTATCCTCCTACAAAGGTAAATGGGTTAAAGAGTTTAGTCAAATCAACGGGTCAAACATGGCATACCTGCTAAAGCATTACATCTTTTGTGGGGTGGATTTATGAAGCATATGGAAGTAGACAAATATGTTGATACTTTCTTTTTAGAACAGTAAAGCTTTTATTATCATCTCTTAGTATAATCCAGCTTCATACAAACACAATCTTTCAACAAAACAAAGGGGCAGGCTAACATTATCTGATACTAACTAAACAAACTCACAAATATTCTTATATAAGCAACAATTTATTTAAACATTTGTCTACACTTTAAATGTATCTGTTATTGAATACATTTGTCTATGCTATTGAATACACTTCAAACAACCTATATGCATTTCTCTGTGTTCAAACAACCATCAATAAAGTGAGTAGCAGATGAATTTTGAAGATAATCTCATCTCTAACCTAACATTTCTGCAAAGTGACAGAAGTATTTCGATTTTGAAGTGAAACAAAAAGAAAACAAACACTTGCTTTACAAGATTAACTTTGAAGCAAATAGAAAACACATATACTCATATAGGAGGTGGAGCAGGGTCGACAGAAACAAATATACCACACTAGTGGTGGCTCGATGAGGCAGAGAGTAACAAATACACAGATTCAAAAAACACAGATCAAGAGTATTACCGACGAGGCGGAGCAGGGTCGACGACGAGGAGAGCGGAGCAGGGTCGACGGCGCGGAGAGCGGAGCAGTTGCGACGGCGCGGCGGAGAGCGGAGCAGTTGCGACGGCGCGGAGAGCGGAGCAGTTGCGACGGCGCGGAGAGCGGAGCAGTTGCGACGGCGCGGAGAGCGGAGCAGTGGCGACGGCGCGGAGAGCGGAGCAGTTGCGACGGCGCGGAGAGCAGAGCTGTTGCGACGGCGTGGCGGTGAGCGGAGCAGGGTGTCGGCGACGAGGGCTGCAAAGATGGAGGCTGCGTCGTCGATTGTGGAGGCTGGTCTTGCTTCTGTCGATCGTGGGTGTTTGTTAGGTTTTTGCTTCTGTCGATCGTGGTCTTCCGAATGAATGATTCTTTAGGTTAAATGAGGGTAAAATGGTAAATGAAAGATTCCCCTCTATAAGGATTTTAAAATACCATGGGGGTGGTGGTACTTCCTAATTCTTCCATATGAGGAAATTGGTGGGATTTCTTTAAAATCCCATCATTTGAAATCCTTAGCTTTTTTTTCAAACAAACACAAGATTTTTTGGGTTTTTAATTCCCAATCCCAGAAAATCCCAAAGAGTACAGTGAATCAAACAGGGCCTAAGGGTTATTTAAAATATTTTCAGGACAAAATTAAAAAAAACTTTAAAACTACCTAGTAACAAACGAAGCAATGAGTATACTATATGCAAATACCTATTAAACAATTCTATTACTAATAAACAAAAAAATATGTAAACACCAATTAGTTATTGGATAACCGACTAATTAAAAAAAACAAAAATTAAGATATTAAAATTTAAATAATTAATAAGAATTAAGTTAGAAAATCAAGAAACAAAAATTAAAAGAAAGTTTACACTAGTTTGAGAAGTTATAAGAATTTTAAATCTGTCTTGGATATCTAAATTCTGTCCTACTATAGTTAGTTAATTTATTAAAAGTGAAGCAAAATTCTTGATAAGTTCCGTCTTCGCAGCCGATAGCCTTCGATTTCGATAAAGCCTTGATGTCTTGGATCTCAAAAGCACTAACCATGAAACTTTCGATTTTGTTTTTTCTCTCTCATCCTTCGATTATGATTACTGATTTGTTTCTTCTTAGTAAATGATTTTGTGTAATTAAATCGTCTTCTCCCTAACCAAATAGGATGTCACTTCTAGGTGTGGTTCATACAATCACGGGTAATTGTGCTAGGTGCTACATACTTGGCTAAGGATGGTTACAATTAATATATTTAAATATAAATATAAAAATATATATACACAATAACCTAATATTTGCTTTTGGACACGGCCACGAGCCCATGATTTCCAAACTTGTCACAAATTGACATCACAACATCTTTACATTTAACAACTATTTTTAACGGTGTTAACCTTTCATGATCAGCGGTAGTTTACTGTTGTTTTTCAGCAACGCTATCTTCGGTTGAACCTCATTGTAAAATATATGTAGGGACAATAAAGTCAAAGTAACATATCAGACTCCACAACTCAACTAGAGTTTTAGTTTTTACCTTTATAAGCGAGCTTGGAGATTTATTTTATTAGTATTTATTTATTTATGAGGAGGACTCCAATTTTAGCAGGCTCACCGTTTCCGTAGTCATTTAGCATACTTGCTCTTACTATTGAACATGTTAAACCAAGAGGATTAATGAACCCAGAGCCAGTACGTGTATATAAACACTTTTCACTGTTACTGATCACTCACGGGGGACGTAGCGTATATATCCAAAATATCCATCCATATAATTTAAATAATTTTGTAGATTATATATCGTACGTAGGTTTTGGCAATATGACATTAAATGGCACATTTTTTATTAAATGTTTAAGTAACGTACGTACAGATTGATTAGCCACTGTTCTATTTTCAGATAACATTTATAATGCTTGAAAGTTCAACCAGCAATTTGTTTTCTCATGTCTCCTTGTACACCACGTGATCGATCAAGATGGTTAATTGGTTTATTACTCCTTGCTTTGTAATCATAGGGGAGGATTCAAACGAAAACTGTTTTTCGTACGACAACTTCGAGAACTAATATTGACAATTCATTTTGAATAATGAAATTTATGGATGAAGAGCGTGGGGGATTGAGTGTGGCAGAGTGCATGTAAGGAATTCATAGGTGGAGAATTCAATTAAAGAAGGGAATTGGACGGCTAAAATTGATTCTCGTACGAAAAACAGTTCTCGTTTAAACTTTTGACTGTAATGATATATATCCCTTCTACAATAATTTATGGTTTACGAAGTAACTAATTAAATATCATTCCTTAATTGATTTGAGATTTGTATATATAATAGATTCTGACGTTACATTTGATTCGTATGATGGATGGATGATTTCATCTTATCATTCTTTTTATTTTCAATCTCCATTGAGCTGATTAATTACTGAGTTTGAGCGGTAGGATCTACAAGAAAAGTTAACAAAAATGAATCAAAATTGATGAACATAAAGTCAAAATAAACGGGACAAAAGGTATATATGGTAGAGCACAAAATTGATAAAAAGTGGTGGTTACAAAATCACGTGAAAATAAAGTAACAAGATTCAAAACTTAATTCCTAAAATACAGAAATTAATGAACATGTCAAAAAACAACTTTGTGCACATTGCCAAACAAACTAACACGATTTGGACAAACAAACCGATTGAATACATCAAGCTAGATAGATTTATTGAATACATTAATAAACACATACAACTTTAATAAAAATGCAATACTTGATGCACACTACACAATATAAACTAATTCCCTCAAAAATTGATTCACAGTGACGGAACCTAGATTAATATACAACTACTATAAACCCACCAAAAAATCCTAGATTTCTTCACCTCCCAATATCGAATTTGTTTTGCTTCTTTGCCAAACTCTGTTTTTAACTGCTATCACAATTCAAAATCTTTTTTTAGAACCTTGATGCACGACGGAGGTGGTGCTTCTACGGTAAATGATGTGGCAGCGGCAACAGTGGATTGGTTTTCACATGGAGGGCAGAATATGTGGTAGATTAAGGCGAGGCGACAAACATAGGGAGAATATAATCGGTGGTAGAGTGAGGGGTGGCCGGCGGCCATCACATGGGGAGTGGCGCATCGTAATCAGGTATTGGTAACCTAGGGGGGAGTGGTGCAGCATAATCAAGCATCTATAACCAAGGGGGAGCAGAGCTAGTCACATGGGAATGACGAGTCAGTAGTAGTAGGATGAACATGCAGTGGTTGATTGAGGCGATGGGCCAACGGTCATCAAAGGAGTGCGGCGACTGGGTAAACGCCTAAAAAGGAGATGAATTGGTTCTTCACTGTAGGATTTTTGGTATCATAAAAATAGAATTTAAATGGAAGGGGGGAACCATGAGTAGAGATTAGTGGACAAGAGATAAAAAAATAGTATTGGTTACCTGAAATTCCCTTTAAACATAATTGCCATGTGTCATTTTTATAATCCATCTCTTCTATCTCTTCTTAACTCACATCTCTCCCGATCTCAGTCATATATATATATATATATATATATATATATATATATATATATAGAGAGAGAGAGAGAGAGAGAGAACAAAGAAAAAATAGAAACAGTCTTAAAATATATGACGGTAAAAACACTGGATTTAACCTAATTTTTGTTTCTTCATCCTTAGACTCTTTCTCCATCTTCACCTATAAGACCCTACGTCTTCATATTTAACTACATCTATCTCTTTGAATCTCCATTGTCAACCACCTTCATTTTATTATTTTATAAAACTGATGCATCATATGCTATGCACTATTTTTTGTTGCATCTAATTGTTTTCTTGTATAGAACATATTAATTTAATAAAAATGACATATTAAAAGGCATCATTTTTTACTATTGTCAAATAACAGACCTTCTTGTTCTTTACGGTAAAGAACAATTAACACATGAATTATATAAGCATTATATTTCTTAATTCTTGTCATGTTAGTGTTTTCAATTAATTTTTCATGCTGAGCTTATTTTCTATATATGATTTTTTTTCTATAAATTAAGACGATATATACATTAGTAAAAGCAGAACAAAGTAGTTACATGCATTGATTTAAACTCCCCGCTCTATCTACTCAATATTTGACATGTGTAATTCATTAACTCTGTTTTTTCGTATCATCCCTTAATTTTGACACTTTTCTTGATCAATTGAGTAGGATGATAAGTAGGAACATAAAGGACGAGGATATATCATTTCTCAAAAGTTAATGGTGAGAAGAGAAAAAGACAAATTCAAAGTAGAGATGAGCTGGCTCTAGACATTAGAGTGAACAGAGTGGGAAAGCTAAGGGGGTGGGAACCATCGCACCATGGTCATAGCCGGAGCCACTCCATCCCGTCGTGGTCATCGCGTTGGGCGTGGCCATCACGTAGGGGAAGAAGGTGTGGTAAAGAAGATGGGGTTGTGTATCTGTCTCTCTCTCTCTTCCTTCCCTCCACCGCTTCCATCTCTCGCCGTCGCACGTACCGACGATCGGTTGGTTCTCAAAGCAAAAATACGTCGCCGACAGAGAGGAAGAGACAAACGGCCAGCAAAGAATATCTTTAAAAATGGGTTAAAAAAAGGAAGGTGTTTTTCAAGGAGGACCAAAAGGATATTCCGTTTCCATTCCCAAAACTGTTAAAAAAGAAGAACAAAATCATCTTGTTGCTTTCGATCTCTATCAGAGAATCGTAGTTTAGATATGAGCCAAGGTTTCAAATGAAAAGGATGTAGGATTTTGATCTGAAAACCTTCTCTTAAACAATTTTTAGGAAATTTTGTTTTAGAGAATTGAAGACCATTATAGATGCTCCGTAGATAAATTTCTCTATTCCAGTCTTGAAAATCCTCTTACCATTCAGGAGATTGCCGTAATAAAATAAGGCCAATATTCTTAGTTGTTATCACTAAGCGTAATTTGATATATATTTCAAAAATGGATTGAGCTATTAACATAATACTTCTTGATTTTTGTGCATATGGCCCAAAGCTCTTTATTTTTTCTTCTTTGAGTAGATCCATTTAATGATGAACTCATGAACCTGTAAATAATTGAGGAAATTTTATGAAGAATTTTGTGAAAGATGAGTGGCAAAAAACGATAGAAATTGGCTAGTTATCATTATCGATTTTTTGATCATTAAGGAGCACAAAAAGTAGAAGTTGTTTCCGTTTCCGTTCTCCAACAAAGAGGAAGAGACGAAAGGCCGGCAATGGTTGCCTCTTTGGTACGACGGTGAAATGAGAAAGAGGTGGCTAGGGTTTGACAAATAGAGAAATTGAAGGTCTGGTATGTATAGAAATATGAAGGCAGCGAGTGTTTTTTTTAACAGTATTATTAAATATAAAATTAATAATTAAGATGGGTTCCATAATTTGATGTGGGGAGGAATGACAACTACGGATCTGAGTGATAAATTGAGTGGTGAGAATAAAAAGATGATGTGATGGGAGGTGACCGCTCCCACTACTCTTAGTTGCCTATATATAATGATAATCATATTGATTGATAAAGAAACTAGTTACATCTTCAACTCATGATTAAGTGTGAGCTATTAATTACATCATACATATAGGGAGGTCCAAATGAGAATGAGAATAAGAATAAAAGACTCAATCTTAGTGGCAATTTTGTAATTAAAATATTTGAATTGTTTCATTACTGAAACATCAAAGAAAAATTTACGCGGTGGCAATTTTGTAATCAATCACAATTTTATAATGTTTGACATGTTTCATATATAAAACAAAATATGTTTCATATCTGAAATATCAAATAAAAAAAAAGTCACTGCTTCGCTTTTTCCTTTACTTTTTTCTTTGATATTTCAAATCTAAAATACTACTGTTTCATGTCTAAAATATTAAAGAAAAAAAAGTCATTGCTTCACTCATTTCTTTACTTTTTTTCTTTAATATTTCAGATCTAAAATATGACTGTTTCATGTATGAAATATCAAAGAAAAAAAGTCACCGCTTCACTTTTTTTTTTGAAATTTCAAATCTGAAATATAATTGATTCATACCTGAAATATCAAAGAAAAAAAAGTGAATTAGTAGATTATAAGCAAACATATACTTGATTCATATAAAAATAAAAATATGTATCAATAATTCATATATGAAATATCAGAGAACTGCACATGATCGTTAAATTAAATCTGACTGTAAAATAGAGATTAATTACAATATTATCACCGTGTGACTTTTTAGATCGACGTCAAGATTGGAATTTGATTAAAAATTGGATGTCTGAGATTGAGTCTCTCATTCTCATTTAATTTTGCTTTTTCATTTGAATCTTCCCCTATATTCAAATGAGAATGAATATTTAGATGAGAATGATATACTTAATCATGACCCTTTATTTGATTTGATCGGATGTTCTACATCTAGCCCTTCATTTTATAAATTACCCACCCATGAATTACGACGACCATGAATTGCAATGGGTGAATTTAGACCGTTAGATCTAATTGATGGCTAGGATTTGTTCTCACATTCTCAACTAAATATTTATTCTCACAATAACCTTCGTGTATATATATATATAGGCAAAAGTTCAAACGAAAACTGTTTTTTCGTACGAGAACCAATTTTAGCCGTCTAATTCCTCCTCCTTCAATTGGATTGTCCACCAATGAATTCTTTACCTACACCATGCCACACTCAATCCCCCCACGCTCTTCCATGAATTCCGTTATCCAAAATGAACGGCCAAGATTGGTTCTCGCAGTTCTCGTACGAAAAACAGTTCTCGTTTGAACCCTCCCTTATATATATACCTATGTATATATATTTATAGTGAAAAGTTCATTCGAGAACTGTTTTTATTGCGAGAACCGCGAGAACCAATCTTAGCCGTCCAATTCCTCCTCCTTCAATTGGATTGCCCACCCATAAATTTCTTACATGCACCATGCCACACTCAATTCCTCCACGCTCTTCATCTATAAATTTCATCATCCAAAATGAACGGCTAAGATTGGTTCTCGCAATAAAAACGGTTCCCAAATGAACTTTTGCCTATATATATATATATAGGGGATGGTTCATTTGAGAACCAGTTTTATTGCGAGAACCGCGAGAACCATTTATAGCCATTGATCATAATCAATCAAGGGTTAATATTAACTATGGCAAACATATAATTAATTCAAAACATAGCCGTCATTTTTAGTTTCCAAAAAAACTGGAGAGTTATTTTTGGCAAATTGGTTAATTAAAGAGGGGACCGCATACCCCCACTTTTTTAAAACTAAAATATCTACCAAACGCAAAGGTATTAAAATACAAAAATTGTACCAAATTAATGAGAAAATTATGTTCTTTAATATGACATCCATATTGCTATATTTTTTCAAAGAATTTTTTTTCATTTTTGCCGGGTTTTTTTTTCAACACAGCATTAGATATTTGCATATGTGCATATACCACTGTCTTTCTTTCGAGCACATGTGCATATTACAATAGGTGCACATGTGCATATACCACTGTCTTTTTTTCCAACACATACAATCAAGTCACATATGCATGGTGCATATGTGCACAGCCTATTAAGACTACTAGGTTTTATTTTTGCACAGGTGCGTCTAGGTGCATATATGTACCATTCGTATGTGCATCTCGTGCATATATGCACATGTACATCGAGATGCATGTGTACACGTGCAACTTAAAGTTGGCTTAGTTAAGCTCATTGCTAGGGCTGTAAATGAACACAAATGAGGCTTGTTCGTGCTCGTTTGTTTAACTTAACAAATAAACGAACACGAACGGATTTATGTGTTCGTGTTCGTTCGTTTAACTTTAGCTGAATAAATAAACAAACACGAACGATAAACGAACGAGTATTTGTGTTCAATTGTTTAAAAGATTGGTTCGTTCATGTACATTTTTGTTCGTTTTTAAATTTTAAACAAAAGTAAACGGAGAAACACACACTATAATACAAATCCAAACATTATTAAACACAAATAAACACTACATATACGCACACTATAAATATACATTATATATATTTAATATAAACGAACGGACTAGATCGTTGTTCGTGTTCGTTCGTTTAATTAAACGAACAAAAAATATTCTTAGTATTCGTTCGTTTAAGTTAAGCCAAACAAAAAATGGACACGAACGTAAAATAAAGGGAAAATAACTATACAAATTTACATTTGTTTTTTTTCACATATGACTATAAATTTTAAAATTTGGTGCTTGTAACTATAAGTAGGTTAATCAATTAAAAAATGGTTTTTTTAAATTATTTTGGTTATTCTACTTGCCAAAGTGAAAACAATTCTACTCGTCGATCTCCAACAAAAAGTTTAATGATTGTCATTAATAAATAGAGTTGGAGGTAAAAGAAATAAAAGAAAAGAAGAAATAAAAAATCTCATAACAAAAAAAAACGATTAAAAACAAACGAACACGAACACAAATATTTATTCGTTTAGTTAAATGAATGAAAATGAACAAAGACCCTCGTTCGTTCATTTATGTTCGTAAACGTTTGTTTATGTCCGTTTATATGTATGTATATATATATACACATACACACACACACTCTCTCTCTCTCTCACACACACACACACATATATATATACACATAGTTAATGTCTGTTTATATTTAATAATGTTAGGTTTGTATTATATTTGCATACGTGTTCATTCATTTGTGTTTGTTTATGTTCGGCTAAAGTTAAACGAATAAACACGAACACAAATATTTGTTTGTTTATCCGTTCGTATTCATTTTTTTGTTCGGCTAAAATTAAACGAACAAACAAAAACAATCCCATGTTCGTGTTCGTTTGGTTTATTTGCAACTCTAGTGCACGTGTAACTCAAAGTTTGTTTAGTCAAACTCTTTCCCAACTCAAAAAATATTAACAAAAAGGACCGTGGGGTATAAATATCTAATATATTACTAAAATTCAATAAAACTGTAAATGATTGTGATTAATAAATTGAGAAAAAAGTAATAAAAAAAAATAAATAAATAAATTCTTGCAACCTATAAAAAAGAAAAAAAATGCTACGTACAGCTAAAAAAAAAAACAGGCCAGATTGTCCTAATAAAATATGCAGCAATGCACTATATAATAAAAATAAGGTGCTTCATAAAAATGTAATATGCTACGTACAGGAGTACAGCTTTGCGCTGATTTTTTTTTCTTAATTTACCATTTTATCCTTTTTGATATAAATAAGATTATCTAAAACATTATCTAAATTGATTGGTCCATATTGGTTCTCGCAATAAAACTGGTTCTCAAATGAACCCTCCCCTATATATATATATATATGTATATATATAGGGTAGAAATCAAGTAAAAAGAAAATTAAAGTAAAAAGGGTAAAAGGGATGATTATTTGATCATTTTTCGGTATATATATCAACTGATAATCGTTAGTTCATCATCTTTATTGATTAAAACTAGTTCTTCATCAATTTCTTTTTGATGAATCCAATATATTCATCACTTTTTAGATGAAAGCATTTTGTTTATCAACAAATTATTTCAAAATTTTGTTTTCAAAATCTGTATTTGAAATCAAAAAGAAATTGATAAAGAACTAGTTTTAATCAATAAAGATGATGAACTAACGATTATCAGTTGATATATACCGAAAAATGATCAAATAATCATCCATTTTACACTTTTTACTTTAATTTTCTTTTTATTTGATCTCATCCCTATATATATATATATATATATATATATATATAGGTTAATTTGAGAACCGTTTTTATTGCGAAAACCAATCTTAGTCGTTCATTTTGAATAATGAAATTTATGGATGAAGAGCGTGGGGGATTGAGTGTGGCAAGGTGCATGTAAGGAATTCATAGGTGGACAATTCAATTGAATGAGGGGAAATTGAACGACTAAGATTAGTTCTCGTAATAAAAACGGCTCTCAAATAAACTTTTAGATATATATACATACGTATAACGTATCTGTCTACGTACGTAATTATAAATATGAACTGTTATATTATTCATTTTTTATTCTCGCTAACTCGATCTATTAGTAAAAAAATAACATCCCACTAATTAATGTGTTGAAAGTGGTGTTGAGTTGAGTACGTTATTCAGATCTACATTGTTTTCATCAATTTCTTTAGTATTTAAAACTAAAATCTCGGGGCAATAAACCAAATACGGTGCATTATGGCGACAATTCTTTACATATTAATTAATTAATACTACATACTATATATTTACTCACTTAATAAGTTGTGTTAAGAGAAATTATTCAAATAATAATAATCAAGTTTGAAAAATATTTTATTGTAATTTTTTTATTTTATATTGTAAAATAACTCATAAATAACTTATTTAATAGAACGCTTTTTAAACTTGTTTACTATTATATAAAATAAATCCCGTAAAAAATACACACCAATTGATTATTTAACAAACATTATTCATTTTGAAATGCTTATATATTGCATAACGAAATGTAGTTGACCATCATTATTTAACAAACATTATTTGGTTTGCGCATAACATGAAGATACTTACGTGTTACATGGAGTGTCTGTGATATCAAGTAAGTTTGTGAGGTTATAAGTTAAAAACAATTATCAGTGAGTGAAATAAACTATCACCCTTATTAAGTATATTATAAAGTCACGCATAATCAATGGTTATAAATAATTAATCAAACATAAATTAATTAATTAATCAAAAAAGATCTACCTTCAAAATTCGATCGCTTTAGGTCTCAAAACGGTTTAAGCAGTCCCCTCATTAGGCACATCATCGCAATCTAATCAATGTCACGGCTATTGGATACTTCAACAATATGTGATAGTGAATATTGGTTGTACGCCCATGTGGAATTTTGTAAAATGGTTTTGGGAGTTAGGGTGCCGGAGTTGTTTAACACGTCTAGTTATTGTAAAGAGTATTTATAGTGATAAGTAGTATTATTGTAATTACTAAAAATCATATCAATATCAATAGCTCATAACTAATTAGTTGCAGTGCTAACACTTATTACTATTATTACCGGACTCATACACAATTATTTATCTCAATTTCTATTAGTTTAAGAAAGAAGAAAAAAAAGCATAACGAGACAGTTACAACGTCACGGTAGTAACGAGGTACACCACAACGAGCTGATAACAAGCTGGCAGCAATGGGTATCACGAATGGCGAACCTCATGTTTGTTAGATAAGCACCGTAATGAGCACCCATTGCGGGTACGTGCTCTAATAATCAAGGCTATCATATAGTTGTGGTCTATATTTTAGGTTGTTACAGGCTTAGAAACTTGACCAAGGTGATTTGTTTCGCTTCTTTTTCATAAGTTCGAGTTATTTTTTCATTATAAATCGTAATAAGTCCGTTAGTATAAAATACATCAAAAGGATACATTTGTTAAAAATAAGTCATACTTATAAGCAAAACTAAACGAGTACCCACAAACTATAATCCTACTCACAATATTCATATTACTATATAAACTATTTAACATTCTCTCTTTAAGAGTTCTTAAAATTTAATTAACACAAAATCTTGAATTTTCATTTTATCTAAATTAATATTATCCACTTAATATTTTAACTTTTCCGCACTCTTTTTTAATTTACTTTTAACTTTTTATTCATTTAAAATATACTCTTCCACTAACATACTCTTACACAAACACAATTTTTCACTCACATCAACATAATTTCCAAAATTTTATTAACTTCTCTCCTCTTATTTTTTAAATATAAATCTTTTTTCTTATTTTAATTTCTTTTAGAATTTATTTTTAAGTTTAATAAAATAGTTGATGTAAATAAAAGAAAATTTGAAAAAAATGAATATATTGCTGTAGAAAACTTTTTCGTAACATTAAATCTCGCGAATAAAATAAAATTACATTTTTGAAAGCGATATAGTATAGACAGAAATCATTTACCGCTGCAACATTGTATGAGTATGACGCTAGTATTAGATTAATATGTATAAGTTGCGACTCCCTAAGACCCTAACTTTAACACAATCACCGAACTCACTTTTTAATTGCTTTTTTTAATAAAAAGATGCGGACTTGATATTTTTTCCTCAATGTTCACAGAACACGCTTTTAAATTGCTTTTCTTATATTTGAACTTAATGTATAGTGTTTTAAATTAGTTACACACGTCAAAAGTAAACACCTAATAGAACCAGTTAGAAGAGTGAAGACTATTATTGTTGACGGATAGAAAATGAACGGACGCCCGACTTTCAGGTTGGAAGATAGACAGAGCATAGATACGGAGGATCTATTACTTTCAAAGAACATAACCTCGTAGAACTTCTACGCCCTGTTCTCGAGTTTTAAGTAGCGTAGGAAAGAAAAAGAAAAGAAAGGAAATCATTTTCTTCCAAATCATCCCAATTTTAGAAGGATAGAGGGATAGTGAGCCATCTTCGCTAGCCGATCTGTCAGTTCTATAGGGTATGAAGCTCTTTCCTAGTATTGGGTTCAGGAATTCATGCTCGCAGGTAAAAAGACTAAAGAAAGAAGAACAGAATAGTAAGGTAACCAAGGTTGGCCCTGGGCATGACAAGTGGGGTGACCGCTTAGGGCTCGGAATTTTTAGAGGTTTATTTTTGTATACATGTGTATGTGTGTATATATATATATATGTGTGTGTGTATTTATTTTTGTAATAAAATAAGTTCTACAGTACTAGTATAATTGTTTTTTTTTTGGCAAAGACAAATTATATAAAAAACACTAGCAAGGAGCTAGCGAAAATAACAAAGAGTTACAAAATGCAATCAAAAGGCCTACAACACCAAACTATCCAATTCAAAGAAGATAACTTACTACCCCCTCTATGTTTCGACCAAAAAACGATAAACCTAGTAACTGACTATAGAGACAACGATTTTGTTCCGCTGCTGCACCGTTGAACGCCCTTTCATTACGAAATTTCCAGATAACCCATAAATAAGTATAGATTGTACCTGTGAACATTTCCTTCTTCCTTCCTTTAAGACACAAAGTATCACCCCAAAAAAACAAGTTGTCATAACAAGAAATCACATCTAAGTCAAGACACCACCAGGCACATAATTGACGTAATAAAGCAGATGAAACTCGACACCATCTGAACAGGTGATCTTCATCTTCCATGTTTTCTTCACAAAGAGGACAAAGATCATTGATGTAAGCAACACCTCTTTTGATAATGTTCTTCTTCGTTGGAAGTCTTCTATGCAAAGCTCTCCATGCTAACACATTTACTTTAACAGGCACCCGTCTAATCCAGTCGAGTGAGGGATTCCAACTATGTCGGAGAGACAAATCATCAAACGCATACCTCAAAGAAGCAGTGGAATACACACCTGATGGTTCTAGTGTCCAAATCCATTTATCTTGATCGCCAAGGCCTTCTCCTAATTTTAATTGCAACAACCCTGATGCACACAGTACTAGTGTAATTGTTAAGGAGTAGGGAGATGAAAAAGAAATAAAAAGATGCATTGAAAATTACAAAGCAATGTTCAAAATCATGCATATGTTCATTGGTCTTCGTTAGTTGTAACAATCAACCCTCCTAAAATCGTAATAAACTTTCGGTTAAACTTTTTTTATAAATCAAGAAGTTCACTCTGATTTTATCTTATTATAATTAAACGCAAATATTATTATTAAACTGGAGGCTAAACACAAAAAATATTAACTTTAGTTTTATTATTTGATTATTGTATTTAGCAAAATATAACACAAGATATTATTGAAGTAACTGTAATATTTTTTTAGAAAAGTTTATATTGTATATGCATTTGGCTTTTTTCTAAACAAAGATATATTATAAATGCATCTCAAAAGCAATAAGGATCAAAAATCTAAAATCTAATTTATATTTTACTTATCTATTTTCATAATATTTTAATACTTTTAGAGAGAGTTCTTTTCTTATTTTTGTCATATATTTGGACTGCCCTGAAGGTAACAAACACAAACCTAGACAAGGGTTATAATTGTTATAAAATAAGTATAATAAAGGAAACGATAAGACTAATAAAGTAACAAGTGTAGTATCGATTTTAAAGATTTTGCAAGTTATACTAAAAAGGTCCCAATTCTATACAGACCATTTTTCTCAAATATTATCCCGTTTTCTTTACAATTTTTACATATATAAACAAAGACTTGAAAAACAAATGCATAAGCTAATCTTTTGATTGTTTAATAAAAAATATATAATTTCCTTTAACATTTTCCTAGTTCAAATCCAAATTGTATTCATTTTCTCCGGTGTTTAATTAATAATTATTTATTTTGTGATAAAATATTAATTACCAGATTACCATTCTAGAGATAGAGAGTGACGAAGTAGGTAGTGACGTAGTGTTATAAGCTATAAGAGAGTAGAGACTACACCTTAATTTGTATTTCAATTTTAAATTGATTTTTTAAGGAAAAATATTTGATTGATATTTTATCATCAAGAGTTTACAAGACACTCATAGAAAGGCTCAAAGACGGAGACACTATAGAGTGACCTATCTCAAAATGCTATCCACAAAAACCATGATTTACATTAAGAATTGCAACCTAAAGACCCAAGGGGTTTGAAGACCAAGTGGACCAGCGATTTAATTTTGCACCTATTTTTTAACCAAAAAAGTGTGCGCTACTGCACCTCCGAGAAGATATCCTCCCGCCTAATCGATTCCTTCGTCGAGTCCTCAGCATGTAGCAATTTGTTCCTCCAATTCCAAACGAGAGATGATTTATCCAATTATGAAATTGATTCATCCAAGAAATATGTGTGTTTTATTAACTTATAACATAGCTTAAAGAGTGTTGTACCTTATATAAATGAACCAATTTGATAAGTGGAAGAATCACCTCCCATTCCAAACATCCCATATGAGGACAAACCCGCTGCCTTCAAAGGTCTTCCTTGAAGAAGGTGATGTGATTGACTTCGAAAAATTCAAGAACTCAGGGAGGGAGGCAAATGGCATGAAAGACAGTTTCATCCAACTAAAAACCTTTAGCCAAATCAGTACCACCTTGTAACACTGAAATAATTGGTGCTATAGAGATTCTTCTTAGTAGGTGCATAACAAACAGTTCGATTCTTGGATGGGAAGCCCTCTTGATGTTAAGTTTTGTCTGGTCAGTAAAGCATTTAGGGAGGCTCTCCAGTAGTAAATGTTAACTTTTGTTGGTAACTAAGGATTCTAAAACTCAACAGTGTTTAGAGGGGACTTGGGCAACCGGCAAGATCTGAGTAGAGCAGCTTGTCTACTGATTGTGAAGAGACCATCTGGTACTAGAGGCCAATTCCATGAGTCTGGTTTCTAAGGATCAAGGGTGATCGGTGCCAATGCTTTCGAGAGGAAAGACAGTTCTTTGATAGCCCTTCCTCTTGGCTCTTGGGGGTCTAGACCACATCTAGTTCGCCTTCCAAGTGTCACCTTCTTTCACCCATCTATCTGCTATGGAATAATTTTGAAAGGACTCTAATGCAAAAGGTCTAGGAAACACATCCCTGAGTGGTACATCTTGTGCTAACCAAGCCTCGGACCAAAACTTAGTGAGCTTCCCAATTCACCCATCAATTTTAAATTGGTTTGGACACGTCAAAAGTAAACATTTGATAGAACCAGTTAGAAGAGTGGAGACTATTATAGTTGACGAATCGAGGATGAGAGGACACCCATCTTTCAAGTTAGAAGATAGATCAAGCACAAATACGGAGGATCTATTACTTTCAAAGGACATAACTTCATAGAACTAGGGATGACAATGGGGTCGGAGATATCGGGGATCGCTCTCCCCATCCCCATCCTCATTCCCGTTCCCCACTCCAGTCCCTATCCCCGCCAGGGAATTGGTTTGCGTCCTTATCCCCGTCTCCGTCGGGTATCAGGGTTCCTCACAGGGAATCGGAGATTTTCTTAATCTACAAAATTGATTTTTCTAAATAAATATACATGAGAATTTTCATACAAAACTAGAATTAAAAATCTTACTTAACTCTTCTAACCGGTTCACATCAAAATATAATTAATCAAGTATCTTAATAGTTTCGTAAGTTAGATAATGTTCTTGATAAAATACGTAATATATTTACTAAATCATTCTATAATACACAAAGCATTATCAATTAAGTAAATGATTTCTCTAATATATATGCCCATGAAAGTCATTTATAATATTTTCATAGATGATTAAAGGCATATGTCTGATTTTGAGTCCTTAGTTTGTTATATATTAAAATTATTTATTTATTTTATTTTATTATGAAGAGTGATAAAAAATTAATGACCAGAGTTTGATTGTAGAGATGGAGTAGGTAGTGTTAATTAATTGGAATTGTTTTTGATATATAGTTGGGTGGCATATATGGGCTGGGGCTGGCCCAATTTTTGGCCGGAAACGGGGAGGATGATTTAGTAGTTTGTGTTGATGACGAAATAGGAAATTACTTGGAAGATGTTATTGGCTAAACATTTTGTGTGCTGTGGGTCTCCTTCCTTCTGCTTAAACCTACCTACGGCTGGCTCTTCTTCTTCAACCTTCTCATCATTCATCTTTTATTTTATACATACATACATATATATATATATATATATATTCTAAAAAGAGGAAAAAAACAGCCAACAAATTCAAGTAGCGACAAGCAAGCAAAGTCTCACTAAAGAACCGATCGATGGCATGGCGCCAAAAATGAAAGAAATTGATGAAGAGTGGGTCCAAGTGAATCGTGACTGCATGTATGCCTTTTGATACTAAACCTATCACATCAATCCCCACTCAAATATTGTAGATTCAAGTACACAATTTTCTCACCACAATCTTTGCACCAACTTTTGTAACTTTCTAACTCTCATTATATACCACCATATTTTTATTTTTATTCAATTTAGAGTTTATTACATAAAGTGTACATGACTTTCTTATTAAATTTCTATATATCCTTGCATACCAAACACACATTACTATTATAATTTTTTCCAAACAAATTTTCTTGAAACCACATCAAGATTTTAATTTATCCGTAAACAAACTTAAATATTCCTCATGAAAATTAGTGTTCTTGCACATTGTTTCCATGCTCGTGTTCATCACTTTTCTTGAACCCAAAGTGTCTGTGTATTTCATCTTCGAACACACAAGAACCCAAAACTCAAACAAGAAACTCATAATATGGATGCATTGGAACCAAAAACCAGAAAGATACACAAATGAATGTGCATACATTAATCCAGAATCAACGATTAATGCCTGATCATCTCCCAATCGCCGTCATGTAATTCCCGTTTTCAAATTGTAATAAATTATGATTATTCTATTTGTATTTCATTAATAAGAAGGAATTTCTCCATTTCTCATGTTTGATGATTATTTGTCATTTTTGTGATATTGAAGGGTGTTTGGACATTGAGATTACTATAAGAGAGTATAAATAACTCAATTTAGGGTACAATACCCTAGGTGCAATAGCTGAGAGAGAACTAAGAGAGAGATCTTCATCTTTTCTTTACTAAATTGCTTGGAATCACTTGTAAATCAATTAGGTATGATCCCTTACCTTCTTACGATCATATAGGTGTTAAGTTTTCACCAATTGGTTGGGATTTTATGGAGTTTTGGGGTTGCTTGTCTGTGTTCGAACATACGCATGAAATCGAGAACAAAAAAAATCCTAGAATGCTTTATACTTGATAAAAATGAAATAAACTGGTAGGGGTTTGTTGAAACGATGCTAGGAACCGATTGCAACAACAATGGGTTAAAATGGTTAAGTTTTAAAGACTTTGATTCTTAGGAGTCGGCTGTGTTCATAGAATCGTAAATCTTATTGCAATTGAAAAACTTGTGGGTTGAGTCCCTTAGAGGATTCCCCTTAATCGTGAAATGCAAATTGAAACCAGTGGGAAAGTTAAGCAATCATAAATCGCCTTAGGAGCAATCGTAAACCTTAAAGCAAACCTCAATCGAAAACTGTGATGAGTGCATCATGAATTAGCATTAGAGGTTGAGCCATAAAACAACTGACTTAGATGCATTGTAATTTGAAATCTCGAAGTGAATTGTAGTTCAGGACCGTGAATCTGAATTGTAAAGGAAAAGAATAAAAAATGTGAATTGAAAACTGAATCGTAAAACAAGGATTGAGAGCAGAATCACAAATCAAAATCGAGAAGATGGGAATTGTAAAACTTACAACCGTAATTAGGAATTAAAAACCATGGTTTAAGCTACGAATCATCGCTAGTGTATGTCACAGTCCGAATCGAAAACCTAGGCTACTATTGTCATACATATAGTGAACCTATAGTCGGTGTTTAATTTAGTGGAACCCTGTTTGTAGGTCTTTATCGATAAACGCATTTAACTTCCGAAGTTACCATCATTGTTGTTATTGTCTATTACAGCTGATCAGAAGAGTTTTTACTAACTTACTCATTATATTGTGATAACTGTTCATATGTGATATTGTACTGTGAAATGTCGATGCGACAACTATTCGCAGTTGGGCGCCTATTATAGCAGCTTTGGCAAACCATGTGCAACTGGTCATTTATACGCCTATGTGACTTTATTTGATTATGTGTACTTGTTACCTGGATATGTGCTAGCTGGTATAGCGTGTAAGTACTTTGTTAGCTCGCTAAGCTTTGTGCTTACTCGTGTTTGTTAAATGTTTTAAAGAGCGTCTCGTGTGGACAAAGGAAATGCGTCAGTGTGACAACTATTTCTTCCACAAACATTTCTATAAACTCCAATTTTTGTTAGACAATTTATAAAAAACATTTAATGTTTCATTTCATACTGTAAGTCACATGTGTAAGGCAGGTGATTGTGATTGGAACTCATTTTATGTATATTTGAATTAATTTTCTTTGGGAAGCTACACGTCACCATCATAGATATGAAGAAACCAGGAGATCGTCGACTAAAAAACAAATAAAAATCAAACCTTAGAGATCTTGAACCAAACCGACGACTGCGGATGAAATCTTACAAACTTGAACCCAAATGGGGGAAAATATCATTTTGCTATTTAGGTTTTTTGGATTTCGAGGGATTTATGATGTCAGAGATCGTGGAGAAGTATGCAATCGGAGATGGTGATAAGTAGTGGTGGTGGCTTCATTAGGTAGCAGTATGGTGGTAGAGTTGATAGCTTGTGGTCTTTGCTTAGAGACAACTTGAGAGAGAGAAAGAGGGCATGTAGTAGGGGACACCGGCGGTGGTCATCTTATACGGGGTGACGGCCGTGGTGGTATTATAGGTGTGCGGGACGTGGTGGTTTTCCCTTTTTTTCGTTGCACACATCACTCTACTTATAATAATTGAAGATTGGCACCAACATCATATCAAGAAAGTATGGGGTGTTATTTGGTTCTTTTATTCGGTTTTTGGTTTAATTGGGTATCTCATTTTTGAAAAATAACTGATAACCGTACAAGAAATTGGGTATTCGGGGTTAGATTATTGGGTATGGTTAAGATAGGATCTTAATAAAGTATAACCGAATAAGAGTTTGTTGGGGTTTTTTCGGCTACGCTTTTTAGTTGTTAGGCTCACTGGCTAGATGTTTTTTCATAGTAAGATCTTACATACAGTATAAAATCAATTGATAACTTGCAGGTATCACTTATCTAACTTTTGGGTATTAAAAATGAAAACTTTAATGGAGACACATTGATTATAATGATTTTTTTTGTTTTTTTAATGTAGATATATTTGCTCAAATGTAATACACAGACTATAGAGAAAAGAAAGCCCACAATTTGAATGAACAAGCATAAAAGCATAGATAGGTAATAGAACCACAAAAAACAAATCATGTTGTGGCTTATATCATATGAAATGAACTCAAGTAAGATATTTTTGGTGTTTATAGATATTGTTTTGATCTTGATTTGTAGAGAATGTTAAAAGATACAAAAATATTAATTAATATGTTTTATTCTTACTATTACTTTCATTATATTATTTTACTATCTTTAATGAGTATCGTGATATCTTGTTATTATACATTAACCTTTCAGAGATGGTGTTATATTGTAATTTGCTATGTCTTGTTTAATTTTCTACTATTTTCGTTTTTCAATGATCAACATTATTTTTATTTTTTATTTAATTTATATAGATACCTCTCTTTATTCTTTAAAATTTTTATACAACTTATCTTTTCTTCTCTTATATTATCATAAACATTTATATTTTCAAGATTCATACCACTAATTTTTCTATCTCTAATGGCATCCCATGACATGGAATGCAATGATTCTCATTTTCTACTTTGATTACTAACATTAACTACTTAATATATTAATATACAATTTCATGTTGGGTTTTAACGGTAAAAAACAAACCGTATTCATATACTGGAACACGTAAGTTTTAACAAAAATAATTTTTGCTTAAGTATAAAAAACTAAAACAATTTACAGGAAGTATAAATGGTACTTCTTTTATCTTTTTGTATAAATGTGAGATATTAAATAGATAGTAGAAAATATAACCAATTATGAAGTAAATGAGTTGATAAAGTAACTATTAAGCTAGGTGTATCATCCAAAATTCTATTTTTTCTTCTAAATGGTAGCATTGAATTTCACCACGCATTTTTTTTATCCTTAAAATAGCAGCGTTGCTTTGCTTTCTTTTTTTATTTAATTTTTTTATTTTACACCTTTTTAATAGTATTATAAGTAATTTGTTTATATGATTCTTTTTTAGAAACATTCTATATCCTACGTTTTCCAATCTCTTCTTTCAGCTTTTCAATATTATATCTATATTATTTATCAGTAAATTATATTTTTCAAAAATTGTAATACTATAAAATAAATTCCGTTTATAATAATTTTATTACGTTAAAAGTTTATATCGAAAAGTTATTAAAAAAGGAAAAGAAACAGTCTACACTAATCGGGGTCTGCTTGCTAAAATTGTTATATAATATTTATAAGTGACAATGAACAGTAACAACTCATAACTATTGTTTTTATTTTTTTTCACTATAAAACTCCGCTACAACGCGCAGATCAAAAGCGTCTCGTTAAAATCAAATTACGAAAAAGAATTTAAACAAATAAATGTTAAACATTTTAAAACCCCAAATGATCTTTGTTAAATATCAAACCTTTAAAAACAACAGTGTTCTTAATCGATGCAAATAAAGAAGGAAATATGAGAAAGATTTTTCTGATTGCTTAAACTTAATTACGTAATGATTGATATCGTATTTAAACTTGATTAGATAACCTATCTAATTTCGGATATAATCAGACTATTAAATAAGATAACTCATTATCAACTAATATTTGAAAATTATATATTATTATGTGAAAGATAATAATAGATGAAGAAAAAAAAGGTAAGTTGTATTAATAAAGTTTGTGATTAAATATATATTTATTTGAATAAAAAACAAAAATAACATTGACCGTTAAAAAATGGTAAACAATAAAAAGTTAAGATAATATATAATAATGTATTGTAACACTAATTCTAACAGGTTACTATATGATAACAAATATAAATTAAAATCATAAAAATAAATAATAATAACAATATAATATAATTTTAAGTAGTAGAATAAAAATATTAAATATATATGTATATATATATATATACACATGTACACACATACATAAATGTATAGACTAAATTATTAAAAAAATATTAAAGGACTAAATGCGAAACTATTTAAAAATCATAGGGACTGGGTTTGTGATGTTATAAAAGGGTAAAATGGTCATTTTGAAATATATAACACCAGCGCCGTTAGTTTTAATAACTAAAGGACCGAGATTGTGACAAATTATCAAATTAAGGGATCATCTTAGTAATTTTTTAAAATAAAGGACTAAATTAGTGATTTCTAATAAACCACATGGACCAAATAAGTAATTCACTCTAAAGATTATTTAAAAAATCAAATCAATACAAATTAACTTTAAACTTTTATATTAAATATTCTTTCATATAATAAATATTTTAACTTAACTACTAAAAATTGCATATAACTAGAAATATTAGATCTAAATAACATGCAACCTTAATTTATTAAAATTGTTAGATATTTTAAATGGGTAATATAATTAAAATAGAATAGAGTTATAAGGTCAACATTGTTGTTGGATTGTACTATCCATGTAAAATTTCATTGACACATTATAACTTAGAAAATAAACAAATCATAATTGTTTTAAAAACGGACAAGTTATTCAGAAAAAAAAATTCTTAACCGCTGCATTACGCGGTACAATATTAGTATATATATATATATATATATATATATATATATATATATATATATACACGTGTGTGTCGAAAACTTCGTACTCGATCAGCAATGAAGTGGCCGGGTGGTATGAGAAAGAGGATGATAAAATTTAGGGATTAGGGTTTATTAGGATTATATTTAGAAGTTTAATTAAGTTCTAATCAGTATAGCAGGGGTCATCATTTGTCCTTTTTTAATTTGAAACAAAATCATAAATTTTGATACCTACCTACCTTAACAACATACAATATTTAATTGAATTATTGATTGATTCATTGATGATAATTTTACAAAAGTAATTAAATTACTGTTTTTTTAATAGAGAATTTAGTAGGTTGGATTCGCAGTGACATCCATACAGGACAATATGCGAGCCCCAAGTCATAAATCATGAGGTAGTAATACCCTCCACCATTTTATTAGAAAAACCCCCCATTGTCCAGACTCGAACTCAAGACCAGAGCTATGAGCTAAAACCCTAATACCACTAGGTTACGCCTCTATTTCTACTGTTTAGTAACATTAATTTATCTTTCTTAATTAATTATAGCAACTCCTTTGACACTATATATCTTTTAAGTGGTGATTTGAAAAACGAACAAAGCTAACAAGACTAAACTAACAAGGATGTATAAATAAATAAATAAATTTAACTTTATTACAACTTCTAATTCTAATAAACTTTTTTTAATAAAACTTGTTATGGTGGGTTAACATCATCAGTCACTCACGAAATGTGGCAGAAATGAATCTTACATCTTAATTACAAAATTAGAGTTGTGTTAAATAAATTTCATTTAAAAAACACAGTTTTAAAATTTTAATATTCAATCACAGGTGATGCAGTATATAATCACATGTGATTTGTAAAAGCATCACATGTGAATTACGAAAAATTATGAAAATGTCATTTCGCTCAAATTTTTAAAATTTAATCTGGACCAATGATGTCATTAATCCAAAGGCTAAAATTATTCCCTTAAAACTATGAATTAATTATTGACTATATTAAACATTCTTCTACAAAATTAATCTAAAACCGCTACCATATATGTATGCAATCGATCATGATACTTTAAATAAAAGATCCAACACATCTCATACCTTGAATCAAATCATAACAAAAATGGATTAAAATATTAAGCTTTGAAGAGTTTGATTCTTAGGAGTCGGTTATGTTCATAGAATTGTAAATGTTCTTGCAATCGAAAACCTTGAATTGAACTAGAATCGTGAATTGTGAATGAATAAGGGAATTCTGAATAAAAAAGCTTGTGGGTTGAGTCCCTTGGAGGATTTTCCTGAATCGTGAACTGCAAACCGAAAACCAGTGGGAGAGTTAAACAATCGTAAATCGCCTTAGGAGCAATCATAAACCTCAAAGCTAACCTCAATCAAAAACTATGGTGAGTGGATCGTAAATCAACATTAGAGGTTGAATCGTAAAACAATTGAGTTAGATGAATCGTAAATCGAAATCTCAAAGTGAATAGTAGTTCAAGATCATGAAACTGAATCATAAAGGAAAAGAATTGAAATGTTTTCATGTGTATATCGTGTTATATACCGACTTATATGCACAATTACTGTGAATGGCTAGCTAAAAGCACTATGTTTATGATAATATATAATTTAAACCTATTTGAAAATAAAGAAAATCTTAATCAAGTTATTTGAGTATACTTGAAACCTGAATAGCTCACCCGCTACCAATCTAAATTGAATATGGTTTATCCAATTAACCCGAATTAGATACCCGATAACTGAATAACCCGACACGTATTACCCGAATTCATTTTTCTCTATTCAGCTTTTTCGTGGTCAGTTTTTTTTTCAACACCCCTACATGAGAGCATGGTTTCAGTGAGAGGAAGAGAGTCGAAAAATAAGAAACTCTAATCCGCAACAGTGGTGGTCATTCAATGGTGGTAGTTGTGGTGGTCGTGCATAGGTACGCAGTGGTGGCTGACGACATGGTGATATATGGTGAACGGCGGGCTTGAAGAGAGAATGTTGTTTTGGTGGTGTAGATTGGAGAAAGAGAGATATTAAGATAGGAAATGGGGGTGTTTGTTTGAGTGGCCTATTTGAAGAGTGAGGGCGTCTTGGTAACAAGGATACATAGGAAATTGACTAAAATACCATTTGACTAACAGTTAAACTTAATTGAAGTTAGTATAAATGATCAAATGTGAAACAAAGAATCACCCATAATAACTGTTTTGGTAATTTTTGAAGTTAAAGTATTAAAGGTGAAATTTTATGACAAATACATGAACCTTTTATATAATTAACTCTTAAATTTATTAATATAGATAATTTATTTTTTTGACGTTGTTTGGTGTACTCCACTCTCTCTAACATACACATGTTAATCAATAGGTCAACCCTCTTTTATACATTATAGGGTGGGAGTAGAATGATATATGCTATTTATTTATTTTATATTGTAAAAAGTAGATAACAAACTTTATTATGACCTATCAAATGAGGTAATCAAACTTTATTAACCGCTCACCTATAATGTCGATCTTCTTTGTCCTGATAATGTTAAAATTGAAAATTTAATTTGCCAGATTATAATATCAAAAGTGTAAAGTTTGGTTAAACAATAGGGGTGCAATTTGCTTTTTCTTAAAAAAACGAGGGCAATTTCGAAGAATATGAATCTAGAAATCATGGATCAACAAGAAGAACAATTGCAATCTGGAAATTAATTTATGCGCGCATGTTTAGGTGGTAGACTGGCACTGGCACTGGCCTGGCAGGTAATATATATCAACATCACAACATACATATAATATCTTACATGTGATATATAACAACATAAATATATAATTTCTAAAACACCCACCCACCCACCCACCCACGTACTAACTCACGTACATCAAGACAATAACTCAAGAGTATAAGAGTAGAGACGCGGTGGTGTGACCGGTTTGGGAGTGTGTGTGGTACTACTCTCTTAAGGTGTGATGGATGTGGGGTGGGCCACTTAGTTTTTTTAATTTTTTTTTATTAAATTTCGATTGGTTAGTTGGGTAATATGTGGGTCTCATAATTTAGTATGGTAAGAAATGATCACTAGAAGGCTAAATGGTTGATTAAATGATAGTAAAAAAAAGTTAATGTAACGATGTGATGAGTGTGACTCTATATGACCACTTCTTATACTCTTAGGAGCTACCTGAAGGTCATCGTTTGTCGTACATTTATTTTTTAATTTGAAACAAAATCATAAATTTTGATACGTACCCACCTTAACAACAAACAATATATATTAATTAATACCTATATTCATTGACCGATTGATTGATGATAAATTTAAAAAAAGTAATTAAATTACTATTTAGTAACATTAATTTATCCTTCCTAATTAGTTATAGCAACTCCTTTGACACAATGAATATATTAATCACATAAATAAATAATATATTAATCACTTCACTTGAAATAATAAAGAGAATGCTTAGTTAGCGGTTGGAAACCTTTATAAATAATATATGAAACCTTTAATTAATTAATTAATTAATGTCAGTAAAATGTATGCAAGTATAGCCCGAGTCTTTGATTCTTTAATATATCAAGGTCCATAGAGTTAAAGTCCTGCAGCCCATTATTAGCAACCCATCAAATTTTATTTTATTTATACTTTTATCTTGTTAAATAGTATTTTGGGCATTCATTCAATTCATTAACCAAAAACCATTATTATTATTATTACTAAGTTAAATATCCATGTATTACACGGATTGATTGTAAAAAATATAAATAATAATAATTTAAAAATCTATATGTTCAAACAATAAAATATTCTAAAGAGTTTCCTAACAATAAAAATGACTAAAACGTGACATGAATGTAAGTAAATCTAATCTTTCAATATTGAAGGAATGACAGAGACAAAGAGAAAAGGGCTTAAAAAGAAATCTCAGCGTGACTATACATGTGCTGGATAGATTCTACTATGAAATTGATTTTTTTAAACTAAAAACATAACATTCGCAGAAAATCATATTCAAAATACAAGTACAGAGGCTCCTTATACGAATCTAGAGTCAATAGGTTAGTTAAGAAATAGACTTACAAAGCCAAACCATTAGTATTGGGTTCATAAGCGTCCAAATGGTAGGGACTACCATACTTTGCAAGGAATAGCTTCATATATGGGTACTCATCCATAATAGCAGCTACACTGCCTTTCTTGCTTTCTTCTGACAATGCCCTTGCGTATTCATCTAATGAGTTATGGGGTATAAGAGAAGGATCCTTGAAATTTGAGTTGTTAATGATAACTCCAATAAACATTGCTTCTGAAAAGGTAAGTGTGGAGAAAGAGAACCAGAGGACACTTCCAACTACATCTTGCCATGGACCTTGGAACTTTGTATTTATAGGATATTCAATGAGCCATATTGTTACTCCGATTACGAAAAAAGAGCAAGTAGCTGTAACCCACATAGAGGTATCAAGTGGCTCCAAAAACCACCACATGTTTCTCTGGTTATGACCATCTCTCGCTACCGTCCCAACACCTAAATCGGTGTAAGGAATTGTAAAGTCAACATA
Source organism: Dittrichia graveolens (assembly GCA_038502395.1). Lineage (NCBI taxonomy): Eukaryota > Viridiplantae > Streptophyta > Magnoliopsida > Asterales > Asteraceae > Dittrichia > Dittrichia graveolens. The sequence continues at coordinate 111,568,506 of JARJIL010000002.1, forward strand.
TAAGGATCTATTAGCAGTGATCATTGTATGGATCACAAAAAACAACTTATTCCTTGTGTCAATTACATGGATTGATGTACTTGTAACTTGGATCTGCTTATTGAATGTGATTATAAGATATTGGCTATAAAATTATATAATCAACAGTAATAAAACACATGTTAATTGTCTTGAGTATTTGAAAAGTTATAATAATTTAAGGAACTAATACATGAAATAACCAAAAGAACAACCTTAAAAGTGGAAGAGAAGCTTTATTAGATGAGAGTAAATATCTTTTCTAAGAATTTGGGTAAATAGATACTTTCATTGTGTCTAAAAGTGTAAATAATTAGATAACTGTTTACAAATATATCTTAATGTTGTCATGTAGAAGAAGCAACCAATTAGATTCTAAACAATAGCATTAGCTTGATGCAAGGTAAGTGCTACTGTAAATGGTAATTAGATTGTTTACGGTCAATACCAGCGAAACAATGATAAGATCCTACTTTTCATATGTGAGATAATAGAATAAACTATGAAAACACAAGTGAAAGAAAAGAAAAAACCTCATGGAATTTGCAATCTACATCATATCCCCTGCATGAGAGAGTTACTTTGATAGGACTAAAAAAACAAAAGTTGCAATATTTCAGGAGATCATGAATACATGTTGAGCCTTTTTAACTCTTATGTGACTCCAGTTTTTCATGCCAAACTCCTAATATACATTTTAATTTAATTTCATATTGATGCAAAACACAAACTTTATACTTGTTCAGAAGCATTTAAGTTCACTGAGATTTGAAGTCAAAACTAAATTTCTTTTTACTACTTACAAGCTACAATACACATGAAGATGGACACGCTAAAGAACTATTAACATCTTCCAACAAAAACCTTCCACAACAAAATCATATAGCAATAGTCTCAATGGGGAATTTTAACAAACACTTGGTGTTCATCTAAAAAATATTATATATATCAGACATTCTCAAAGTCGCTTAAATAATCAAATCCACGAATCTGTTACAGCTCTCTTCCATGTGGCTTAGATACAAGAATGACAAAATATACAAGCTTCAAATAGTCAAATCTTGAATTCAAACATTTACGATTATATCAAAAGAAAACGATTTAACATGCCATTCCATGAAATCAATTACCTGTGGGTACAACTATTCATCTCTCAACTTGTTTATCTGCTCATTGATGTTATCCACAACCCTTCGTAGTTAGGGTTTGTGAAGCTAGATTATATTTGAACAAATGACTAACAAAGAGTAAAATTAAGGTTCATTTGAAAGGTGGATGAGAAATTAGGGATTGATGTGTGACATAAGACATTAGGGTTCAGATTTGAAACCTGATATGAGAAACGATTCGAAGCAACTGAATACTGATATAACTTGAAACTAACAAATATGAATTGAATAGGGTTTCAGAATTAAAATAGATGAAGACGATGATGAAACACCCAAAACCTTTGTTAGCACATTCATGTTGCCATCTTTACATGTAAAGTTATGGCATGAGTATTCTGAGAGGGAAAGAAAGAAAAAGGCGAATAGGCGATGAAGAGAGCGGCTCATAGAGAATTGTAACCCAATCGAAGGAACATGAAAAGACGAGTGAGAGAGCAGTGCTAGAGAAGGACGCGTGTCAATACCTCATTAAGAGCTAAGGAGCGGGAAAGTAAAAAAAGAGCTTTTAGAAACATGCCACGTGTTGTAGCATTTACTTATTTATAGTAAAGAAAGATTATTATTACTATTACTATTACTATTACTCACATCAAACTTTGTAATTAATTTTTAAACAAGTTTATTAGCTTCAACAGTCGACTTTATTATATTCTACAGATGATTTTACATGTTGATGAGGAGTACATCTGAGAAACTTGTTTACTTTTTCAGTGAGGCCCTGTTAAAAACTTAAAACTTGAAACAATATTATTTTATTATGTTAAGTTTATGCTAAGAAATTATTTTTTTATTCAAATTTTTATTGTTTGTGTAAAAGTAGTTTTCGTTTGAAAAGTCTTGAAATTTTATAACTTACCTCAAATCTTTTTGAGGATCGATTTAAATAACATTTTTTTGGTTTCTTAAAACTTTTTGTATTTTATTTATTATTTTAAATCAGCAATAAAGAGATTATGATCCATCCTTGATTAGTTGATTTTACATTTTTATCCTGTGGACCGCCAATTTTACCATTACTTCCATTAAACGAATTTGCACATTTCGGCCCAACACAAGCATTCCAAGTTCACTTACAATAACAATTATCACTTTCTATTTGGATGGTTTCTTGACTAACGGTTGCAACCTGACCAATGATCCATTTCCTAGCCTAGTTTTAAGCAGAACAACACAATCTTAGTCCAGAGCAGTACCTACGTACTTCTCTTATGGGCTCGAGGCAAGGCAAACAGCCCGTTTCGCTTACCAAAAAATTAACAAAAATGATTCATATACCTCAAATATATGACTAATTAAAGATATATATATCTAATAATACGATTGAAACACATGACACAAAGAAGATGATTAGAAATATAGATAAATGTTCAATATAGTCCTAATTTAATTTATAGTTTTGAAGGACAATTTATAGCTATTAGATTTTAAGATTTAATGTTCCAGATTCAATCTTAAATTATAATCAAAATTAATATATTTATATGAAGGAGGGCATTTATGACTTTTTAACTATTGATCTCCACTTTCTCTCTGTTCTAATTTATTTAAAATTAATTATCTCACAAACCGTTAATCGTTGGACGAAACGAATTATACCGTTGCGATCCTCGTGTTCCCCTCTTTTATTAGAGAGGTCACTTGATATACTTTCGACAAAATAAAATTTCTCATTTTGTTAAATTGAACTTAAATTTTATTAAAGTATAATCATATGTGATTCATAGAGGTGTGATCAATATAGTCTTTATAAAATCATAGTTTGGTGTTTGATAATCCGGCGAAATTCTATGGTTTAGTAACAAAAAATCAACAATTGAAAGTGATTCTAAGTTATTAGTTGTTTCATAACACATGTGATTATCTATCTCTTATACATGCATATAATTACAAGTGATTTGATTAAATGCAACATTTTTATGACACATATTTAACAGAATCAATCACATGTGATTGTGTATTCAATTACATGTGATTTTGTACAGAATCACATGTGATTGAATACCAAAAACATAGGATTTGGTATTCAATCACATATGATTGCATATTTAATCATCTGTGATTTTGTACAGGATCACACGAAAGTTTGTACAGATTCACATGTGAATTCGTTAATATTTATATTTCGTTTATATCTATCTTTTGTATTTATAGTTTAAAATTTTACTGTAATCTAATCACTTAATTATTATTATAAATATTTTCTTTTTAGATATAAACAAATTAATTCACACACATGTTTGTGTTAGCATTTGCCGGTGATAGTGATGAAAATAGATATAGCGATTGGCACTTCGTGATTATTTGGACCAAAACAAAGGGAGGTCGTAATTTTATGTCAAATATTTTAAATACGGGATTTTCTCGCATCTAACCGTATATACAAAACACTTAAAACTACGTAGTGTTGCTAAAATCTCGTCTCCCATTTCACTAAGGGTGCGTTTAGTATAGAGAATGGAATTGCAGAGAAATGATAACAGAGAATGGAATTGCAGAGAAAGAGAATTAGTCTGGAGAATGGAAATTAACTCTTCTGTTTGGTAGCACAGAGATTTCAGATGAGAAATGTAATAGAGAATTATATCTCTTGTTTGGTACAAGAAGAATTCAACAGGGATTACAACCCATTTATCAGAATTCAAAGACTCGGAAATTAAAAACTACACATACTAAAACTTAAACATGTTTATAGCAATAAAACTTGCAGCATGCCACACCCATTTATCAGAATTCATAGACGCGGAATCCATATTATGACTCATTCATAAGCTAATCCTCATATCATATCAATCAAATTGCATTATCTCCCAAAATGATCAGATTAACCAATAGCCCCTGGAAACAAACAAAACACACAAACTAGACAGACCAAAACAAATTATGAGAATTCAAAAACAAGGATCTGAACTTAAACAATACAACACGGAGACCTACCAACGACGACGATACACACGGAGCCCTAGCAATGGCCGACGGTACACACGTAGGCAAAGCCATAGACGGTGGAGAATGGAGAGAGACGAGGGTGGAGACCGGAGAGAACGAGAGTGTTGATCGAAGAAAGACAAATCAGAGGAAGAGCAGGAGAAATACGAGGGACTGGGAAAAGAAAAAGGCACCGAGAATACTGAGCATCAATTCCCACCAATTCTTTAGACACGAGGGAGAAATGAAAAGAGAGAAAAAGAAATGATTTTTTTCCCAACCTACCTTTTCTCTTTGTAAATAAACAAGAGAATTGTTTTCTTTTCCCTTTCTCTACTCTTATTTCTCTTTACCAAATACCCCTAAGTAATTAAATTAATAAATCCTCTAATATCTCAAACAATATTCGTACTTGTTCTTTGTGATTTATTTCTTCTCCAAATAAAAATAAACATCATCGACTTTCTCTTTTTTGTTAAAATTCCCCTCAAACCAAATACCCAAAAACACATGATCATTAAAGCTTCAATTGGAGGCAGAAACCCAATACCAAAAATACGTCATCGTTGTTACGATCAGTTTAATTTGTTATTTAATTTTTAATTAATTACGTTCAACCTCCATTGCTTCTGATTGAATCCTACGTAGGTGATTATTTTACTTATGGAGAATTAACAGTAAGTTGGGTTCCTCCATAAAAAATGTCATTTTTTTACCTTATTATATTTTTATTATTATGAATATCTCAATGGCCCACCACAAAAACTCAAAATTATGATGATAAATTATAGCTGCAAATTGGGCTGTGTGGATTTATCTCATATTTTTCTATTATCATATCAGCACTATATTATTTTTTCTTCTATCTTTTTCATCCCATTCCTAACACTTAAACTTTCACATCCATCCCCCTCCAACTACCTAAAGGAAAAGGAAAAGGAAAAAAAATAAATATATAAATAGTCCAATGGAGAGGAAGGAAAAAATATCTTAGCGTGGGTGGAAATCAACCGAGACACTCACTTGAATTTGAGAGGGTGGGGCGATGGTGTTCATGACCCTCACTCTCCAACAAATTAATTTTAATTATGCAATCTTAACTATTCATTTTTGTAAAATTTACAATCAAATTTTGACATTTCTTGGTTAAAACTAGATTCGATTTTGAGTTTAATTGGAATAATTTTTTTTAGAGATAATTTCATATATGTCTTTCTTAAATATCACAGTTGCCCATACTAATTTATAAATATCATATTTACTCTTTATAACATTTCAAAATATCATTTTTAACCTTTAGTTTTATCATTTTAAAATATCTTCTAAACCATTTTTAATTCTTTTTAATTTTAACCAGTAAAGATTTGAATTTATTCCCTGCTTGTTATAATAACGATCGATTACTTGTACAGGAAATAAAATCTCATATCTCCGTATCATAATACCATATTTTTGCAGTTACATATGCTCTCTCTCACCTTGACGCTTCCACCGCCTGTCTAGGGGTTGACGCCGTCTGTCGTAATTTTTTAAATTCTCATTGCTTTTGCGTTTTATAACTCTTTAATATCTTTTTATTAATGTTTAATATTTAAATTTTTTTAAACCAAAGCGTGTATCAAACGGACATTTAATCTAGTTTTTAATAAACGAAGAAAGATGATTATGTATAAAAACTACGTAGTTTTGAGGTTTCACATGTAAGTTTAGATACGAGACAATCACATATTCACTTTTCCCATATGTATGTAGTTGTAACTCATTCATCTCAATTAATATCTTAATTTTGATTTGTAGCCATAAATTTTGTTAAAAATTTAGTAAAACGTGTCAAATTTAACTCTGCCTTGTATGGGATGTACTAAGTTTTGATTATCAATGATTATATTTTTCTTTCACGATTGTAAACAATTAATGAATACTTCCACTATATGTTCTTGATTTATTCGTTGCCATTGAACGACTCTCCCATATATGTAAAACATGGGATTAAACTCTAACTTATCTATACAATCGGATTGGTAATCATCTAATTACCGATCCAAATAGTTAACGGCCGGGGTTCAACTAATAATCATATAAGTTTATCGATCACCAACAACTGCAACGTTTTTCATCTTGTATTAATTCACTTAAGGACAATTTTTGGTCAGTTGAGACATGCATGAGAATCCAAAATTTGATCTTGTCAAAGCCTGCCAGCATGCTTAATTTGAATGATAAACTTATTAATTAATTAATTAGCTAGCTGTTTTTTCAAAGATCACCAACCAACATATATAGACTGAAGGATTATTAGCATTTAGCAGTAGAATAATTAACACATGCAACAAACTAATGATCGCGATGGATGAAAAAACTAAAACAAATTCATTTAGGTACGTAGCTGAATGAATATGATCGATCAGTTTCTGTATATATCAATGGGTTTCAAGTTACAAGAAATTAAAGAACTCAAATTGGCGAGTTCTTATATATATAGTGAACATAAATTACCATACATGTAATTAGTAACTAAGAATAAAAGAAAGAGAAGAAAGGAATAAGCCTGAATTGTGTATTATATATATATATATATATATCATGGACAAATAATTGTTTGATCTTGAGGAGAAACAAATTGGGTTTGTTTATAAGGATGAAGCATATTATGGCATGGAGATGGACCAGAAGGTGGCACAGGTCCTCTTGGTAACCTAGTATTCCACAATGCATCCTGACCAATATCAGCTTCATTCCCTTTCATTACTCTTGCTGCACTAATTCCTGTTCCTAATAACACGATTGCGGTCGCTAAAACAAGCTGGATTAACAACACGTGATGCCGCCTTAAACCCATTGCTGACACCTTCTTTAATTGATAACCTACTGACCGGTGATCGATTGATATGATGATGGTCCGGTGTGGAAGAATGATAAATATGATTTCGTGTTTCTTTGTGTACGTGTTTGTGTCTATATATATATATATAGCTAGAGAGATTGAGAGAGATGTGTCAGTGTGTGTTGGGGTAGTTGGATTTGAACGCCGTAAGTATTTAACTGCTGAAAAAATATATATGGATTGACTTAATGTGCTAAATTTATTAAGTGCTCAATTTACTTGACTTTGAAAATTAGGTAAATATATAGAGGCGAGTTGAATTGGCTACCCGTAAATATGGTGGTTTTGTACGTGAAGCTGATATATTATAAAAAAATAATAATAACAACCATATGTGACGCGTGTGCCGATATTTGTTTAAGAGAAATGATATATTCTTCTATTTTTAATTTGTTTCTATTCCATCCTCCTACCTATTTAATATTTGACATGTATAATGCATTAATTATTTTTTCTCATATCATCCATTGATTTTGATACTTGTCTTGATCAAATGAGTAGGAGGATAAGTAGGAAAAAAAGTGTAAAAGTATGGTTAATTTCTATAAAAATGTAAAATATTTTTATGAAAGATAATTGACTGTTCATCCATATTTCAATATATAGTTTCAGAAGCTCAAACCTTATTTCGATGTTCATCCTTCTATGCAGATCAAATGAAAACACCTTTTAATATAAGAACTTAGAGAATAATTTATAGTCCTTTGATGATCTTTATTTAATTGTTGATCATATTAAACTTGGTTTAATTAAGGTATGTTGAATTTTTATTTATTTGATTTAATTAAAGTATATTGAGTTTATACCCAATTTATGTAAATAAATAATGGGCAAATTGCACGAAAATACAACAAACTATGTCAATATTGTCATTATATACAACCAACTTTATTTTGTATTTAAAAATACACACAACTTATAAATTTGTTTCGTTGTATACAAGTTACCTATGACTACCGGTAACCTACCAAAAAATAAAAAAACTTTGGTACCTAAAAATACAAGAAACTTTCAAATTTTATTCATTGTATACAATATGTAACCGGTAACCTGGTAATCAGGTCACCGATTGTATATAATGAATCAAAATTGTAAGTTGTTTGTATTTATATGTACAAAATAAAGTCGATTGCATACAATGACAATATTGACATAGTTTATTGTATTTTCGCGCATTTTGTCCATAAATAATTGGCCTACAATGTTCTCATCGTTCTCTATTAAAATGTGTTATCACCGGATCCATCATCTCTCTATATATATATATAATATATATATATATATGAGAGTGTTCAAATGAAAACTGCGAGAACCAATCCTAGCCCTTGATTAAAATTAATCAATTACTAAGATTTTTTGACGCCTCATTAATGACTCATTATTAGCTCATTATTTACACATTAATGAGGATTATTTCGGAAAAATCAAGCCCAGCAAATTAATGACGGCTCATCCGGACGCAATTCAAGGTTGGGTAAATATATAAATTACCAAAATACCCTTATTAATGAGTCATTAATGGCGTTAAAAACTATTCTCGCAGTTCTCGTACGAAAAACAGTTTTCATTTGAACTTGTATGTGTGTATATATATATAGAGAGAGAGAGTAAGAAAATTGTATATAGCTCCATGAAACAACAAATGGCTTTAATGATAATGTATTGGTGGCCATCCATAGAAGCATTGAACTTCGTAAAAAGAATTCATTGGTTGCATTTTATATCATTGAATATATGAATTACTAAAGATTCGGCCGACACCATAGAGTTAGATTCTTTTATTTATAAATTTGATTTATTCATTGAATATGCAATATCTTTGAAGCTATGTTACAAGCTAGTTAGTGAAGAATATGTTTGTTTTGGATAAATCAACTTTACAAGTGAAAATATCTATCCCCCATGTATATATAGTATATCATCACGGCTTTTCGTTGTGCGCTTTACATTAAATTTTTTAATTGTACAAAAATACCGTTTTGATTCTAATAAGGATGTTTTGAAATAGATAAGAAATGATTGGCTAGAAACGGTTCTCACGGTTCTCGTTCGAAAAATAATTCTCATTTGAACCGCTCTCTCTATATATAGACACACACAATACATGCATGTGTCACTACATGTGTACAAACTTTTAAACACTAGAAAACTGGAACCTACATAAAACGAGAAATTTTCAATTAAGCATTTGTTTCATATTTGCTAATGTTTATTATCTTTCATGACGATTCAAAGTTTTTTTCTTTCATTTGAGAACCATTTTTATTACGAGAACCGCGAAAACCAATCTTAGTCGTCCAATTCCTCCTCCTTCAATTGGATTGCCCACCCATGAATTCTTTACATGCACCCTGCCACACTCAATCCCCCACGCTCTTCATCCATGAATTCCATTATCCAAAATGAACGGCTAAGATTGGTTCTCGCGGTTCTCGCAATAAAAATGGTTCTCAAATGAACCTTCCCCTATATATATATATATATATATATATATATATATATATATATATATATATATATATATATATATATATATATATATATATATACTAGCATTGTACTCGCGCAATGCTGTGACGACAAATAATTTCTATTTTACATCATGTTGCTTTTAAAAATGTAATAATATGTTATTCGTGCAATTCAATGTCACGAAAAAGTATCGTACAATATCAGTTTTTTATTTATTTATTTGTATCAACTATTTTATTAATTTTAAAACTAAATTCTAAAAGACATTAAAATAAGAAAAATATTTATATTTATGAAATAAAGAGTGAGAAGTTAATAAGATTTTGAAAGTTATGTTGATGTGGGTGGAGAGATATTTTAAATAGATAAAAAGTTAAAGTAAATTATGATAGAGAATGAAATGGTTAAAAGGGGTATTTTAAAAGTTGAAGTAAATTAGGAGAGAAGATGAAATGGGTAATAAGGGGTATTTTATTAAATTCAAGTTACTTAAAATTAAGAGTTTTTTTAAGATTATAAATATATTATAAATGAGTAAGATATATATATATATATATATATATGTATAATCCAATACAATTAAGAATGTTCATGATGCTTTTTCATATAATCACTTATGTTAAAAAAAGGAACTAGTAATAAAATTTCCTCAAGCAACGCCTCTTTCCTCAAGCATTTTTTTTTCCCTACATTTCCATTAGTAACAAAATTTCTAGTCATAAATAAATACGTTGAAAAAATAATTTGTACATATAAATATATAAATCTAACTTTCAAAGGATGCTAACATATTGCTGAATTAACCACCTAGCTTATCGTGTTAGGAAAAATTAATCATGAACCTTGACCATATATAGAAAGATCGAAAGAGTCAAAGAGGGCACGACGTAATTAAAGAGATATTATTTAGTAAATTTGATACGTACGTACAAATAATCTATAGTCCGTAGGTTTTAGTTATATATTTGCATCATAATAGCTATACAATAATTAATTACCATATATATATATATATATATATATATATTTATAAAAAAATTAAATTATATTTGTGGAATGAAGTCACTTACGTTCGTACAGTACACAACAATATATTTTTAGATCCAATGGACTTGGTTTGTGAATCAACCCGTGTTCTGATGATAGCCTAAAAGATGTTAAGTTTTAAAAACAAAAACAAATTAATAATCATCTTTAATATATATTACAAAATAATATATAATTATTTACTAGATCCATATAAAAGTCAAATATATTTTACAACTTCATGTTTTCAATACATTGTTGACAGGTTACATATCATCTTCGATCTCTTCTAAAATACATATAACTTAAAATAAGTATGATTAATGCAGTTTTTGTGATCAGATAACATAAAAATATAGACAAGTATTTTAATTTAGACCCAAAAAAAAGAGTAATACTATACTGAAAACTATTATAGAAATTAAAATATTTTGAAACAGTTTTCTGATCAACTTTATTCCAAATTACTAAGTTCTAGTTTTCTATGAACATATATATATGCAGCTTATATTGACTTCCTAAATCTGACTGACAATTGCAAGAGTTTTTTCTTTAATTTCTTGACATATATTTCATTTTCCATCAAGTGATTTGGGTATATAAGAATTAAATATTTGATATTCTTATACATACATACATGTATATATGTATATGTATGTGTGTGCATATGATTAATAAACAATTTCTTGGCTAAACACTTTTCAAAATGTAACCAATTAATTGTAAGATAAGGTGGACATCAAGTCCAAATTATAAAAAGAAAAGTCCAAAAATGTATTTTTCCATATCACCAACCACTTTGTCGATCATCAGGTCTACATTTTCATGCCACTACCAAACGCAATGCAGCACACAAATTATATAATAAGACTTGTACCTATTCAACGCTTCTTTTCTTCCCTAACCGCTCCATATTTAACTAGTGAACTAATCATACTTAAACCTAGCTAATAATCGATTACAGTTTTCAAAACCTATCATACACTACATTACATTGGTCAATTTAGATTTTTAAAGAGTTCAAATAGAATCATCCTATATGATACGGGGCTCATTTAAGTGTCACATTTCAAATTTTTCTATGTAATCTTGTTGGATCGAATCTCGATTTATAACACACTATTCATACCAAAGTTTCAGATCAAGAAATCTATATAAACTTCTCTGTATATATTCGAAGTTTTACAACGTGTTCATCATCATAGATTACATATTTCTATACATTCGTATTTATAGACACACATATGACGGTTATTTTGCCTTAGCCGCCGGTGACGGTTATCGGGCTTTAGCCGCCGACAGTTACTCGCCGGTGGGGGTGGGGGGCGGCTTATAACACAAATACATAATAATAATAATAATAAGCTAAAGTATTTTATATACTAAGTTAATAAATGATTGAGATTAATCTTTCATTCTCCCCCTTAATCTCGATCATTTTGTAGTAGATCCTTGATTCTCAGTAGTTTGTCTCATAATACCAAATCTCATTCTTGGTAATGGCTTTCCAAGTATATCTGCACGTTGTTGATCTCCACTAATGTGCTCGACAACTATATCATCTAATTATGGTGGCTCCAACTGACTCACTCCTTTGGCTAACTGAATCTCTCGTTTGTCCTCTCGTGTTGGCCGTTTGACCTCCCATATTGTTGGTAGTCTTATCTTTGCTTTCTTCAATCACAGTATCTTCATTCTTGTGCAGTTGTCTCACATAACTCCACTTTGTTTTCTTGTAGTCATCTCACATAACTTTACTTGAATCCTGCACTCACTGCACTGCACTGCAATTCCTGGTTCGTGTACTCACTATGATTTTTGCACTCTCTGTCATTGTTTCTGCACTCACTGCAATGGGTTTTGCACTCACTGCAATTGATTTTGCACTCACTGCAAACGTATCGCCCATGTGGTATAATTATTTGACTTTAATATTGAACATTGGAAATGAGTTGTTAATCCCATTTCTTTATTTTTGGAAGTTTTCACTTTATTTACATCACCTTCAGTCATTTAAAAATTTAAATGTTAATAACCCTATCCTTTAAAATTTTATTTGTTTATAAATTATATATATCAGTCGAGAGAAAAGAAATTTGTGGTTCAAATTTGAACAAAAATTTTTATTTGAATCTGATTATCTTAAAAGAATTTTTAAATGGGCTTCTACTATTTTCAAATAATTAAGGTGGCCTTTATTTGAAAACTTGTTTTTTTCAATTTTCAAAAAAATTCCTTTTATAAAAACTTTTGCCTTTTGCTTTGCCTATACGAGAAATGTTCAATATAGTTCTAATTTAATTTATAGTCATGAGGATAATTTATAGCTATTAGATTTTAAGATTCAATTGTCTAGATTCAATCTTAGATTATAATCAAAATTTGATATATTTGTATGAAAAAAGGTATTTATGACTTTTTAACTATTGGTTCTCACTTTCTCTCTTCTCTAATTTATTTAAAATTAATTATCTTACAAACCGTTAATCGTTAAACGAAACGAATTATACCGTTGCGATCCTCGTGTTCCCCTCTTTTATTAGAGAGGTCACTAGATATACTTTCGACAAAAATTTTTTTTCTCATTTTGTTAGATTGAATTTAAATTTTATTAAATTATAATCACATGTGATTCACAGAAATGTGATCAATATAGTCTTTATAAAATTATAGTTTGGTGTTTGATAATCCGGCGAAATTCTGTGGTTTAGTAACAAAAAAATCAACAATTGAAAGTGATTCTAAGTTATTAGTTGTTTCATAACACATGTGATTATCTATATCTTATACATGCACATAATTACAGGTGATTTGATTAAATGTAGCATTTTTTTGTCACATATTTAACAGAATCAATCACATGTGATTGAATACCAAAAACATAAGATTTGGTATTCAATCACATATGATTGCATATTTAATCACATGTGATTTTGTACAGAATCACATGAGAGTTTGTACAGATTCACCTGTGATTGAATACCAAAAAACATGAGATTTGGTATTCAATCATATATGATTGCATAGGGGATTGTTCAAACGAGAACAATTCTTATTACGAGAACCAATATAAAAGACATCGAATTCGAAGGAGAACACATCTGGACCTTTGATAGAGGAGATATGGTGTTGCTAGTACACAATATATGCATTCATGGGTAGACAATGCAATTGGATTGGGTGAAATTGAATATGTACATACATGTATAAACGGTTTTAAGCAAATGTTGATTTTTTAAGTAAACATTCAAAATTAATAAACGTTAAATGATATACAATTTAAGAAGATAAAAAATTTAGTAAAACAACACATGTAATATTGTTATGAATCAAATGTGATTGTACATTAATAAAATTTAAGTCCAACCTAACAAAATGAAGGAAAAAAAAGTTTGTCAAAAGTATATCAAGTGACCTCTCTAATAAAATAGGGGAACACGAGGATCGCAACGGTATAATTGGTTTCGTCCAACGATTACCGGTTTGTGAGATAATTAATTTTAAATAAATTAGAGAAAGAGAAAGTGGGGACCAATATGTAAAAAGTCATAATTGTCCTTCCTTAAATCAATTTTAATTATTATTTAAGATTAAATTATAGACCATTGATCTTGAAATCTAATGACTAAAAATTGTCCCTCAGGACTATGCTTTTATTAAGGATTATATTGAATAAAACCCTTGCCTATACGCTTTCTTAGGCAGAAAGCAATGGTGGTTTATCTTTCCAATGTGCCGCTTTGTACATCAACGTGTGCGGTGGTTTCCTTCCCCCTTTCAAAACTAGGTTTTGTTCCTTTCTTTTGCTCCACTCCTCTCGGTGGTAGCCCTCCGGTTCTTCACTGGAACCAGGGTGTTCCCTTAAACGCCGCCTCAACAATCCCTCTGATGGGTTTCTTCTGTACGGTGGCTAGGGTTTCTCGGGAAAACTTTACGGTTTTCTCCGTTCGATCGTCGTGTGAAGTATCAACGATCGTTGTGCCGGTGTTTGGTTACTTTTATGATGTGATGAACTGGTAACCGTCTTCTACTCCGGTTGTCTTTTCCGGTTATCTTCTTCGGTTGACTCCTCGGTTCCCGCCACGGTTAGTTTTACGGTTACGGGTGCCGCGGTGGTAATCTTCTATGGCCACCGCTGGTATCTTACCCTTTGATAAAGAAAACGAACGCCTGAAATCTCAACGGGTGTTCCTTCTGTTTCTTTATCGCCGTCGGTTTCTTGATTCTTTGGTATATGATGAAACTTTGGTATATTTAACCTGGCTCTGATACCAATTGTTGGATCGAATCTCGATTTATAACACACTATTCATACCAAAGTTTCAGATCAAGAAATCTATATAAACTTCTCTGTATATATTCGAAGTTTTACAACGTGTTCATCATCATAGATTACATATTTCTATACATTCGTATTTATAGACATACATATGGCGGTTATTTTGCCTTAGCCGCCGGTGACGGTTATCGGGCTTTAGCCGCCGGCAGTTACTCGCCGGTGGGGGGTGGGGGGCGGCTTGTAACACAAATACATAATAATAATAATAATAATAATAATAATAATAATAATAATAAGCTAAAGTATTTTATATACTAAGTTAATAAATGATTGAGATTAATCTTTCAAATCTGATGATATAAGCAATTTTTTTTGTTTTGTCTTACATTTAGTTAAAAATCTCAACATTTTTTTAATCTTTAGTTTTAGTAAGAAGGATCGTGTTTTTTATACTACTAGCACAGTACCCGCGCAAAGCGGTGGCTAGAAATAATTCATAGCTAACATGTCCGTTTTAATAACGCAAAACTACTATATCACGCATTATAATGGCATCGAATAATTTTCGTTCGCATTGTATCTATTTTTCTTTCTCATGTTTCCATTTCTTTTATTTCTCTTTTCTTTATAACTCTTTTATTAATTTTAAAAAACAATAATATGAGAAACAAAAAGAATATTAAATATATTATAAATTAAACCTTTTGTTTTATTTACAGTCATTTTAAAAATCTGAAAATGTCTATAAATTTAGGTTACATGTTATTTGGTTTATAAGTTGTAGTTATACATATTTTCTAATACTTAAATTAAAAAATGTGTTATATGATAAAATATTTAAAATATTATTTTTATGATATCCTTTTTATTTCATTTTTAATTTGTATTTAATATCATATAGGTTGAAAAATAATTTGTATTGACTTGACTTTTTAAAATATTATTTATTATAGAAGGTTTAGTTATAAAAATGGTATTTAAAAATCTAATTAATTCTATATAATAGTTTCCTCATAGAGTTAAATAAGTGGTAAATTAGTAATTTTAAATTACTTAAAATTAAGAGATTTTAAGTACTTAAATGCTTTATAATATAATATAGATATATATTTTTGGTTTTGTCTTATATTTTTTTCTTTTTAGCTGTAGATAAGTGACAACCACTAACTTAATTATTAAGGATTCTTACAAATATTTGAATTACATTAATTTTTCTAATTTTAAAGAAAATATATAAATTAAAAACACGTACTCTAAATAGTAATTTTAGTCTGCAGGGAAGCACGTACACTTAATTACAAACTCGTTATAAACAATTAACTTGACTTGGGAACATAAAAAACAAAAGAAAATAATAATGTAGTTAAATTATGAATTGAAATAATTAATGTACGCAGATGATGTATCCATGTGTAAACGCAAATTGAAGAAGCATCTCACATTGAGTTTTCATCCCCCACGTATCAACTCTAAATCATGATTACAAACAAGAAAGCTAGCATATATTTCCCGATTTCTATTTTCCTTTTATTTCTTTATAAATTAAATTTATATATATATAAGGGAGAGTTCAAACGAGAACTGCTATAACCAATCTTGATAATTCAAGTGGTAAATGAAATTCATTGATGAAGATCGTGAGGGATTGAGTGTAAATGGTAAGTGGAATTCATGAATGAAGAGCATTGGGGATTGAGCCGCCAAAAAATTAGCTATTGATTAATTTTAATCAAGGGCTAATATTGGTTCTCGTAGTTCTCGTATGAAAAACAGTTCTCGTTTGAACCCTCCTATATCAAAATATGTTTTTTGTGTATCACAATTACTATAATTATTTTTTTGGCTTGCGACTAAATAAAAAAAAAACAACTTTAAATATCATTATAGCTAGATAAGCAAATTTTGAATTGCAACGAGTTAGGAGCTGGTCACCATGACGACGAGGCATCGGATGATGATACAAGTGGTCCAAAAGAAAGAAAACATAGAAGTAGATGCCGATGTTATAAAAACTGAGTCTTCAAAAATGTTGGTTTAGTGTAATTAACTTACAAATTATCAATGGACCTTCGATTTTATACAAGTTAGAATATGCAGAGCGCACACTTCTATAATTCAAATTTGTTTTTGGTATGACCAAAATGGCAGGAGTCAAGTAGGCCGGCTTTGTTTCAGTGTCCATATCCAAATTCGAAGTTCGATCCTTATCATCCAGTTTGCTCCTTGTAGGATTATCCTATGTTGGTATGAGACAATATCTTCGAAACAATTTGACTCATGGGTGAACTAGGCTACTCAAATATAAAAAAAATGTTGTGCATTGACTACCGGACACAATATTGAAACAACACACAATGATGAACTTGGTTATTGAGTATGTCGATAGAGAGAGAGCCGATAATATGAAAGTTACGTTCAACTGAATTGCTTATTTAAATTAGGGTTAATTACAAATTATTTAAAATCTCAAGAGTATTTACATAATGTAGCCTAATCTATTTTTAATGTCATATAAACAGTTAAACACTATACTTCACTAAAATATAATCAACACAAAATACACAATTAAGGATCTAACAGAGACTAAAAAAAGCAATCGATCAGTTTATGGGTCAAAAGAGGTGGTGGAAACATACAGTAGGTCAATGAGTATAAAAAAATATGAAAATAACACATATATATTCACAACCTTATTGGGTTACATAGAATTGGAAATGAGGAAGACGAGATGAAATTCGTGATTTTTTGTCGCAATACATGGATAGTTAACCAAGTATTTTGTTAACCGATAACCAGTTAACTGGACTATTGGTTCGCAAGTTTCGTAAACCTAAACTGAAAAAGTCGGTTAACTAGTGTTTTCGATTCAGTTAACCAATAACCATTTCTAACTACTAATTATATTTTAAAAATAAAAACTATCCAAAGTAGTATCCATATCTTAATTTAGACATGGTTTAAATGAGAAATTAATAAATATTACAAATTGTTTAATTTATTTATAAACTAATTATAATAGAAGGAAAATAGTATAAATAAAGACTTGAATAAAATAAGTGAAATTAATTAAGTTAGAAAGTAGTAAATAATAAGATTTATAAACCAAGTCAACCTAATTAATAACTATATATATTGAAAAATGAATTGTGCATATTGGTTTCTGGTAACAATTTGTTATGAGCCGATAATTATTGTATTATAAATTTTGATTAATTGGTTGGTATTGATAAACCTAAAAGTAACTTTGTATTTTTAAATTTTCGGTTTTTTAGTTAACCGTCTGTTTCTAAGATAACGAACCATATCCGAACTAATAACCGATTTTTTTAAGTTCAGTTAATCGAACTAAAAAAAATATTAAATTCGGTTCGGTGAAATAAATAAATAAGATTCGTGATATTCATCTAACATATATTCTGTCTTCAAACAAGCTTAAGTGTGATTGAGTACATCGATCCATGATTCAAGTTGCATATTGTCTTTGTAAGTAATATGTATTTAATAATAAGTAATAAATCAAATACGAGTTTATATAGTATAAATATATGAAAACGATCGAAGTTTAAAAATTAAAACCGAATAAAATAAACCATGACATTAAGATAATATTATTCTTTCGGCACAAACAAACGTCAATCTACGAATATTGTCCTCTTACCAACCCGAAAGCTCAATCAAAGCTACCATTCTCCCCCACAAGTAGATATGGTCTCTCATATATCTCCATGCTTTCTTTATATATATATATATATATATATATATATATATTGAAAGGTTTATTTGAGAACCTTTTTTATTGCAAGAATCAGGAGAACCAATCTTATCCGTCTAATTTCCTCTCCTTCAATTGGATTATCCACCCATAAATTTCTTAAATGCACCCTGCCACACACAATCCCTCCACGTTATTCGATCATCCATGAATTTTATTATCCAAAATGAACGGCTATGATTGGTTCTCGCAATAAAAACGGTTTTCTCAAATGAACCTTCCCCTATATATATATACACACACACACACACATATATATATATAGGGGAGCGTTCCAACGAGAACTGTTTTTCGTATGAGAACTGTGAGAACCAATCTTAGCCGTTCATTTTGGATAATGGAATTCATGAATAAAGAGCGTGGGGAGATTGAGTGTGGCAGTGTGCATGTAAGGAATTCATGGGTAGGCAATCCAATTGAAAGAGGGAGAATTGGACGGCTAAAATTGGTTCTCTAGTTCTCGTGCGAAAAACAGTTCTCGTTTGAACTTTTGCCTATATATATATATAATGTTTAATATAGTTCGTTTGAAAACCGTTTTTATTATGAGTACCACGAGTACCATTTGTAACCGCCATTAATGTTTTTTAATAGTGATATTTTGGTCTTTTATATAATTTTCTAACCGTGAATTGCGTCGAATTGAATTGTCATTAAAGACCGATTTTTCTGAAATACCCCTCATTAATACATCATTAATGAGCCATTAAGGTGTCATTAATGAGCTGTTATATTTATTGGCCAATGATTTAAATTATATATATGGGACGGTTAACAAAATTTTAACGGCCCAAATATGTATAGATGCACCTAATTTTTGAATTAACAAAATTGCCTTCATTTTTAATTTACAATAACATTAATTTTTATAGATGCATCTAATTTTTGCAGCCTTTATATCAATATTTTAACGGCTCAAATATATTCTCTCTAAAATAGTCATTTTTCTTGATCCTACGACCTGCCTATATATACACACACGCACACTAACTATATATACACACACCAGGTATATCCTTAGCCATGCATACGCACGACCCATGACTCTTTTATCAAATGGAGGCATAAATTGTGTCTAAAGTTCATCTTTGAATAATAACATATCACATTATTATGGTTTGATAGCTTTAGAATATCGTTAAATCAAAATATTTAAACTTTGATATTTTATAGTTATGAAATACATTGGTTTACCTAAAAAAGATTTCAAACCGAATGATTACCTTTTTATTCAATAAGCCGCAACACAATGATCTTACCTTAAATATGACAAAAAGATAATAGACGATACATTGTGATCAATTTGTTAGATCTGTGTGACAGTCAACAATCTAGTAATGACACATCTATTTTCATAAGATACCAAAGGGTCACACATATAAATTCAAGCAATAATATAACTCACTCGGATAGTGAGATTTATAATTTATAAATCAGTTATTAAGTTTAGTTTTAACTTATGCGTACAGATCGAAGAATTTAAATTATCAACTACTGTTTTAATTAATAGGTATATATATATATATATAAGTCAATAAATATATAGTATTAATTAAAGTGTTCGAAATATTGTTTAATGATTTTAATTTAAATAGTAAATTATTGGTTTACATTTATTTATTTAATTAGTCGAATTTTAATATACACACGTGTGTGTATATATTACCGATATATATATAATTTAAAAAAATAGGAATTTCAAATTCCAAAACTTAGTTGATAAGTTAATTATTATTTATTTTGAATAAAAGATTTTATTGTTAATTAGATAAGGCTATTTAATTAGTATAAAAGGATAACAAACCTTAGGAATTAAGATTAAGCAATTTAGTAAAAACTCTCTCCTTCTCTTTCTTGTTTTGTTCGGCTGAACCCAACTCCAAATGATTTCGGTTTCGTTGTTCGACACACACATACAATCCAAGACTTTAGATTGATCATGGTTTGCTAATACCGGCTAGAAGAAGTTTGTAAGACATCATCATTGATGGATTAAACCTGAGTTTCTAAGGAAAAGTTTTTACTTTCTTATAGTTTAAGCTTAAACCTGAGTCAGTCTGTATTCAACTTTTAACAATACATATTATGTAACATCAAATAAAATTGGATAAAAATAGAATAGGCCGGAATTAATTACACCCTTTATGTTTTTATAATAATCTTGATGAGTGATGACAATAGTCACATACTAAAAAATTAAAGCATCATCGGAGATTTGTTTAGAAAATTGTTTACAGGCAAAACAAGTAATGAGTTAATATTTCTAAAGTGGCCAAATCATTCAACTTTTTTAAGAAGAGGCTACACATGCACCATTCTGAAATTGAAGATCGGTTTTGTTATGTATGCAATCTCATAATTAAATATGTTTTTTTTTTCGTTTGTGATTTGTTTTGCTAGTGTTAGACATGAGTCTCCATGAAGCTAGGAAATGCCGATATATATAAATACTGTTTTTTGTTCTCAAGCAACTCAACTTGTTTTTGTTGGTAGCTAGTTCTAGAAGCCATCATTTTAGAACCTTTGGGTAAAAAAGAAAAAATTAATATTAGAACCCGTAATCAGAACCTGAAACCTAGAAACCATAATTAACATCAAAACACTAACCATACCAGGTTGCCGAGACAAAACAAAAACATATGGACATAACCAAATCCATTAGAGTTTGTTACTAAAGATAATTCACAAACATTATCGTTAAAGTACCGGTTTGTGTGTTACATGTTCCGTTCGTTTATTAGGAATTATAGAACCAGGAAAAATATAGAGTATAGGATACTTTATGTAAGTGTGTATATATGTAATATTTATAAATATTGAGCTAATACAAGAAAAACCCAAATGGATTAATTAATGTAATACATGATTTCAAAACCTTAACAAACAAATCGTAATAAATTAATAATCGTTGAAACTAAAATAAAAAACATTTAATTAAAAGAGTTTAGTTTGTAAAAATATATCTAAATTGTCACATTTTATTATTGTATGTATTAAACTCTCAAACTTACCATTTAATGTACCAAACTCATAAAAGTTACCGGATAATGTATCATGTTGCCTGTTCACAAGATAACCAATATTTTTTTTGTTTTTCATTTGTTTATAATGCTACATCACCAATTAATTACCAAGTCATTGTTATATTTTAAGAAATCAAACAAAAAAAAAGATGAACTCGAAGAACGTTTGAAGAACAAGATCCAAAAATCAATCTGGCACAACAAATTAAACCCAAATCAGATTGAAACCCAAATCAAGAACAAAATCGTAAGAAAAGATTTGAAGCAAATGGAAGCCTAAATCAAGAAGCAAAAACATAACCCTAATAAATAGATATGATAATTGAAGCAAAAATGGAATATTAAATAAGAACCCATAACCATCGATGATGAACAACTCCTATGAACAATCAAACCCATCAACACTATACCTTCAAAATCGGCTCTGGGTGTGAATCAAGAACCCTATGGAACCTTAAAACAATTTGAAACTTATCAGATGAAGACGATGAAATCCCTAAACCGAAATCGAGAACCCCTGAAGAACCCTAATCGAAGAAGGTGTGAGGATGGAGTTGAATCCATAAAGCTAGTGATGAAGAACCCACTAACAACCTTGTAAAAAGTCACAACTCGCAAGAAAAAAAAAGTAAGAATGGAGATGAATCAATAGATTAATATGACAATGAAATCTTTGTTTGCAAACAGTGACCTTTGACCGTAACCCGGATGAAGATGAAATATGTGTCCTTTGGTCAATCGATAGTGAACAAGAAGTCAAGAGCCAGATGAATCATTTGGAAACCTATGCATCTTATTATTGTTATTAGTATTATTATTTATCATCATTTTATTTTGAATATTTTTAAGTTAGAAAATCCATTTCATTTGTCACGTCACTCGCCAAGTCAGCGAAACCGATGTCATGTCAGCACGTAACCTACTATAACATATTCGATACATTAAATGGTAACTTTTTAAAGTTCAGTACATCAAATGGTAAATTTCAAAGTTTGATAGCAACAATAGTAAAACATGACAAGTTGAATACATGAACTAAATCCTAATTAAAATATAGGTTTTAGTTCTCTTTAATTATTTTTGTATCAAATCATTATTGAAAACCATACTCTGTGATCTAAAAAGATTCATCACCAAAAAGTATGATAGTTTTTTAATTGGCAGATCGATCACATGAATGAATTCACATGTCACATGCCCATCATCGCAACCTTAATGTATGTTCCTAATTTCAAATTTAATTATAATTAATATATATTATTAGCTAACTTAATTATATCACATCATTATATATATTAAGCAAACCTTGTATACATGAATTTCGGTTGTATCATATATAGTACTATGGTCAAAGGAATCACGTACGTACCTCGCTCCTTGGTAAAATAAATTGGACAGAATTATATTATATACTTGTAATAAATAATTTTTTAAGAGTACGTACGTTGATTTATATATAATAAAATTCTTTATTCAAAATAATTATGATTTGTTAGTCTCTATAAAGTTATAAACTATTGTTCTCGTTGATATATTTAATAGTATTATTATCTAAATAATATTTTTATTATAAATGATAAATTCTTGTCGTATATCTCTCACTTCAGTTTTTTATATATGAATATGAATATGAATTTGTAATAAAATAGTAGTGAGAAAAATATTCATTTTTAGGATTATTAAATTGTGTGCAGTGTTTCTGTCCAATAGCAGATACAGGGAATGGCTTCGATCATAGAATTTAATTAAACGCAAGTTAAGCATCGTACGAACCAATTGTGTGAGGAGAAAGAAAGCTGCTTAGCCATTTTCTTCAGATTAATTCAATAATTAATTATAGAAATTTGAAGTTTCAGATCCGAACCTTCGGGTTTCTTGAACTTCATATTTGCCCCCCCCACATGGCCACATGGCACCAACCATAATTCAATAGTCAAACAATTTACATCATTTTTTTTTCCCATAAAACAATCTTTGTATTATCAACAAGGTTGATGTAAAATAAGAGGATTCCATTCTATTCCAGGTCATTAATGTGTTTTAGTTGATTAAAACAATTTGAAATTTTACCTTTTTTTAAAAAAAAAAAGCTTTTTAAACTTTTACATATGAGAAAAAAATTAGTTATTTAAATTAAAATTATACAAAAATTCATTAGTCTTTTTTACATGATCCATACGAAAAATGTTTGAATTAGTTTATTTTTCACCTTATAAATTATTAGAATTCTAAAAAGTTTATTAGCTAATTATGTCCGGCTTATTAACTTATCAACCAAATATTTTTGCGTTTAAATAATCCATAAGCCCAAGTTGATAAACTTATACAACCCAAAAGATAAACTTATACTATTATCATCATGTGATTTCACATCATATGTTAATATACTCATGTGATCTAAAATAGCTCCATTTCTTTAATTTTTATTGTTTTAGTTGTAACGTGGTACGAGTCTAGTGTGGTGAAGTACAAACCTAGTATGACGAGTGTCTAATTACTAATGTCATATGAAAAAACACTGATATGAAAAAGCGTAATAATATGATACACTCTATACACGCTTATCACCAAGGCTTCAAGCAACCAATTAACAAAGTTGACTATAGTTTTGTTCCTAGAAATAAAGAGGATAAATCTATTAGTCTAAAAGAAAAAGTAAGATGTAACTTTTTCTTGAATAAAAAAAACCTAACAAAGCATTAAAAAAACCTAAACAAAACTAAAAAGGGTCAAAGTCACGTTTTATAAAACCTAGGGGTTAAATTGTATATATTTGAAAGGGTAAAGTCATCATCACTTTTATGGGGAAGAACCTTCACATATAAACCCTAATAAATGGAGTACTAAGACAGCAATTGCAGTTTGATTAGAAAAAAAGAAAAATGAAAAAAAGACAGCGATTGTAGGAAATCCTTGTAGTTGTACATACACGTGCATACACTCACACAAACACCATAGTAATTGAACAAGGTGATACAGTGTATGTGTGCGTGTATTTTAATTTTTTAAATGTGGTTGAGTAATGAACATGAAAGCATTGCCGCGAAATGGGGGAAGCAAGGAATGCTGTTTTTGCTGAAGAAAGAAGATCAAAAACTCCACCAGATTATTCAATTTCCATTTCTATATCTATTTCATTTGGGGATTCGAGCTTTCAACTCTCCGTCCATTTGAAAGGAAACCCTCTTCCTACTCAATCTTTCTCTTCTTTTGATTCTTCCCTGATCATTAATTGTTAAATTTGATACTTCGATTCTGATTTCTGAACCCTTTTTCTTGAAACAAGCCCTAGAATTTTTTGAGTTTTGTTGGTTTTACTGTTGTATTAAGTGGAATCTTGTGATGACTCATCTAAGTTGTCTTTCTTTTTACTGATCGAGAGGATTCTTCTGGCTAAACTGATCCAGGTTTTGTTCCTATTTGGTGATTAAGCTTTGGATCCTATATACTAGATGCTCCAATTGATATTGGGATCTCTAATTTCCATGATTCTGGAATCAATTGGGGTTTAGTGTGTGTACTTTTCTCCCAAGATTAATTAGGAAAAAAGCAAAAATATACTTGTTTCCTGTTGTTGTATTGAATACCTGATCTGTTGTGCTATGTGTGATTATAGTGAAATAGGATCTGTGTAAATATATATCCCCTTTGAGACGCTTTCTGATTCCAAAGGAGACTTTTTATTCCTTTTTTTGAATCTTTCCATTTTATAAAAAGAAAGAGAAATTCCATAATCCTCATCATATAACTTCCAAGTTTCCGGTCTTTGTTTAACAGCCATAAAAACCCAACCTTTATTTATAGCTTTTGGGTTAAAAAGTTCTAAACTTTTTTTATTCCAAGAATCTGGTGGTCAAATCTTTGTGACTTGGATCTTGGATCTTTTTCTTGGTGAATTTGAAATGGTGGATGGTGCAAATATGTGTTGCCAATGTGAGATGAGAGTTTCTGAATATTGCAAGTATTGTGCTAATATTGAGATTACACAAAAATTCGGGGATCATAGAATTTACCCTTCTGAATCGCCAAGCGAAAGCCCTGAACCACCATCACCAAATTGCACTGTTGACAAATTCGAAGGGCGGTCACTTCAAGCAGTATCCGTACGTCGCTCCTCAGCAAGGTACAAATATCTTGATTTCTATGAATAATATAGATTTTTAAGTATACATAAACAAATTTTATAAGATTTCTGCTTCTGGTTGTTTTAAATTGTAGGAGTGATGAAGATGAGGCAGAGGATTCTGCAAAAAACTTTTTCAGTCCATACAGTCTTGACACATCAGATTTAGATACAAGTAGTGTTAGTACTAGACGAGATTTTAATAGTTTTATGTCTGTTGGTTCAAGCCCATCAGACAGTCCATCTAGGATTGAAATTACTTCAAATAAGCTTAGACATTGTGTACATTCGGATGATCAAGGAACACCAAGATCTTCAAATGAAGGTTCATTTGATCAAGAACACATGGCTGTTTTAAAAAGCCATGAACAAGGAATTTATGATGATTTTTCAATCTTTAATGAGCGGTGTGAGAAGTCACATAAGCCGTTAGATTTTGAAACAAATGATCGTATCTGGTTTCCTCCACCACCCGATGATGGGAATGAGGATGCAGATACCAACTTCTTTTCTTATGCTGATGAAGATGACGATGAAATGGGGGACTCAAGTGGTCTGTTTTCTTCTAGTGGAACTTTAATTACCAGTTCGCCCAGAAAAGATAAATCAAATGAGGAACACCAGGAGCCCTTGAAAACTGTAGTCCAGGGGCATTTTAGGGCTCTTGTGTCACAGTTATTACAATCAGAGTTCAACTCAACAGAAAAGTGGCTTGACATTATAACATCATTAGCATGGCAAGCAGCAAACTTTGTGAAACCAGATACCAGCAAAGGTGGGAGCATGGATCCCGGCGATTATGTAAAGATTAAATGCATAGCATCAGGAAGTCCTACTGAGAGGTAAATATCTGTTGGTATTTGCAGTATTTCCAGGATCCAATACAGTAATAAAGAAAAACTTATTGTCTTTTATGCAGCACCTTTGTGAAAGGTCTGGTTTGTACAAAAAATATAAAACACAAAAGGATGACTTCACAATACAAAAATGCAAGACTACTTATTTTAGGAGGAGCACTTGAGTACCAAAGGTCTCTTGATCAACTTTCTTCTATTGAGACATTGCTGCAGCAGGTGCATTACTTTTTTCCTCTTTTTGTGTTTGTTGGTAAACATCTATTGGTGTTTAGTTTTTTAATTTTATTTCTTTTTTTTCTTTTTGTAACAGGAAATGGATCATTTGAAGTTGATTGTTTCAAGGATAGAGGCTCATCGTCCAAATGTATTGCTGGTGGAAAAGAGTGTATCTTCATATGCACAAGAGTATCTATTAGCTAAAGAGATTTCACTAGTGTCAAACGTCAAAAGATCATTATTGGAGCGTGTATCCAGGTGCACGGGCGCTCTTATAACTCCATCCATAGCCCATATTTCCACCACACGATTAGGCCAATGTGAGCTATTTAGATTGGAAAAAGTCTCAGAAGAACATGAAACTGACAACCAATTCCACAAGAAACCATCAAAAACATTGATGTTTTTTGATGGTTGTCCCAGGCGTTTGGGTTGCACGGTAATATTTCTTGTTTTCATAGATATTTTAATTGCATTCTTCTTGTATTTATAATTCTACTATTGGTTTTCATAGGTCCTGCTAAAAGGTGCATCTCGCGAAGAACTAAAGAGGGTCAAACATGTTGTTCAGTATGCAGTCTTTGCAGCTTATCATTTATCACTTGAAACTTCTTTCTTGGCTGACGAGGGTGCTAGTTTACCGAAAATGACTATAAAGCCCTTGGTACCTGAACAAGAAACAATAAATGCTGATAGTTGTTTGCCTATAGAAGTTATTGATTCGGCTACATTTATTGAAGATCAAAACTTTTCTCCTATGGATAATAGGGATATTGAGATAGTTTCTGATGTATTAGAAAATGATCCAGAAGCAACTGAAAATCAAGAAGAGAAAAAGATTGAAGTGATTGATGCCTCGGATGAATATTATTCAGCCAATGATAATAATCAGAGTATATTAGTATCATTTTCAAGTCACTGTGTGCTAAATGGAACTGTATGTGAACGTTCAAGACTCTTGAGAATTAAATTCTATGGTTGCTTTGATAAACCACTAGGGAGGTACCTTCAAGATGATCTTTTTGATCAAGTAAGTTCAGTTTACATTCTACATGTTATCTGTTCTTGCGTTTGCTTTAAAACGTCTTAGCTTTACCATTCTTTTATCATATGTTACTTGCTTACATATCATAATTATTAGCTTTACTTGCATGTTCTTTAAAAAAGTCGATGCTTTACCATACCCTTTTCATGGATTTTCTTGCTTTTACATTCTATTATTGTCTTTTCTTGTATTTGCTTTACAAACATTGATGCTTTACCATTCTTTTCCCATGGGTTTTCCTGGATTTACATTTTGCAAAAATCTATTCTTGCAATTTCTTTATAAAGATCATTGCTCTACCATTTTTTTAATGGGTTCTTTTTTCTTTCAGACATCATTGTGTCAATCTTGTAAAGAACCAGCTGAAGCCCATGTGACATGCTACACTCACCCCCAGGGAAATCTAACGATTAATGTCAGACGGCTTCCGTCACTAAAGCTATATGGGGAAAAAGATGGAAAGATATGGATGTGGCACCGCTGCTTGAGATGCCCCCTTGTAGATGGGGTCCCACCTGCAAGTCACAGAGTTGTCATGTCTGATGCTGCTTGGGGCCTCTCTTTAGGGAAGTTTCTTGAACTTAGTTTTTCAAATCACGCAACTGCTAATCGTGTTGCTATTTGTGGTCATTCTCTTCAAAGAGACTGCCTTCGATTTTACGGGTAATAATGTATAGTTTTCGTAACAGCAATTTATACACATGTTTGTGTGTGTGCGTGTGGGTAACTAATTAAACTTCTATCTGCTACAGAATGGGTGATATGGTTGCATTTTTTCGTTACTCTCCAATCGACATTCTTTCTGTCCATTTGCCTCCACGGGTTCTACAATTTGGTGACCATCTTCAACAGGATTGGTTGAAGAAAGAAGTAGCAGAGGTGCAAATATACAATCTAGTTTTGCAATTTCCTTGATATCAAAATTGTTTATTGCTTTATGTATAAAAGTTTTTCCTTTTTTGGTTGTCAGCTTTTGAGCAAGACAGAAGCTTTGTATGAAGAGATACTCGGTGTGCTAAATGGGACCGATTCAGATGAGTTAAGTAACCACGTCATCGACTTAAAAGATCAGCTAATGAAAGAAAGACTAGATTATATTGTAAGTCATATGGGACAAATTTCCATGTAAAGAGATAATAAGTAGTAGGTAACTTAAATCCCATGTTTCCATCTCACTTTTTTTTCTTCCTATTTTTGTTTGAAAAAGGATCTGCTTAAATCTTGTGGTGAAGAAAACGGGGCTGAAATTGATGTTTTTGAACTTAACCGTTTGAGACATTCACTTATGATTGGTATGCATTTTTGGGATCGGCGAATCTGTTCACTGAATCTCTATGGAAGGAGTTCCAATTTGAAGCCAAATCAAGATTATACATCATGGAGAAGTGATTCCATTCCTGAGGATGCCATTTATGATTCAGAACTGAATCAAATTGAACAAAGTGAAGGATCTGATAACGTTTCTGACTCATTATCAACGTCTTTTGATCTATGCAAACAAGATGAAGTTGAAATCGATATCGAACACACAACATCACTAGAGCGGGCCCCATCAGCAGCATCTGTTCTATCAGATAAAATCGACTCAGCATGGGCAGGATCTTTGAATCTAAGCAGCAACCCACAACTCAGTAGACTATCTCCATCACCTGCTAGAGTTTATTCATTCGATTCTGCCATTAGACAGCAAGAAAGAGTCAAGAAAGGGTTACCTCCTTCTTCTTTGTATCTTTTAACACTTAGATCTTTTCATGCTTCTGGAGATTATGCTCATATGGTTAGAGATCCCCTTAGAAACATACAGAGAAGAAGTTATTCACAGGCATTTGCAGGTGAAGATAATAATCTTGATTTCTTGCTCACAACCAGACCTTCTTTTCTTCCGCAAGGTGCACGTTTGATGGTTCCTAATGGTGGTCAAAGGGATATAGTAGTGGCGGTGTATGACAACGAGCCCACTAGCATAATCTCATATGCTCTTACTTGTAAAGAACATGAAGAGTGGGTCAATGATAAGGTTAACCTCAGTAGAAATAGTTCAGTAGCTTCAAACATGACAGCCTGGCAATCTTTTTCAACCGTTGATCAAGACTACACTCATTATGGCAGTTATGGGTCAGAAGATCCATCAACAGCAATTGGGCCGTTGTTCACAGATCGAAAAAGTTCTAATCATTTGACGATTCCTTTTGAGGATGAATCAGGTGCTGATGGAAAGGTCAAATTCTCTGTCACATGTTACTTTGCTAAACAATTTGATGCACTTAGAGAGAAATGTTGTCCAAATGAATTGGATTATGTACGTTCTTTGAGCCGTTGCAAAAGGTGGAGTGCACAAGGAGGGAAAAGTAATGTTTATTTTGCAAAATCTTTAGATGAACGGTTTATTATAAAGCAAGTTACAAAAACCGAACTTGAATCCTTTGAGGAATTCGCACCAGAATATTTTAAATATTTGACTGATTCTTTAAACTCAGGGAGTCCAACATGTCTAGCAAAGATCATGGGAATCTATCAGGTTTTCTTTCTCTCCAAATTTTCAAAATTTTCCTTTATTGTTGTGATGTTATTATGCTGATATATGAAGGTATGATGACAGGTGACTGTGAAACACTTGAGAGCTGGGAAAGAAGCGAAAATGCATGTTTTAGTTATGGAGAATGTGTTTTTCCAGAGAAATATTTCACGGGTTTATGATTTAAAAGGGTCATCAAGGTCTCGTTACAACTCTGATACAACAGGAACAAATAAAACACTTCTAGATATGAATTTATTGGAGGCTTTGCGAACAAATCCCATATTTCTTGGAAGTAAAGCTAAGAGAAACCTTGAAAGAGCTGTTTGGAATGACACATCCTTCTTAGCTGTAAGTCTTCTTTTTTCTTATTCTTTTTTTATTTCAATGGCTAATTGCATAAAAAGTGTCAACTACGGTCAAGTTCTATTTTGGATAACCAATCTTTATTAGCGAGGAAGATGAAAAGATTTGACCTTTCTATTTAATGTAACCCTTTCAAAGATTTTGAGTCAAGGTAATTATGACCCAGTAACTGGTCAAAATGATAATGTAGCAGCTTGTGTGTCCTTGACTTTGACCATGTTAACTTTTTGTTTCTTGACGTGGCGCCTAGCTTAAATCGATCTTTTTGACACAATCATGGTTTCTTCTAGTTCTAATGGGTAAATTGCATAACAAAGTAAGAACTACAAGTCAGATTTTTACTTTTAGGTAAGCGGGTGTGTGGCTGGTTGGAGCGTGAGAGGTTTGAACACCATCACCCTTACCCCAGTACCCCTCACGCTTGTTTCCGCTGGTTCCCACTCATGCCGAGGTTTTTTTTTTTATCAATTTGACCTCGCGCGTGCGTGTGTGTATGTATAGGTGAAAGATGGGATGGTTGAGGGGGATGGATGGGGGGTTAGAGTGATAGGAGTAGAATGGAAGAGGAAAATGATGTGACAGCTGATGTGGCAAAGGGAGGAAGGGGGATGGATGCTCATGGTCTTAGGCCAAGAAAAACCATCAAAGTTTTTAACTTTTGATTCAAGGCCATCTGACTCGGTAACTGCTCAAAATGATGACATAACAGCTGATGTATGAGTAACTTTTGACCATGTTGACCTTTTCCCATTGTCATGCACGAAATCAGTTATCTTAGATAGTTAACTTTTATGCAATTAGCCATTTTTAACCATTATTACCTTGGTGAATGGTTTAAATTTAACTATTTCCACTTCAAATATGTGACATTTGATTGAGTTAAATGCATGGGTGTGCAGTCAATCGACGTGATAGATTATTCTTTGCTGGTTGGAGTGGACGAGGAAAGAAAAGAACTTGTTTTGGGAATCATTGATTTCATGAGACAGTATACATGGGATAAGCACTTAGAAACATGGGTGAAAGCATCCGGTATTCTGGGCGGGCCCAAGAACGCCACACCGACCATAATTTCTCCAAAACAGTACAAGAAAAGGTTCCGAAAAGCAATGACCAGTTATTTTCTAACCGTCCCCGATCAATGGTCATCATCAAAACCTTAAAACAAAGAGAGACCATAGAATAAGATTTTAAAAATTAAAAAAAAAAAAGATTGTAACTTTATGTAATATGAGGTAGAATTTACCCTTTGATAGGCTTATTTTGTATACAAATGTACTTAGGCAGAGGTTATTGACCTCTTTTTTTCTTCACCAATTTAAGAACTTGTACATGTGCATGTGCACGGCATGACCTAAGAAACCTGGTTCACAGGAACTTTCTTAAATTAATTGAAACTTTGTGGTTCAAAGTTGGCGACTTTTTCCCTTTCTTTTTGCACATGGGTAGTCTTTATCTAAGGCCACACTTTAAGATTATGTTAGTCAAGACTTTTTTTTTTTTTATAAGAATTGAATTACATAAATGATCCCTCTGCAATTAGGGGATCCTTAGTTTTGGCCCTTTCACCTTTTGTTCTTTGTAATTTTAATCATTTCTTTTCCACGACCAATCCACCACCACATCATTAATAATATTCCTATTATGGTTTCTTGTGACCTCTGACCATTTATTAATACTTAACGTTGAAAAAAAGGCAATGGGATTGGCTCATTAGCATACATGCAGACCCAACCTCTTCACCCGACCCTCCTCCCGGTGTGGCAACTAGTCTACCCACTCACTCCGACACTCCTCCATGTCATCCCCAGATCACTCCGGGGAAAGATTGGCTAACGCCTCTCAATTATAGCTACCGCAAGTTCACATTTGTAGCAGTTTAATTTATTGGTTGCCTGATGTTAATCTAGCCATGTGTGGGTTCAGAAAGCATATAGTATTATAATTACTTAAAAAAGAGTATTTATCTCTATATTTTACTTACACTTTCTCTCATTTCCATATCATTGTCACCATTCGTCAACACTGTCACTACATTATCTAGATAACACTGATTTTGAATATCTTGATTATCGTCTCACGTGAGATCCATTGGTGGTGCTGTTTCTATCTCTTCGTTTTATTAAAATGTTTTGTGCTTTATGCGGGTTATATACCCATAGGAATATTTACCTTAGAGCATCAAATTTCATGCCCATCACACTCAGCATCGTCACATCAGTTTTTTGCTCTCAATATTTAACCTCGTAATAATCAACCACACCATAACAAATTAATTATGAAACCCAACATATATGCTCGCAACTCACTAAGACACTAACCAATAAAAAATTAAATAAGAAAAAACAAAGAGAGGCTGAGAGTTGCTTCCGGCTCCACAAGCTTCCCACCTCACACCCTCTCCTGCACAACGAAGACCACCCCCTCGTCCACCACGCGGCCATGTAGTGTTGACCACATGATCACAACATGGTGAGAGTAGTCACCCCCTCTCACTCCATAGCCAGATGCGGATGCTCTTATGTGGACATCCTCTTGGTGAATGATAAATGTATATCGATAAATAAGAATGATATATAAAAGATGTAGGTAAATGTATTAGTTTGAGTTGTGTATTCTAATGGGAATTAATTAATAGTCTGTCTGTCTGTGCATGCATGATATATATATGTGCCCCTAATTAATTAGTGATTCGATATATGATTGAAAGTAATCGACGAGCCATTTCTTGTAAATGAAGGCCAGTAAAAACAAGAATGCATTCACTGCTTTTGCTATACAATGGTGGATTACACAAGAGGATGTATCTTAAAAAAGGGAATATATATATACATACATACATATATATATATACATACATACATACATACATATATATAGGGGAGGGTTCAAACGAAAACTGTTTTTCTTACTAGATTTGCGAGAACCAATCTTGGTCATTCAAGTGGTAAGTGGAATTCATGGATGAATAGCGTGGGGAGATTGAGTGTGGCAAGGTTCATGTAAGAAATTCGTTGGTGCGCAATCCAATTGAAGGAGGGAGAATTGAACGGCTAAGATTTGTTTTCATGGTTCTCATACGAAAAATAGTTCTGGTACGAAAAACAGTCTTGTTTAAACTTTTCCATATATATATATATATATATATATATATGGTTTCCAAAATTGAATTTATCTTCTATGTAATGTTCTTTGAAGGAGTCTAAAAGAAAATATATTATTGTTGTTGTTGAACACACCCTAAGAAAGCTTATTAAATTAGTTATTATGAACATAACATTGTATTCTACTTGTACATTTATACTACAACATTCAAAACTCTCTCTCCTTTAACTTCTTAAGACTATTAAATTTCAAGTTATACATGTTTTTAACAACTTATTAAACTTAATTATATATCTTTTTTTCCTTATTTTATTGTTATTCAAAAGTTACGTTATAACCAATAAAAGAGTTAATACGAAAAAAAACAAAGAAAATCAAAATGAAAGAAAGAAAACGGATCAATGTATTGTAAAAAGAAACTATTTACTGACACTACATTTAGCAAATAACTTACATGTTGAGCATAAATTATTCATCGCCACCGCATTATACGAGTACTATGCTAGTCTTTAAAAATACATGGAATTGTTTTAAGAAATAAACATATATCCACACTAATAACTGATATATATGAAAGTTAATAGCAGCAAATATATTGATGATCGAAAGTGAGATTACATAAAATTTAACTCCACAGCACTAGAGAGCTACTTTAAGAAGGAATTGAAGGAAATAAAAAAAAAGAATGTGATTCAATTTCATTCATCGTATTAGTAATTTTATACTAAACTAACTATCGTATATCTATGATTAAATATAGTAACGCTGAATTGAAGTACGTAGTACATACTTCAGTACTGTTACTATATATATACTAGTATATTAACAAATACGATAATTAGTCTAATATGAAATTACGAATATAATGACTAAAAGATCAATTCATTCTATTAATATATATATATAATTCGAATCATATACAGAAGGAGAAAAGATCGATTGGGAGACAAAAAAATCACTCTGCTTGGCTGCTGTGTAGTTTGCATGCTGGCTATTTTCACATCCATGTGTTTTTTACAATGGTTAGTTCCTCGCTAAATCCCACTCTTTTCTGCAAATTAATTAAACAATTCAAATTTAATTAGTTTCATATATATATAATTCCAAGAATAATAATAATAATTAATATATTAATATGATCGAGGCCTTCTTGTTTTTCTTTACTTATGAAAAAAAGTTAAGATGAAGCCAGTCAGTTTAATTATTCCTTAATTTAGTAAAGTAATTGGACGTTAATTAATTAATTAATTTAATCACATTCTCGATCTGTTAGTTGAAGTTGTTTGGTAGACAACGGTGTACGGCTGATAATCGATCTTTTCTTTGAATATTTCCTCTTAATTAATTATATATATATATATATATATATATATTTAAGAAAATAAAAAAACATTATTAATTAATTACAAAAAACTATTTCAAACATTTTTATTAACTGCACGTACATGATGGAGTTATTGTTTTTTGACTAAGTATGCATGGTATATATATATGTGTCTGTACGTTAGCAAAGAAATATTCAAAGTCGACATAAATAAGCTTTGACCACTAAATCAATATCAAAATAAATCAACAAAAGCAATTAATATATATAGCCTACGTGTCCATATATAGTTGAGTTAAAATTAATATTGATCTTATTCAGTTATACATAATTGTTGGATATGCTCGATCGAAAGATGATGCATGGTGAATTTTGGTGATGTTGGAGTATAACTATATATATAAAATAGGCTTAAAATAAAAGAAATCTAAATCAATGTAACAATAAAAATTTAATTTATATTTCTAAACAAAAGAAATCTAAATATAAACGTCGGTGATGAAGCTAGGAGCCTAGGAGCATGTCAAGGATGATGAATATTGTGTGAAAGCACCAATGATTGGTGTATGGTTGACAGCGATGAAGTACGTACGTAAGTACTGTGGACGTACGATGGTCAAGGAGAACTCTAGCTAATTGCCTGCCTGTTGTCGATTGGTGGTCGATCGAGTAGAGCAACAGTACGTGATATAGGATTATAGGAGGTAGAAAATAATAATGAAGTACGTATGTATATATAGTTGACGTGGTGGTAGGAGGCCATGCATGCAGGAACTCGATCTGAACGGTGGAGCTCGATTAGCTAGGGAAACAATGACGAGCTAGCTAGGTAGGTGGATGATCGATGATGAAATATATATATGGATGGTGAATATATATATATATATATATATATATGTGGATATATTACGTACGTACAGCAACGGTGAACAAGTAATGAAATCCCAGGTTTGTTCCTCGATCCCTCCAAGTATATTTAGAAATCATACGACCATGTATATATATATGGGATTAGAGATCCAAATCCCATCCGGCCTCGATCTTAATTAATTAGTTTTCTAACCACATCGATCCACATATATATATATATCATTTCAGGTGATTAATATTTCAAACGTAAATTAATCTCGTAAAATGACACGTACCAAACGCTGCAGCTAATTAATTAATGTACGTTTTTTACTCATGAATAAAATTAATTTAATGTTAATCAATAATAAAATTGATGTACGTACGTATTTTTACCAACTTATATATATGACGTTTAAAGTCCAAGATAGAAAAATGTTGACGCGCGAGAGAAGATTATATATAATAATAATAATAATAAATATTAGTTTTGACAATTTACGTACGTGTGACAAAATGTAGAAGTTATATATATATATATATATATATATATATATATGCTAAGCTAATTACCGAACATTCCAGAGCGAGCTGTCGACAGGACATCATTAATTATATATGGCCATGTTACTTTTAAAGGACTTATAATTAATTAATTAAGACTTGATATTTTCAATCACCCAACAAACTTTGACACACGTAAATTATATCAATTTTAAAAAAATATATATTTTTTGCATTTCCGTTGAAAACTACGTCCTCCATCAACCAATGATTTCTCTCATTAATTATATCAATTTTAATTAGCTAATACGTTTTATGAAAATATTGAGCTATTTTTTAATATACACAGTTTAACGTACTATTTCTGTGATTATTTTCTATACTTTTTTTTATCGATCACCCAAGATCTTTGTTCGCAACGAGGATTGAACCATATATAGTCCCTTATAAGACTTTTCGGAACTCTAAATTATCTTGAGATGATTAATTATTCACGTTATAGTATACCCCTTATGATATATACCCCTAATTGTATAAGCATTAAACAAATTAACTTGTCTATGTTGTATTTTGTTAAAATTTGGAACCCATGCTACATTAATTTCTCTAAAAAAAACTATTTTTTTTTAAGAAAATAGTGTAAAACCAAAATAAGTAAATAAAAGGTCAAAGCTGCAAACATGGCTTGAAAGCCGGGTCAATGGGTGTTAGACGGAAACCAAATGCCAAATCACATGCAATATCATCCAAAAAGAAATTCAAAATAGTGTTGTTAACTTTAATTTGGTCAAACATAAGTTTTTACGTGAATCATTCTCTGCATACAAATATTTTGACTTGTTGTTCTATTATGATAAATCACTAAATAAAAAGTAGTATTTTGATTATAACCCTGACCATATTCTTAATAAATTGTTGTTTAATATTTTACTAATATAAGTAATAGTATTGGATTTCTGCTTACTAACAACACTTATCTTAGGTGTTATCACACTTAGTACTTTCGTAATGAATGATATATTAATCATTTTAGTATTTATTTATTAAGAAAATATATAAACATAACAGCACACATCTTTTTTTCATATAATTACATTACATGATGTAATAACATGTAACACATCATGTTTTCATAAACATACTTTTTGTGTTTATATAATGGAATTCTCAATCAAGCGGTTCTAGTATAAGTTTCTTGGGAGATAAAGATCTCTATTTTTATTTAAATAAATTTGTAGAATATATGCTTTTCCAATCGCAATTTATTAAAATTTTAAATAATAATTAAAGTACGTTTTTATGTATAAAATAATTAAAAAGATTCATACCATGAGTCGTCGTGTACCAAAAACTATTCAGTATTTTGTATGCAAACTCAAAATAGAAACAAATGCTTATGCTTAAGAATACGAGTCATCATGTTTATCAAGTAGACCTTTTAAGTTTATATTTATATCAAATAATGATAAAATAAAAAAGGTGAGAGAAATATAAAGAAAACGTACCCCACGGCGTACTCTAGGGCCATCGTCTTTCCATTGCACCCGGTGATTCTCCGTCGTTGCCTCGCCGCCGCCGCCACTCTTCTCCATACAAAGTTTCATAATCTTATCCACCGCCTCCGTCTCATCTTTGCTCTCTTTCATCAACCTTTCCACCTCCGCCTTCGGCAGCCTCAACTTCACCCTCATTGGATCCACACCACCGCCACCGCCACCATTCTCCACCATCATGCTCGGCGTTTTCATGAACGACAAATCCGACGCCGACCTCCGACCCAGCTTCAAGCTCTCAAGCCGCTCCTTGGCGCTCATATTTATCCCCGACCGGACCCTCCTTGCGGCTTTATCTTCAGGATTAAGCTTAGGCAGCTCAACCAGGAAGTAAAGCCGGTTCGCCTTGAGCCCTTCTTGCGGCTCCAACGGCTTGGCTCGGATACCGTAATGCTTCACCGTCTCCGAATCCAACAAAACTAAACCAGGGTATTCCTTCACCACGTCGCCGGCGTTCACCGGAGTCTTGAATTTGATTGTTTCGCCGTTTATTTTCATGATCTTTGCAGTCTTCTTTTTGCCTCCTAAACTATTTCCCATTTTTCAAATTAACTATTTAAAAAAAAAAGCTTTTTGGGGAGAATAAGATTTGGGGTTATGGGATTTTGTCGTCTATTTAAACACGCTAAATGAACAAAAGGCGGAATGGTGGTTGTGGGGGGAATGGATGAATATATACTTGTCTGTTTCTTTGTTAGGGTCAAATTATGAGTGCAGATTTTTAATTCCGATGTATATATAAAGCTTATCATATTGTTTTGTCTAATTAATTATTATTTAATATAAAACTTAACAAACATTCAATTTTTTCTCTGGTTAGAAACAAGTTGTGTTTATTAATAATTATATTTTAAGTTTTGCTTCTAGTTGTATTTCTTAAGAGTATACGGTATAATATGTAAATGGGTGCTACTGTTTGACCCTCTCCTCTCACATACTTATATGTTAAATTATTCATATACAATTTTTAATGTGATTTTTACACTCATAAATGTCACGTCAATGAGGTCATTTAAATGATGTGAGGTACCAATAGAATCACAATCACCCTATGTAAATACGTTATATGTATATACTCTTTATATTTTGCCCTAACTCAATTAATCATTTCAATTTTCCATATATTATGCGTGTTCTTGATGTATCTCTCGTATACAATTGTGCTAAGTTAATAATCATTATGTGATTACATGATACATTAAGATCTTACTATCAATAAAGCTTTTTTTATGACGTGTAAAGAGACAAGTATGAATGTATGATGCAAAATTAAAATAGCTAGCAACTGTCAATTTACTGATTTAATCAGGTTGACAATTTTAAAGACGGTATGCTATATTTTTTAGAAAATAAAAACTAAAAAATTAGAAATAGCTTTTTAACTTAAATAGTTAAATACAACAATTGAATTTCGTACTTTTAACTTAAATCTTCAAACACTAGACGTCTAGACATTTATTAGTTATTACTCATCTGTATTAATTAATTGTCACAAATATAACCATTAAACAGATAATGTATCATTGCTCTCTACTTCTATATCTAATTCAACATGGTTTTAATATGATTATAACTTAATCTAGAGTTTCAGAGATCATGCTAATCTTCAGTTACATTAATCCTATCATGATTTGGGCGATTTGTTATGTTATATTTATCATAATTATAGTAATATAAATCGGGCAATTGTTATTTAACAATCTTTCGATTGTCTACCACATAGATCACTTGCGCCATAAGGAAGGCTAAAGGTTCAAGTCTCTCAAGAGCATGAATGGTCGCGGGTGCTTCGAATATGGTGACCGGTAAAAGGGTCTAGAGCGCGTACATTTAAACCAAATCCTCGGACTCCTTCAAAGGAACCCTAACCTAACCTGGAAAAAGATGCATGCTTTTAAAAAAATAATAATAAAAAAAGGATGGTAGCAATGGGAACAAAGAGATTCTGTTTGAAGGTAGAGGAAGAAGTAAGTTGCTCTTTCGGTGTAAATTAGTTATGGAAGCATGATTTTGGGTAAATATTCAACTCCCAATCATCAATCCCACTTCAACACTTAAAATCCGTTTCAAGTCAAATGCGTTCTAAAGTATTCTGTTTGCATCTTTTTTTTTCATACGGACGTGGTACTTTCATGTAATTATATATGGTGATACATAAAGTAAATTAGTATTCTTTTATATATATATATATATAAAAGAAGCTTTAAAAGTAAATATCAATAAGTCTTAAATAATTAGGGACTAATTATTAAAACGCACGTCATCTACTTAATTATCCGTGATAGGCTGGTGGAGATCGACGTTTAAGGGTGAAACGGTAATCACGGTGTGAATTTGACAAATCTGCAATAGATTCCATTACTCATATGCTCTTTGACTTTGGTTTTTTTCCCAATAATATATATATATATATATATATATATAGAGAGCAAGGTTCATGCGAAAATCTTCCTATTTGTGAAAAGTGCGAGAAGCATTTTAAACCCTTAGATAATCTAATCAATGGTTAAGATGATTTATGGCATTTTAGTAATTAACATTCAATTAAAAGGAAAAATAATTAACACTAAAAGGAGAGAAAGGTAATTTTAACTCTAACCTAATCCCAATATTTAAGCAAATTCATTTTATACCTTCTTTAAATTTGGAAATGCCTCCCCGATTCCCTAGAGCCGCCACTACCTCCAGCCCCCATCTTCCCTTGCTTCCTTTTTTTTTTGCCGGCAAGTGAAGGTTTAGAGAAAAGAAAAAAAAGATGTGGTGGCCGGTTATTTGTTTGCTAGGAGTAGCTTTTTGACGGGGTGGAAGCAACTGTGCCGGTATTCGATGGTAGCTTTGCAACGGAGAGGGTTCATGCGTTTTGCGACGGGGATCTGCCGGAGATGATGTTGATGATTTACGGAGCAAGCGATGGTGGCGGGCTATTTAAGAGGTGTCGGTATTATGGCGGCGGCGGCGACAAAACCGTTTCTTATGTGAATCGAGCGACACCGGTGCCACCAAACTCCAGATCCGGTATCGTCTTATTCTCTCCGACCTCCAACGCCATTTCTCTTCCGACATCTGCTTTGTGAATCTGGTTTCGGCCAATGATTGGTCATTGATTTATTAGTTTTGCTTAAATCGTTCATAAACGATAAGAAAAGTTCCGATGTTCAATATTGTTTGTTTATTAGTGAACTGATTTTGATTTTGTTTCTATTTTTCATTATTGAAAATGAAAATTTGGGTTAATGTAACAGTTTGATATTTGTTGTTTATTAGTGAATAGATTTTGGTTTTGTTTAGTGTTTGTTGTTTACTAGTGATGAGTTTGTTTATTATTGAACAAAACTTTTTTGTGTGTTTTTAGGTTATTTAGATAATTGTTTAAACTCAGATTCTTAAGCTCTTTTTATTTGTTTTTAGGTTGTTCACTTTTTCTTTGTTGAATAAACAACATAAATTATTTATTTTCGTTCATGGTTGAACACGAATATTAACTGTAAATTTTAGTAATAAAAGATAAAAAAAATCCTACCAAAATGTTATGATTCATTAATGAACATTCGAATATATAAAGAAATTTCTGAAAAAAATTAATTTGGAAAATAATAAAAACAAAAAATTAAACAAAATCTAAAAGAATTAATTAGAGAGAGAAAAATTAATTAGAGAGATGGGAGAGAAAATATTTTTATTTACTAATATACCCTTTTGAATTAAATAAAAATATTAATTATGATTAATATGAACCATAAGATCAAAAACCAATCGGTGGCTGAAATTACTTCTTGCACTTTTTCGTAAATAAAACACTTTTCGCGTGAACTCTCCCCTATATATATATATATATATATATATATATATATATATATCCCTAAAAAGACTGATAATGCTAATGACTGGAAAGTTGTGCAGAGACCTTCAGTGTCTCTATATACGAAGAGCAGGCATGCGTGGGACTTTAGGACAAGACTCCGTGTATGATTCGGGCACTTGACAGTTGAATGCCCATTTGAGAACCGTTTTTATTACGAGAACCGCGAGAACCAATCTTAGCCGTTGATTTTGGATAATGGAATTCATGGATGAAGAGTGTGGGGGATTGAGTGTGGCAGGGTGCATGTAAGGAATTCATGGGTGGGCAATCCAATTGAAGGAGGGGAATTGGATTGCTAAGATTGGTTCTCGCGGTTCTCGCAATAAGAACGGTTCTCAAATGAACTTTTCACTATATATATATATATATATATATGAAAAATGTTCAATATAGTCCATACTTAATTCATAGTCTTAAGGGACTAATTTTAGTCTTTAGATCAATGACATCATGGTCCAGATTGCATTTTAAAAATTTGGACGGAGTGACATTTTCGCAATTCACATGGGATAATTTTACAAATCACATGTGATTACAGTGGCGAATCTAGGATTCAAACATACCGGGGTCCAATATGCAACAAGATGAGATGGTTGAAAATTAGATAATGGGTCGAAATAGCTATTTTTACGGGTCGGTAATATGATACAAATCAAGAATGTTATTAATACCGATGAAACGTTAAACATGTATTCAGAACAAATAACATACATTTCTTACATGATAAACTTTCATACTTGATAATTGTCCCGAATCGATAGGAGATAAACCTAAATCAATTTTAATATACTTTGAAGGAGTTTCTAACACATTGTCTTTAATAATTGTTTCTTCAACATTTGTTGTCTTGGGGATATCACTTGAACTAGATTTATTATTATTTTTTTGAATAACCTGAAACATTGTAATCTAACTTAACATAAACATAAAACATTTAACATGATTAATATAAAATTAAATCAACTTAGACTAAAGTTGACTCATAATTAAATGTAGAAACAGTTCAAATGTATATATATATATATATAAGCTTCTCGCACTTCTCGCAAAATATAAGCTTCTCGCATGAACCCTCCCTATATATATAAATATATATATATATATATATATAAAATGATATAGCCACATACTTTTTCTTCCTACTCACTATAAAATAACATGTGAAATCCATTAATTTATTTTTCTCTCCTTCTTTATTGATTTTAACACTTGTGTTAATCTTGTAATTAACAGAATAAGTAAGAGGTAAAAGTGAGAGGATATACCACCTATATATATATATATATACTCACATGGTGGTTAGAAACTTTTAATTTCAATTTATATGTGTATTCAAAGTTTTTAATTTTTTATTGATATATTACTGACTAAATATAAATATGTCTTTCATTGTCTTCGATACTAAAATATTGAACTAACAATTTGTGATACAAAATTAAGATTCTTTAAAGAATAACCGATACTCAAATGGGTGTTGTTAAATTAACATTCAAAAAACATTCTAAATCTAAAATTAAAACTAAAGATTATGTTTCCATATTAAAAATAATTTTTATCTCTTGCAAATTAAATTCCTTGGGCTTATATCCGTACATAAGTTATTTAAAAATTAATT
Organism: Dittrichia graveolens; assembly: GCA_038502395.1. Lineage (NCBI taxonomy): Eukaryota > Viridiplantae > Streptophyta > Magnoliopsida > Asterales > Asteraceae > Dittrichia > Dittrichia graveolens. The sequence goes on from JARJIL010000002.1 coordinate 111,612,008, forward strand.
TTACAAATTTAGAATTTTTACAAAATATCTCTATTCCAGAATTTGATATTCGTTTTGCAAACTAATTTCCTATTTTTATTTTTATAAATTTAGAAATTTTAAAACATATCGCTATTCGAGTATTTGAAATTACTTTTGCAAAATAATTTCTTATTTTTATTTAACAAAGCTCTTTACAACATCTTTAAAGAAAAATATGTAAGTATTAAGATTTTATAATCTTTTACTATTTTCATAGTTTAGATTGTTTTATAAAAAAATTTATTTTTTGATAATTTAGATTTTATTTTTTACACTCTAAGTAATTATTTTTTCATCTTAATTTGTAGTATTCAAAGAAAATATGTCAATTAAGGCAACAAGATCTCTAATATACCCTGATGACAAACAATACACGTGTATTTCACATTTGAAATCTGAAAACACCTTTAAATAATATTTTTTATATTTTATTATTATTGTACATATTTTTGTTATTTGAAAAATAAGACTCAATTTAATTATTATTAAAATGTTTGTTACGTTCTAACTAAAATATAGAAAAAGAAATTTAGAAAGTAGTTGTATTAATAGTCATATCCACAAGTATAATTATTATTTGAAAGATAAATGAATCTAGGAAGTAACTGAATTAATTAATAATGCTATCCATAACTCTAATTTTTATTTAAAAGATGTTTTTTAGTAAATTAGGGGTGCATATTTAGTCATTCCCTACTGAAATATAGAGTAATTTATAAATATGGAAATATTGCATAAAAATATTATAACTAATAGATCTCATTTTTACTTGCTAATATATTTATAAACTTGTATTTCAAATCAAGCATTTAAAAAGGGGGAAAATTATGTCCGTATAAAAACTTAAGAGAGTATTTAATTAATATTTATATCCAAAAAAATCTGAACAAAAATAACCATAAACGCCGAAAAATGTATGTCGCTTTTTTATTTAGATTTGGGAATTTACTCATTCAAAATTGATTCAAATTTGATGCTTTATTTAGGTTTCAGTTTTTGGACTTGGAGTTTTAGATTAAATTTTTGTTTGTATATACACACATGTTGCTACAACAGTTCTCGAGCAACGTCTGGACGATCTACTGTCTTGACTTGGGTGAGCATTGTATATGAAGACAATAAAAAATTAGCCTTATCACGAGCTTCAGCTCGTGATCAAACTCGGGTGCAAGAATGAGTATATATATCTTAGTGAAGAGTAATATGCAAATAAATCATACCAATATTAGTGGAAAATTGGAGGGGGGGGTAGGGGTATTTATAGGGGATGAAGAGAGTCTTTATCTAGTGGTTGATGATTATCATAGTCGGTTAGTCTTTATCTGGTGGTTGATTGCTTGGTCACAGGCTCATAGTTAGCTGTTCTAAGCAAATGACCTTTCTTTTACACTTCGGTTAATAGCTGAACTACAATTGGTTGTTCTAAGCAAAGGACATTCCTTTTATCCTTTGGTTAATAGTTGAACTATAGCTGGCTATTCTGAGTAGTGTCTGGTATTCTAACCTATTCTGTAGTTGTAGGACTGCTAGATCTAGCTAGATGTTCTGACTAGCATTTAATGTTGTTTTGCTAACCGGAGCTTGTTATATTGAGATTATCAGCACCCAACCTCCTGCTTTGGTCCGGTACTCGTGCTTCAAACCTGAGGTCTGGTTTGGTACTCGTGCTTCAGCCTTACTTGTGCTTCGGACCTGAAGTCTAGTTTGGCACTCCTTCTTCATCCTTGTTCATGCTTCAGACCTGCTTCAATCTTAGTCCTAAGGTCTGACTTTGTACCAACGTCATCAACACACACATAAAACAAATTCATATACAAACGGCTTAATAGTTGCGCACATAGTTAAAATATATATCTCTCTCATTGCATCTCCTTCTATGTGCATTTTGTTTGCTATCCAAACTATTCATCCAACTCCATTAGTGCAACCGACTTCATCAAAAAGAGTTCTTGATCCATGTGTGCAATTGCCTCCATCGATCTGTGTGATTGCCTCTATCTTAACTTATACTTGATATGTTGTATCGAGTATGTTTTTTTCTTGAATAACCCAATATGGTACACCGTGGGTTAGGTGGTGTGGGTTGAGCTAGTGCTATAAAACTGTGAAAAATTACAATCAAATGTGAGAAATTTGGTATTACAAATTTTTATTAAATCTATACATTTGAAAGTGTGAAAATTGTAGTTAAAATCACATTTATTAGTATGGACAAATTATCTAAGTTCTTACAATTCTAAGCGTGAAAAGTTTAAAAATGAATCTAAACTTACAAAAGTCCACTGTTTTAAATTTGAACTTCTCCAATTATTTGTTTATTACTGAATTACATATTTAAAAGTGCGGACTATTAAAATGAAGGAAAAATTTCATATATATCCTTCTAAAACTTCTTAATTAGGTATATATCCTTATAAATATTTAAATTACATTAATATCCTTCTAAAACTCATAAACTTTCATCTATGTCCAAATACTTAAATTAATTATAATTAATTTATTTAAAAACTAAAAAACATTATATCTAAATTTATTTAGATATGAAGTTACTAAAACACCCTTCTACCAACTAAAGTAAGTTATTTACATTTCACTAAAGTAATGCGGCTCTTGGCCTTTGAGCATCTTACTTTGAAGTAGCGATCGATTGAAGTTCTCGTGTCTTTTGTTCTTCCTAGTTTGATCATCATTTGGTTTTTGCGCATTTGTGTTGCTCGTTCCCTATTTGGCTCCCTGTTTTACAGTTTGCATCTTGCGAATAGTTAAGGATTAGGGTCCAGGTAGCTATATTCTTGTTTGGGTTTTTAATTGATCTTGTTATCTTTTCAACAAAAAATTTCAATAAAGCAAGTATCCTTCCCCACCGATTAGTTCTATAAATAAGCTTCATCGAATCCCCCATCGAGTTTCAGGTCCTTCTCCGGTTGTTGAAGCCAAAGCCTCACGAGCTTCTGCAGGTCCTTTCCCATCGATTTCGATTCCCCGATTCTGAAGGTCATTCGCCATTCTGTAGGTTCTTCCCCCACCGATTTTGATTCTGCTCATGATATTTCAGGTTGCATCTCACGTTATGTTGCTCAAGATGCTCCATGGATGACTTGGTTTGAGAAGGGAGAAAGATATAAAAACTGATAAACGATTGCAAGGACTCAAAGAGAAAAGCAAATATATATGTTATCACATTTATTGGGTTTAAATATGAGAACTATGAAAGTGAAATGCAGATGGGAGCATTGTAGAAATCAATAAATAAAAATTTGGGTCGTTCAACTGTTGAAGTAAGATTATAGTTTAGATGAGTTATGTGTTTTGGACTTTTGGGTAAAGGTTAGTTTAGTAATTTTATATAAAAATGAATTTGGAAATAATGTTAAATGATTATCATTGGGTGTTTGGATATACATGAGAATTTATGAGTTTTAAAATGATACTGATGTAATTTAAAAGTTTATAAGGACATACATGTAATAAAGGAGTTTTACAAGGATATATATAAAATTCTCCTTAAAATAAAATATATAAATTTATAAATGTAAAGTTTTTTCTTTTTTTAATAATCTTTCTTTTTAAACTAACTTTCACAAAGGAGGATTTCATATATATTCTTATAAACTTCCTTAATTACGTATATATATCATTTCAAACTTTAATATTACGTATATCCTTCTAAAACTTTTAAATTCTCAAATATATCCTAATATATAATTTATTAGTATTTAAATCATTTAAAAATTAAAAAACATAATCCCTAATCTTATTTATTGGTGAAATTCCTAGATACCCTTAACATTAAAAATTAAATTAGATAAATTACCGATAAATCTTTTCTCGAGTAGTTTTATCTTAACAATTCTATTAGGAGAAGAATTACATTTTTTAAAAGAAAATCATATGAACCAAAAGCACAAAGTAAACCGTACCATCTACAACATCAGAGTGAATGATAGAAATCCTTATTCAAAATCAAACTCACATTAAAGAGATTTGAACCGAACATATTGTAACTTGTTAAGAAATTTTAAGTTTGTAACCGATAAATCTTATATGATCTGGAAGCCATCAATGTCACCCATAAATCTTATATATTTATAGGCAGAAGTTTAATCGCGAATTATTTTTCATATGAGAACTACGAGAACTGTTTGTAACACTATTAATAACTCGTTAATAGAAGTATTTTGGTCATTTATACACTTACTTAACCGTAAATTGCGTCCGGGTGAGTCGTCATTAATTTGCGATGTTTGTTTTTTCGAAATATCCATCATTAATGCGCCATTAATGACTATTAATGCATCATTAATGAGTTATTAATGTATCATTAATGATCTGTCAAAATTTCTTAGATATTGATTAATTTTAATTAAAGGTTAAGATTCATTTTTATAATTCTCGTACGAAAAACAATTATTTTAAACTATCTCCTATATATATAATGTATCTTATTTTTCATACAAAACGAATTATATATGATGGATATGATTTTTTTATTATTATTTTCATAAAATGGAACGCATTCGATCAAACGTACACAAACAAACTGTATAATTAGTAGGTTTGGAAATTCCTATTCAATATTCTTCCTAACGTATGAGAATATAATGGCACAAGAGAAATAACGACTCTTTTTTCCCAAAAAACAATCAAACGTACAGTTAGTTTGACCCAAATTACCAAATCCAAATTTTATGAAGTGACCTAACTTTTATATATATATATAAATCCTGTCAGAGATCATGTATTTCAAGAAGACGACTTCAAAACTGTCTTTATATGATGCTACATATGGGTTTCCCGCCATCAACTTGGAAGAGTTTGGTGATATGTATGTGGGTATATATAAATATAAATATAAATATATATATATATATATATATGAAAAAGTTTAAATGAGAATTTTTTTTCGTATAAAAATTGCGAGAACTATTTTTAATGTCATTAATAACTCATTAATAGGGGTATTTTGGTAATTTATATATTTACCCAACCGTGAATGGCGTCCGGGTGAGCCGTCATTAATTTGCGAGACTTGATTTTTCCGAAATAACACTCATTAATACGTCATTAATGAGCTATTATCGAGTCATTAATGAGCCGTCAAAAAATCTTAGCCATTGATTAATTTTAATCAAGGGCTAAGATTAGTTCTCGCAGTTTTCGTACGAACCGTTCTCGTTTGAACAAAAGTTAATCTGAGAACCGTGTTTATTTCGAGAACCACAACAACTAATCTTAGCCGTCCAATTTCCCCTCATTCAATTGCTTTGCCCACCATGAATTCATGTCATGCAACTTCTCACAGTTCTCGCAATAATAATAGTTCTCAAATAAATCCTCATATATATATATAGAGGGAGGTTTATACGAAAAGGGCTTTATTTACGATAAATACGAGAAACAATTTCTGGCCCTTAGATCACTTAATCAATTACAAAATTAAATGGTAATTATTTAAATGCTACAAGAACAAAAAATACATTTTAAGTTTTATTATCTATCCTCTCTCTCATCTTTCCTTATTCCCGTATCATTTTAAAAAACCCACCGTGAGCCAATCTATCAAAACCCTATCATTTTCCATTAACCCTAAGCTCTCACTGTCTTTTACTTGCTGGCCGCCGCCGCCGCCGGAGAAGGTCTCCACCTTATGAAAAGAACCATAGGACTGTAAACACCACAAGCTCCAACCTACGTGGACAACACACCTCGTTTCGTTCCCTCTTTCCTATCGCCGGCAACTCAAAGACCCCATCGCCGCCCCTTCTCATCCTTCTTTCTCCGTGGGTCAAGCATATATCTCCGACGAAGGAATAGTAATGAACAGCCGACGAAGACAACCCTGCAACCCAAGACCGCCGAACAAATCTGTGGCGACGGAAAGCATATCGACGGATATGTGGCTCGACGTAAATCATATGGCCGTTCGGATCTACGGTGATGATATCGCTGGAAAGCATATTCACGACCAGTCGGAGGTTTGATTTTTTTTTTGATGCCCTTTTTCTTTTCATGGAGGTCCTGGCCAGAGGAAGAAGGAGGTGTAGGTGATGACTTTTTTTATTCAACAGTTATTTTTTTATTTTATTTTATTTGTTGATGCCCTTTTTCTTTTTCGTGGGTTTATAAATGTGAATTTGTGCATTTTTTTTTTATAAACAAGATGTTTTTTTTATGATCAGCCCTTTCTTTTTAGATGTTTTTTAGTTGTTCATTACCGTATAAGCGGAATGTTTAATATTTGTTTTCTAGGAATGCATTTTGGTTTTGTTTGATATTGTGCATTAGTGAATATAGAAATTTGGGTTAATGTTACAGTTTGATTTTGGTTGTATTATGTTATTCATTTGTGAATAGATAAATGTTGGTTAATATTTGTTTGTTCACGATTACAAACTCGTTTATAATGTATGATTGACGGTGTTTACTAGAGTGTTAATAATTAAAAAACTCGTAAACCTTTGGTTGTGTTCAGTATTGAATATACATGTTATTGTGTTCAACAATTTTTTTATTATTGAACATTCATTAATTTTAATTTTAACTATGGTTTATTATAATCTATTAATGAATACTCTTTATTTATTTCAAGAATAAAAAAAATCTTAAAAATAATTAGAAAAAACCAAAACAGAAAAAAATTAATTTAAAAAAAGAAGATTACTGAAACAATATAAAACTAGAGTTTATTAGTGAACAAAGTAATGTACATAGTATTTAATAATTTAAAACTCGTAAACTTTTTCATGATCGTCGATGAACACCGTAAATTTATTAATTAATTATTAAATTATTTTGTTTAAAAATTGAAGGAAAGAGAAAAATAAGAGAGAGAAATAGATTGGAGAGAGAATAATTTTTTGTTTACTATTGTACCCTTTTGAATTAAAAAAAATAAAAAATAAGATTAATATAAGCCATTAGATCAAATACAAAATAAGAGGTCAGCATTACTTCTCGTACTTTTCGACTTTTCGTATGAACCCCCCTATATATATATATAAAATAATGGTTCTCAAATAAATCCTCAAACGAGAACCATTTTTCGTACGAGAAATGCGAGAACTGTTTTTAACGTCATTAATGACTTATTAATAGGGGTATTTTGGTAATTTATATATTTACCTAACCGTGAATTGCGTCCGGATGAGACGTCATTAATTTGCGATGCTTGATTTTTCAGAAATAATCCTCATTAACGCGTCATTAATGATCTATTAATGAGTCATTAATGCCGCCAAAAAATCTTAGTCATTGATAAGTTTAATCAAATGTTAAGATTGGTTCTCGAAGTTCTCGTACAAAAAACAACTCTTCCCCTTTTGGGGTGCATTATAGCCTCACTCTTTAATGACGGCTCACTCGGACTCAATTCATAATTCACAGTTGAAAAATTATATAAAAGACCAAAATACCCTTATTAATGAGTATTAATAATTGTTACAAATGGTACTCGCGATACTCGCAATAAAAATGGCTCTCAAATGATTTTTTTTCCATATATATCAAAAGTTCAAACGAGAACTGTTTTTCGTACGAGAATCGCGAGAACCAATTTTAGCCGTCCAAATTCCCCCTCCTTCAATTAGATTGCCCACCCATGAATTTCTTACATGCACTCTGCCACACGCAATCCACTCACGCTCTTTATCCATGAATTACATTATCCAAGATGAACGGCCAAGATTGATTCTCGCAGTTCTCGTACGAAAAACAATTCTCGTTTGAACTTTTGCCTATATATATATATATATATATTGCGAAAATGGATATTTATAAGAGAATGAGATAACAAATCATAGTAATCAATTAATATTGATCTATTAGATCTAACGATCATAATTTAATCGTTACAAGTCATGACCGTCGTAATCCATTTTTATTTGAACCTCTCGCTGTAAACGATTATAAGCGCGCAGTTGAAGTAATTGGTAGACATTAAATTAAAGTTCATCATTTTTACTCGATCATGTGCTATATATAGTCAATTTCTTCAAGCTAGGATGTCTACTATATATTAATTAGTTCATTATATATAATATACTTTTCTTGCATTCACATCCGAGAATATTATATTCGAGAAATTAAAATAGATCTGTTTGAACTTGTGAATTGGTCAATATATATATACAGAAGTAGAGAACAATTTAATTATATCCAATTATTCATCATAATATATATACACACACATTATTGATAAAAGCCCGGATTATAAAGACCATTAAAGTCACTCGTAACCATAACCTAAAGGCCATATTTAGCGTTTTCCTAGTAATTCTCCAAAACAATTATTAGAAGTTGCCATTATTTCTAGAATTAATAGCAGTTTTAGAAATAGTTAAACTGCTACTAATATTTAGGGGGAACAGGCAAATATTAATCTTGATTTTTAGAAACCGTTACCGATTAAAATAACACATGTAATGTAATGTTAGAAGAAGGAATAATAAGTTATAAAAAACTTTATACCAGATATTAATAAACTAATTAATATCAATTGTAACATATTGATATATGTCTATCCTTGGTCAATATATGGCTTCCAATCCCTATAGCAACTTGGTGTGTCAAATGTTTGGTGGCTTCAACCCAACCAATAAAGGCTCTCAATGTCTTTGTACATATAATTACATGAAATACAAGTGATCCTTTGTTCTGATTTTGTATTAGAACAAGCTAGACCTTAATTGGCATGTATTATCATATTCTTAATTGTAAACACTAGTACAAAAAACACTTTCAATCCCGGTTTTGAAGGGAGGCTGAATTGGGGAGTGAGGAGGCAACCTAAATGTGGGTATTCAAGCTTGGTTAAACAAACCGGGTCTGAAAAGGGTTTCAAATCAAGTCTAAAATATACATTCTACCCTTGTTTCTAAACTGAAAAACTAGGGCTAAATATCAGTAATAAAATAAAAAACCATTTTTCTACAATAAAATTCCTGCTCATATTTAAATCAACCCAATAAATTTCCTTATTTCCTTTTCAACCTGGTTCCTTGATTAAAAACTGGGATTGAAAGTTTTGAGTCTCCGATTTAATATAAAATTTGACCCAGGATCAAAACTTAAATCTATCCCAAGATCAAATTAAAACATACCTATATATGTATGCAGTTGCCAAGGTTACTTGGCCCATCATTAGCCCATATATGAAAATGTGACACATAACATAGCTGCTGTATTGCAACATGAAAGAGAAAGCGTAGGAGTGTGTTTAGTCGTAGAAAATGTCATTTACTTTTCTATTTTTTAATTTTTTAATTGTTCAATTCTTTTAATTCTAAAAGAGAAAGCCGACGACGATCTGATAAAGGCGGGCAATGATGGAACAGCCTAAAAGAGAAGGGTGATGCTGATGGAGAAGAAGGTTGCTGAGGATGGTGGTTGTGGCGATGGTGGATGGAAATGTTCGGTAACCGAAAGAAAACTTCAAAAAAACATTAGCCAGTCTTATTTGCTGCTGATCAAAAGGGCAATTACTTTCTGTGTCTTTTGGAAAGAAGACTTCCAGGTCAACAAAAGATATACAAACTGGTTTGAAGGATTACGTAGCTCGTCATTCATGTATTGCAAGAGGATTTGGAAGTTCGTTAACAGAGTCTCAGTTTGGTTTAGCATCTGTGCAGGAAAGCCACAAGCATATGATGAAGTTGGCTGAATGTCGCAAACCTTGTTCATGGCAGCTAATCGACATATAATTGTTTTGCAAGCTGATATTGTCAGGTGTTCCAAAGCAATGTGATTTCAGTGTTCAAATGCTCGAGGTTATCGCTGTTTAGTGTTCTTAGGCCTGAAGGAAATTGTTCATGTTGCAACTAAACAGGTGTTCTCTCAGGATGCAAGGTCACAAGCAATGGAAAAAGAACTTTGCTTGCTGCAGTAACTTATATGAAGTATATAATAGTGAACTATATGATATTTCAAATATGAGTGAGTGGCTTTAATAATAAAAGAAGTTAAATATCTTTAATTTAATAAGAAATAAAATATTAAGATCTTGAACATGATTGGTCGTTAGTATTTTAACAACTACGTTAACATGGTGTGTTTTAGTTATTCCCAACAGCTGGGGTCAATTGATTGACGTTTTTACAAATAGGAATGCTTCAACATGTCGTTTGTGTAGAAGTTTAGTATTTCAGAACCATAATTAAATCTAAAATATAAAAATTATTACTAGAATTTATTGAAGCCTGTCAATGAATTCACACTGAAACGATAATACAATTGCAAATCAATTTTATAAAAACAGTCACAAATTCAGGTCACACAAGTTATTCTCAATCCACATTATGACGTCAAACAAACAATTAACAGTATCAAATGAATCGTTTTGCAAACACAAGAAAATAAAAATAAAGCCCGAGAAGTATCTTGTTTTCTCGCGCTTTAAGACTCAGAAAAAAAAACCGTGAGTGATTATGTAAGATCAATTATCAGATGAATGAACAAAATTAGCATGTTATTTGATGCTTACTTACAAGTTCTGAACTTGTTGAGACCTTTGAAGATGCTCCAACAACGACTTTGCCTTTCGTTTAGCCCTCTCTGACCCGTTGTTAGCCAATTCCGTCAAAGGGATTACTGCACCCAGCCTACTTATACAAGCAAGATTACCACTATCTCTTTTGCACAAAGAAAGCAAGATTGATGTAGCATTTTCTTTGTTCCTTGGAATCCCGGTTCTTGTAAGATCAATCAGAAGAGGGATTGTGCTTGCTCTTACTATTGCTGCTTTAGCTTCTTGGTGGCTAGCAAGAACTGAAAGTATAGTCAAAGATTCATCAACCATACAACTACTTGAATCACTCAACATTTTAAGAAGAACAGGAATGATTCCTGCCCTCACAGCTCTCCCTTTGTTTCCTGGATAAATACACAGATTAAACAAAGCCGTCGCAGCATCTTTCTTGCCTCTACTGCTTCCATTTTCAAGAAGATCAACCAGAGCAGGAATTGCTCCTGATGCACCAATAATGATTTTGTTCTCGTTTGCAAGTGACAAGCTAAAAAGGGTTGCAGCTGCATTCTCTCTAGTTTCCATGGTTCCAACTCTAAGGAGTTGTACTATAGAAGGCACCACATTGGCTAGCATTATAAGTCCCTTATTGTTTTCGTATATAGATAGGTTTAAAATCGAAGTTACTGCATTTTCTTGTGTGATATTATCTTCAGATGTTAATAAACTCACGAGAATTGGGATCGCACCAGCTTCCGCTAAAAGGATTCGGTTGTCGGTGCTTCTCTTTGATAAAGATCGGATTTCAGTCAATGCTGCCCTTCGTTCCTCGATTGACGAGCTTGAAAGCTTTCTCACAAGTATTTCAATGGCCTCTATATCATCACTTACATCACGAAACGACCCATCACTTCTTTTCAATCTCCTGTTTGCTAGTGCAGTTGGTTGCTCGACGTTGTGACTAATACACCATTGTGTGATCAAGCTTCTTAAAACATAGTTAGGAGTTAGAGTGATGTTTTGGAGTTTCTGTTGAGTTTTTGGGCATGTTGTGTTTCCACAATCAATCCATCTTTGTATGTATGATCTCTCATAAGTCTGCAAGATATCAGAAGATCGGTAAGCAAATGCTAAAAGATTGCAAAAAGATGTCGTTAATTCAATTGTATCAAATCTATTAATCTACCTGTCCTGTGGAGACAATAACAGGATCCCTCATCAGTTCTAGAGATATCGGGCAAAGGAAATCAACCGGAATTGCAGGCGCATCCAACTTCTTGTTTTCTTCTAATAGAGATGATGTCTCAGATGACGCGGTTGAATTATTTGACGTTTCCAACTGATAAACCATTTCACTTTGATTATTCCCCTTAGAAAGATTTTCTTTCGATGCAGTTTCCACCTTTGTTACTACTTCTTCATGCTTGATATTAATTGTGGTTTCTACATGATGAAGCTCTTTATCTGAGGCTGAATTCAGGGGTTTACCGTATCTTTCTCTCGCTCTTCGCAGCTGACCTCTCACTAAATCAACCTAAGAAAAAGAACTATTTAAAACAAATTGAGATAAAATAATAATTCACAAGATAAGAATAGGACTAAGTATGTTCTTACTTGTTCTTGAACTTCTTCTGAGATGTCAAATAGATCATATGGTAAATTTCCTAACGCCTTTTCCAATAGACAAGTAACACATTTGAATTGAAATGTGATTTTCTTGGCTGCTCCATCCTTCAGTCAAGATAAACAAAATATAAATTCAGTGTTTAAAGATTGTATGAGACAAAATGCGGAATTTCTGATATATACCATCGCCAAACAGATTGATCATTATACACCAACTTTCAGGAAATTCAGTCCAAATGTTACAAGAATCAACAAATGTTTAAACCAATCCGAACAGATTTCATAATAGAATAAGTTATGTACGCTATTGATCTAGTAATACGCAAGTAACCATGACCTAATCGATCAGATAACAGCATAATTCAGTTAAGAACGATCAAATTTTCAAAATTGAATTGGGCCTTTTGTTGTAAGTTAAGTAAACAATCGACTCACGGATTCATAAAGAAATGAAGATTCATACACTCACCGGGGAGACCTTATGATCGAAATTGGCTGCAATTATGAGGAGCTTTTTCGCAGCTTGAAGAGCAACCGTTAGGTCGGATAAGCAAGATGATGAATTAGACGAAGAAGGCGTTGAATCCAACAACTTAAAATCGCCCTTGAAATCCCTAATTTCCTCCAGCAAATGCGACAACAAAGCCACCCTTCTAGACAGGTCAGTGCAGTCTTTCTTGAAGTCTCCAGAGAATCCGCCGGCGGAGGTACGAGCAACGTCCCTGACGAGGCGGAGGAGAGACTGGATAGAAGCAAGGATGGCGGTGCAATCAACGCCGGCCATTGCCGTTGCCGGTGGTGGGGGGAGGGAAATTTGGAGTGTATCACAATTCACAAACCACAGTATATGCAAATGGAGTAAAAATGAAGAATTGGGCGTTTAAGGAAGGAAATTAAAATAATGTTGAAAAAATTATGGCGAGATTCTCGGTGGAAGAAGGATAATTATTATTATCATTATCATTATTATGTATGTATGTATTTGAATATAAGAAGGAGTAGGTGCGTGTTCATGGTGTTTGTTTGTGTGAGAGAGAAAGAGGGGGGAAGAAAGAAGCGCAAGACAGTTGTAAAGAGGAATATTGTGAGGAGGAATGCAACGGTGATTTCGTTTCCAATAATTGGGTCTTCAGGAAACCACATATATGTTTTCTTATTTAAAACACCAATATTTTTTATTTTATTATTTTTCTTAGATGACTAGATAAAACAATTATTATGAAAATAATATATAGTTTACTAAATCTTTTAAATTCATCGTCTTAACCTTTGAAATAATAATATTTGTCTTTTACTTTGTATCATCTCCTCTTCTCTCTTCTCTCTTATCTTGTTTTTTTTTTATCATTTATCTTGCTTTATTTTTATGATTAGAAAGATACTTTAGAAAAATTTGACATTATCTAAATTTTTATTATGTTTTATATTGGGATTAACAAAGTAGCATTTAGGATGATCATCCGTTCAAAGTCATTTTTGTCACTTCCCTAGCCTGGTCAAACTCCCTTTACAATCGTTCACGGTTGGATCTAAAAATATTGGTTAGTTTGTGTAGGGGTTGTATCTATATATGAAAACATTAATAGATGATTAACTTGGCGTGTAGAGTGGTAGCACGAGGTAGCATGTACTACATATTACACCATATGAGGTGGAGAGATCACAAGCTCGAGATCATTCATGACAAAGCAAAGTGATGCCCATGAGCTACTTAGCCGCGTTAGTCTTTTGCATGTCATCTTAACATCCTTTAATTTGTTATCCCTTCCTCATTTGTTTTTGAAGACTTTTTTTCACTTAGTGAGGTTAAGTGATGATGATTTTAGACAATTATTACTGTGAGAGTTTAGTGTTACATTAGTTATGTTGATGTAATGATCATACTATACGTGGTTAGTGCCTATTGTTATCATATCAATTCAAACATTGAATCAAGAATTAGCTTATAGAAGTTATGTTTAAAAGTATACAATAACTAAAAGATCAAAATAATATTGTTTCAAGAGTGTAAAGAAGGGATTATGATTTTAGGGTTCACATACATCATTTTGGCATGTATTAATGTCAAAATACAACTTTTTAAATTTTATCGTTCAACACTTTTTGGTTTTAACTACAATCTACTCCGTAAATGGAAACTTCAGTTTCAGCTACTTGTGTTAAACACATCCAATATGTAATTAAAGGGCTGTTTGATAAAACAAAATGATTAAGCACGAAATGATTCAATATTCTGAATAATTTAAAGACTCTGCACGGAATTGACTCTAGATATGACAATTTGTTTGATAAAGATTTTGAATAAACAATCTTAAGGATGAAAATTACAACTTTAATTTTCATGTTGAATTGTTATAGATATAGACATGACTTTATAATAAGAGATTCGACACAATTTCATTTAGAAGCAAAACCAAACTCGTTGAATTCAATACTGAATGGTTCTATTTAGTTATAAATTGATGTACAACGCTTAAGCGAATATGGAAAATAATTTAATTTCCCCAATTTAATAAATATAATCCGGGTTGAATACATTTTTTTTAAACAAAATTGTGGAATAAGTCCACGATTAATTTCCTGTCATGAGAATGTTTCCATGAAGGTGAATCGACAGGCGCCAATGGTTCAGAGATTCTCGGTACATGCATCTAAGCACAACGTACAAATCCAACCCATTCATTGAATGGTCAACTTGGCTCATGATTGTGGAGGACAACTTGAACCTGAAGTATGCGGCGGCAGTATGGATATTGTTTTCAACAATCGATATTATTTATGTGTACGTATAAATTATTATTATTATTATTATTATAAAAAATTTAGTTATTTCGTAATTAAATATGTAACTGACAAATTTAGCCAATTTGAATTCACAATGTCATATAAACACGTAAATAACCTTGAATTTATCGAATATGGATGCCTTTGCCTGGCTGGCAATTATATATGTGCCAATTCGTAATACAATGAAGATGATGAAGTTTATATTGTTTGCTACGATGGATACAACTTATGAACACATGTTTTTTAGTTTTTCTTCGCTAAGCACAATCATTATTCAGAGACAGGATACGATTTAACATTTAACGCTGAATAATTCAGTTTATATAGCTATATTTAAACTGCACTCAAAACATATTAATCAGATACTTTTTTGTTTTTTGTACGTTTTGCAGGACATGTTAAACTGTTAATTAAACATAAAAATGTCCTTCCTTTTAAATTTAAAAACTATTTAAAATTTGAATACATATTTAAATTTAAGATTAATAAAAAGGGTAGAACTATAACATGCAACTTAAAACAAAACGGAAGACAATTTCAATGATATTAAAAATAATTAATTAAGTTAAATTGAAAGCTAGGAAAATCACGCGGAAAGAAACTTAATTAATTTAGGATCACTCAATCATGCATTTATCTTGCATCCATTTTCATGTTTTCTTTCTTGAAAGCTTCCTTTTGTGGATTCCCATTCATGGCCAAGTATTTGTTGCTTTTCTTTTTGGATTTGATGAGCTGTCTTTTCTGTTTTCTTTCAAATTCCATATCAAATTATATCTTTTTAATTATTTACTTTTTTTATCTAAGATAGGTCGGAGTGGGTGTGGTTTTGGCGTGAAAGATGGAAAACCATTCCATAGCGCCGTGGAAGAAGATTTGGTGTGGTGGTATCCACATGTGCAGTACTACATCTGTTTTTATTCTTTTTTAATTTTTTATTGGTAGTGGATTCTATAATTTGGTGTGGTAGAAAATGATAACTACGGGATTGAGTGGTGGGTTAAGTGGTAGGAGAGAAAAGCTGGCGTGACAGTGTGATAGGTATGACCATACCGTCTACTCTAAGAATGGACGATTCAAACCACAACTATTTTTGTACGATAATCAATCTTAACTCTTTATTAAAATAAATCAATAGCTAATAACAGTAAGAGTTCGTTAATTCGTTATTAATAGCTTATTAAAGACACATTAATAAGTGGTATTTTGAAAAACCAAATCTCGCTCATTAATAATTGTCTATCCGAACGTAGTTCATTGTCGAATAAATATATAAAATAATCAAAATACACGTACTAATTAGTACGTTAAATATTTCTCGATTTAACTTTTCTTATCAAATAATCCCATCAAATTTCACAAAATTATTAAAATCAGTGGATCAAAGATATGTAGGTGTTTTTTTAATAACAAACCGTTTTCGTTTATTATGCCGTCATTTTTTATATGTGTTCTATTTGTAATTTTCCGTACCGTAAACAAAGCCTACTATTAAAATATATATAAAAAACAATGAAAAATAAGAAATCATATGTAATTGTTTTTTTAATCCCAAGCTTAATTAAGGATGTCGTGGATATGATATCCTTGACGTGATAACCACTAATAGTATCCAAAGACTGGCATTTTTCTAATTATTTTTCCCACTTGAGATTTATTTATTTATATAATATAATATTATAAACTTAAGAGAGTAAATTACTTACATGTTTTAATTTATGTGATTTTTTTGTTATGTTATTTTTAGTTTTCTAAATTATACAGATCGTTTTTACCTTCGAACTTGCCATGCTTTTGATCAATATATAGATAGATACCTAGCTAGCCGATTATAGAATTAATAACTATTTTATCCTTTTACTAAGTTACATCTTTGGTCGCTATATAGCATTTACCATGTTATTTAATTAAATAATGAAAATTAAATCACTCATTACTCGGCTTTAAATTATTGTACTTTCATGTGAGAGGTGTTTAAAGTATCACTAATTTTGTTTAAATTATTTACCTACATGTTGTTTCCTTTAAATTTCACTTTTCACCTTACTTTAAAAGAATATAAGGATTGTTTTTCTACCCGGCCGGCCAGTTAAATATTTCAAACAATTATTTTACCTTTTTGATCTCAAACATATATATATATATATATATATATATATATATATATATATATAGGGGAGGGTTAATGCGAAAAGTACTTTATTTTCGAAAAGTGTGAGAAGCAATCTCAGACACTTATTTTTATTTGATCTAAAAGTGCATAATGGATAAACAAAAACTTTTCTCTTTCTAATCAATTTCTCTCTCATATATTTTATTAAAAATATAAAATGAATAAAAAATAATTTACTATTAAATAATTAATTTTACTAGAGTTCACCGGTTAATACACCTAAAAAATTTACGAGTTTTACATCCTTATTTATGTTCAATAATGAACAATTGAACACAGCCAAAATTATACTATTTTTAAAATACATATTACAATATTCAATACTGAATACAAAGGAATTATATACAAGTATTACAATATTCAATAGTAAACACAACGAATGATATACAAGTTTTACAGTATTCAATATTAAACACAACTAGATACACACGTTTTATGATGAATTTTACAACATTCAATACTGAACCGTCAATTTTCTCTCTTATTCACCCATATCATAACAAATCACTAACTATCTAACATTTTAACAAACCATATAATTTAAAACTCAAAATATAAAAAGATTAGATACTTTATAATAAACAAAAAATCAAAAAACCAATATCCCATCTTGTTCACCTTCACCATTTCCAGTTAAGAGAAACGGCCAGTTATCCCAGTGAAGTAGGAGACTCACAACGGCGTTTAGGGTTGGAGACGGCGGTGGAGATGGTCGTGACATGTGACTGCCAACGAACAGATTAACCGTGCATCATGACAGATCTAAGGATAGGAGACTCGTGACAGATCTGTTAAACGCTTTTGACTCTGTTTTGGTGCTCGACGGACAACGGGGTAATGAAAGTTCATGATGGAACAAGCTGCCGACGGCAGTGGAGCAGGGTGCTATCACTCAAGTAGAACAAGTCGGCGGCGGAAATCATGGCCTCAAAATTGCTCAAGCAAAAGCAGTTGACGACGGAGTCAAGTCGGTGGTGGAATCGCTAGGCGGCGGAGTCAAGTCGGCAGAGTCAGGGTGAGAACGGCGGTGGTTGTTTGTGATGCTCGACAGAGGATTGAGGTGGAACATGTGGTTGTTGTGGTGCTCGACAGCAGCAAGCTATCGTCGGATCAAGGAAGTGGGCGAAGAAGCAAGTCGGCAGCGAGCAGATCGGCGGCAAGGAGGTCGGCGGCGAACAGATCGGCGGCTCTTTAGAAAAAGATTGGCAGCCACTTTAGAAAGAGATGGGGAAACAAAATCTAGGGTTTTTGAAAATAAGGAGGAGAGGTTAAATGGTTATTATAACTAACGTAGGAAAAGAGTGAAAATAGGAATAGGTGTAGCTTAATGTCTAATTTACCCTTTTTATTAATTAAATAATATTTTTACTTTTTGATTATTTACTAAAATGCCATGATCAATCTTAACCATTAATTGATTAATCCTAGGGTCCAAATAGCTTCTCGCACTTTTCGTAAATAAACTTCTTTTCGCATGAACCTTTCTCTCTCTATATATATATACATACATACTAACACACACAACAGACGCCAACATACACGCAAACCCCCAAGAACACTCTCATTTAGTCTATCTCAATGTAAGCCGTCAACGCTCCCTTTCTCTTTGGCGTCGACTCCCATACGATCTATCTCTTTCTAATACACCCTTTGACTATAAGCACTTTGGTACCATTCTCTTTTCCTTAGCAACGATTTTGTTCCACTAGGTTTTCTTACACGAATTCCCCATCTTTATACTCTTCATTATTCGTGTTCTTTTTGTTATTCTTTCATATTGTTATATGGAGTTAATTATATTTTAAGTCTATGTGGTTCGGTAAAAATTATGGATTTAGTCTATATGTCGTAACTTTTACGGCTTGTTCCTCCCAACCCAAATTTCTTGCAGTGTTGGTACCTATCTTGTTAATTTATTCATTTTTCTTGATTTATACTTGACTAGCATCATACCCGCGCAATGCTACGACGGCAAATAGTTTTTGGTTTACAATAAGTCGCTTTCAAGAATGTAATGATACGTTATTCGTGTGATTCAATGTCACGAAAAAGTTTTCTACATCAACATGTCCGGTTTTTTTCAAATTTTCTTTTATTTACATCAAACTATTTTATTAATTTAAAAAATAAATTCTAAAAGACAATAAAATAAGAAAAAAGATTTATATTGATGAAATAAAGAGAAGAGTTAATAAGATTTTAAAAATTATGTTGATGTGGGTGGATAATTGTGTTAGTATGAGAAAATATATTTTGAATAAAAAATTAAAGTAAATTAGGAGATAATAAAATAGTTAAAGATTGAGTGGTTGAGATTAATTTAGATTAAATAAAGTGTCAAGATTTTATATTGATTGATTTTAAGAAGTCTTAAAATTTAAAAGAAGATGAAATATTAAATGGTTTATATAATAGTATAGATTTTTAGTTATTAAATAGTAATATTTAACATTTATAAATAATGGAAAAAAGCAAATCTATCTCTATAGCATCTCTGTCTCAAAAAAAACATAAACTCTCTCTTTTCTCATTAAATTACTCTACCTTCTTTTAAACTCTTATTATTTTTGCCATTTCTTACCCGCCATCATCGCTCCCCCGTCGTCACAATCGCTTCTTGATATTGCTGCATTATTGGTTTTCCGTCGACAATCATCCCTCCACCACCATTTTTTCGTCTCCACCACCGCAACCCTCTGATCAACATTAACCACTTGTTGTTCAAGATTATTGTTCTTTTTGTGTTTGATTTTGGTGAAAGAAAATGTTGGATGCATTTTAAGACTGTGACCTGACATAATGGTGGTGGTCAGGGATTGTGACGGTGGCCGTAGTTTGTAGTGATCCATGGTGGTGTGAAACGAAACTGATGAATTTCAAGATGAAAGGATCAATTTAATTATATAATTAAGTAATTAACCATATTTTAATGATTATTTAATCATTAAACTTTATTTAAAATTTAAATAACTGAAGAGGGACTAATATTAATGCATGAAAGTCGGGTCGTGATGGACTCATCCTGTAAAAATTACTACCCAGAAACCAATACCATAATTTCCATCGAAGTGCAAGAACTAAAGGTGTAATTAACTCTATTTTATAACAAGAATCAACAATGTAAAAATCTCTTTAAATTGAGAAAATAATTGTTAACAAAAATGTCTAATATCATCTAGTTATGTTGGATAGTCGATTCCAACGTGACGGCCAACATGGTCTCGATCGTACTGAATTTGATTTTTAAATATTTTCTCACAAACAACTTCAAATATGTCCATAACGGATGATTAAAGTTAGTTGTAATCGACTTCTTACGTACGAAGGATGTTTTAAAGGTAGGGAAAAAAAAGTAAATTATGATTTAATTATTAAATTTTGTGTTTAAAAAATTGTTTAACCTTTAAATAAATTTAATAAATCTTTTAATCTCTAAACCTTTTAGCTGTTACAATGATTTATTTATCCACTTGACCTGTTATAGCCGTTATTAAACTTTTAAAAGTCAGTAGAATTCCCAAACTTATCTCATAAACATTTTAATCCTTAAACCTTAATCCATAAACGGTTTAATCCTTAAAACTTATTTACCCAACAAACATAGAAAAATGTTAAGTATAATCCATACTTAATTCATAGTCTTAAGTGACTAATTTTATACTTTGTATCAATAGTCCAGATTGCATTTTAAAATTTTCGACAGAGTGGTAATTTCGTAATTAATATGTGATGATTTTACAAATCACGTGTGATTGTATACTGAATCACCTATGATTGAATATTAAAATTTTAGAACTATGTTTTTTACATGGACTTTACTGAACACAACTCAACAGACAGATATTCAAAATACAGCCACGTGTAACACATATATGACCCAACCAATTGCGTTTGTTCAATCTACAAAATCGACTCAATCAATGACAATCAACGTGTTTGCTTCAATAAAAAATTGACAAAATCAACTAAGTTGACCCGATTGCTGGAATCAAAAGTCTACACAATCAACTTAATCGACCCAATCGCTGAAATCAAGAGTCGCTGGAATGAAGGCACGGTGGTCATTCTCTATTGAATCACGATGTGAAAGAATGTATTTCTCTGTCGACGTGAAAGATGGTAATAGGTATAGCTTGGTAGATGGTAATATTAGATTAGATTAGTGATAAGATTATTTCATTCTTGAAATAGTTTAAGGTTTAACGATTGTTTAATGAGAAGTGTAGATGTTAAATGATATTTAATTTTTTTTTTTTTAAACATCAACAAGTTTTGACACTTGATATTTGACAAAGCGCACTAGCGCAGAAGTAACGAGCAGGGCTATCGGTTTCAGTGGGCTTGGTTGGGCTGGGCTGGGCTGGGCTAGGATCGACGTTGGCCCGAGAAAGTATAATAAGTAATGAGTTTTTTCAATATATTCCTAATTAAAATTATAATCTTGAGATACAACTTTTAACCATTAGATTTTATGATCAATGATCTAGATTTAATCTTAGATAATAACTAAAATTTATATAAAGGAGGGCAATTCTGACTTTTTGCATATTGGTCCCCCACTTTCTCTTTCCTCTAATTTATTTAAAATTAATTATCTCACAAACCGTTAATCGTTAGACGAAACGAATTATATCGTTGCGATCCTCGTGTTCCACTATTTTATTATAGAGGTCACTTGATATAATTTTGACAAACTTTTTTTTTCATTTTGTTAGGTTGGATTTAAATTTTATTAATGTATAATCACACGTGATTTATAACAATATTACATTTATCGTTTTATTAATTTTTTTTATCTTCTTAAATTGTATATCAGTTAACGTTTATTAATTTTGAATGTTTGCATAAAAAATCAACGTTTGCTTAAAACCGTTTATACATGTATGTACATATTCAATTTCACCCAATCCAATTACATTGTCTACCCATGAATGCATATATTGTGTACTAGCAACACCCTATCCCATCTATCAAAGGTCCAAATATGTTCTCCTTCGAATTCGATGTCTTTTATATTGGTTCTCGTAATAAGAATGGTTCTCGTTTGAACAATCCCCTATGCAATCACATATGATTGAATACCAAATCTCATATTTTTTTGTATTCAATCACATGTGAATCTGTACAAACTCTTGTGTGATTATGTACGAAATCACAGGTGATTAAATATGCAATCATATGTGATTGAATACCAAAGATTTGGTATTCAATCACATGTGAATCTGTACAAACTCTTGTGTGATTATGTACGAAATCACAGGTGATTAAATATGCAATCATATGTGATTGAATACCAAATCTTATTTTTTTGGTATTCAATCACATGTGATTGAATACACAATCACATGTGATTGATTCTGTCAAATATGTGACATAAAAATGCTACATTTAATCAAATCACCTGTAATTATGTGTATGTATAAGAGATAGATAATCACATGTGTTATGAAACAACTAATAACTTAGAATCACTTTCAATTGTTGATTTTTTGTTACTAAACCATAGAACTTTGCCGGATTATCAAACACCAAAATATAATTTTATAAAGACTATATTGATCACACCTCTATGAATCACATGTGATTATACTTTAATAAAATTTAAGTTCAATCTAACAAAACGAGAAATTTTTTTTTGTCAAAAGTATATCAAGTGACCTCTCTAATAAAAGAGGGGAACACGAGGATCGCGACGATATAATTCGTTTCGTCTAATGATTAATGGTTTGTGAGATAATTAATTTTAAATAAATTTAAGAAGAGATAAAGTGTGGACCAATAGTTAAAAAGTCAGAAATGCCCTTATTCATACAAATATATCAATTTTATTATAATCTAAGAATAAATCTAGATAATTGAATCTTAAAATCTAATAACTATAAATTGTCCCTTAAAACTATAAATTAAATTAGGACTTTATTAAACATTTCTGAATAAGTAATACACACATTCATGATTCATGTGCAAGATTAGATTAGATTAGTGATAAGATTATTTCATTCATTGAAATAGTTTAAGGATTAAACGAATTTTTAACGAGAAGTGTAGATGTTAAATCATATTTAATTTTTTTTAAAAAAAACATCAACAAGTTTTCACACTTGATATTTGACAAAGCGCACTTGATATTTGGGCTTCGCTGGGCTGGGCTAGGATCGACGTTGGCCCGAGAAAGTATAATAAGTAATACACACATTCATGATTCATGTGCAATTGAAGTATTCATATTACAAACTAATTAGAGATATTGATTTTCGAAGATAGGTTTGTGTACGTATGTTCTGAATCATTGTTTTAATGTAATTTTAAATAAATTTTCAAGTTATAAATAAATCTATGTTTAATAAATACATCTTAATCCTTAGGTTTTAAAAATTAATACCCGAGTTTATCCAACTTCTTATCTATAAATCATATGATATTAATACTTACTCTCCACCTTCACTTTTGCTTTAACTAAAATTACTAGATCAAGTTCATTAGTTTTCAAGAATCATGGCTAAATAATCGACATGGGCTTCATTATTTTTGCTTATAGTATTTGCCTTATGTTGTGAATTTAGAAATTATCATTAAGTTATGGCATATTGAAAGTTTACCCAAACTATAAGTTTGGTAAAAAGACAAAACCAGATAACTAGGTTCTAATAATAATAAGTTGTAAGTTAGAAATGAGTATCGTATACCCAACTTAAAAAAGTTAGTATATATAGCAACTTAAAAACACAAACATATAGTATGTGTGTGTTTTTAACGGTGTTGTCTTTCAAGTTAGAGATATGAGAAAGAGAGAGATTGTGACCAGAACATTTAGGCGAGAGAGAAAATCCAGAGAAAGAGCTAAAAACCGGTGTTCAACAAGGAATTAAGGATTGCATGTCCATCTTAAAGGGTTGTCAACAAGTTTTCAGCATCATCAATATATAAAAAAGTGTTAATTGCAATATTAAAGGTTAGTTTCCTTACTTTCTTCATGTTTTTGAAGTTCTTGGGTTATTAGCAAGATTGATGGTTAATCCTTATTGCGTGTTATGTATTTAAGTTTATTTGGTGTTTATACACCCAATTAATTATCTAGTAGTAATTGTATGCTGCATGTTTTTGGTAAATTCTGGACTAAACAGAAGTTGTTCACATAGAACAGCAAGACTGGACACAGGTGTGTCCGGTCATGGCAGGCTATGTCAAGGGACACCAATCGTTTATAGCCCTAGCAAACATATGCATGTCTCTTATGGTCAGTAGGTGCAATTAAAGTGGACGTGGACGTGTCAATACTGACAAGGGCGGTGTCGTGCCCTAGTTTGACATGAGGAGTGTCAGGTATAAAGGAGGGTGTTGTATTGATAGATTCGGGTGAGTAACCCAGGCTGGTACTTGTCACATAAATTTTCAAACTAGTATCCATTTATCTAGTGGAGTTGGTAGATTCGGTAAACTATCCACTTATCTTTTCCAGGGTCAGCACTCAAAATAACTTTTCAAATTAGTTGAGTTGGGGGCTACAAATTAGATTCGGATGAGTGTTCTTGTTTGACTATTGTATCGGGATTTGACCATGGCCTTCACATCTAACTTCGAATTTTATAAACACTTTCAATGCACTGTCAGCTAGAGCTAGGGGTCCTAGTGAGCAAATTTGATGTGATGTTATCTTATGAATGATATGATTATTGTATGATGCATACTGATTTTCTATGCGTACAACTAGGGTGCCTAGCATAGATTAGGGATGGCCTATACATGACACCTATCACCATACATATTAGGACTTATCAAAGTCACGAGGAATCTTGTGAATCCAATAAGAGGTTACTTGTGCGACATGATGTACGAATGTGGTTACGTGAACAACATAATGACAGAGAAGGTGCTTAATAATGCTTGCCTAATGTATAGTGCATTGTCAATACTTCAGAATGGTAACTACAAGGAGAAACCATAATCTGTTGATTGGGGAAACACCAATGTTCCCCAGGATGGGGATACTACGAGCTACACAGCTGAAACTGACCCCCACCAACAGTCGATGACACCTAGACAACCACCTGTAGTCAACGACATGGTGGAAAATGAATATCATGAAATGTATCGGATGAAAGACTGGTTGCTGTAGTCAGAAAATCCTTGGAACATATTTTGCCTAACATGTTCCAACAGATTAGTAAGGAAATGAAGGTGATGGTAGTAGAGAAAGTAGAAATGGTGATGATATCCAGGGACGTTAACCACTGACCAGAGAACCAAGCAATCAATCAGGGTACCATTAGGGGATGCAGTTACCGTGACTTCTCGGCGTATAACCCTCTAGTGTTTGAAGGGAAACCGGACCCAGTAGCCGCCACCAGGTGGGTCGTGGAAGTTGAAACGGCGTTTCGTACATGCTTTTTCCTACGGACCGCAAGGTCTTGTTTGCCATTAATTTGCTAATGAAGCAACTAAGGACTGGTGGTTGTTGCTGGTACAGCAGAAGGGTGAGGTATTGCTAGAAACTACATGGGAAGAGTTCAAGGAGCTGTTGACTAAAAGATTCACTCCGCAAGTTGAAGTTGAATGAATCACTAGCAAGTTCCTCGTTATGAAATAGACTACTAAATTGATCATCGAGCCGAATGCAAAGTTTGTAGAGAAGTCCTGATTTTTCCCAGAGTATATGGCGAATGAAAAGATGAAGATGTTCTGCTACACGGGGGGTACTTAAAACGGAGCGTTACTTGAAAATTTTGTTGACACAAAATGCAAATATCATGTGTCCTAGTCAAATGAAAGTACGCAAAGATCATTATCAAGTAGGCAAATATGTAAAATTACAAAAATGTTGCTACACAAGTGGACACAAACTTAAAACTTAGTATATCTACACGTGACCTAGCAGAAGACTCGTCCCTCTATCATAGCTTAGCAAGAGCGTTGCAACGTTTTAGATTCCCTTCCAGATATCTTTTATGTCGTTAAGTAAAAATGTTTATTCATGCATGCCTCTTGGATACACATTTCAATGCACTAAAACACATTATTCACTACCATCCGATCTTGGCTTACATTTATATTTGACTGCTTTTATTCAACTTGTTTCATACACTGACGTCGATTATGTTGGTTACCCCAACACTCGTCAATTGATTTCTGATGATTGCTTTTAAAAATATCAACTTCAGTTTATTGCCTTTTTTGGGCACAAACCTCATTTCTAGGTCGGCTAAATGGCAACCTACTATCTTGCTCCAGTGAGAAGAATTAATACCTTAGGGTCACCAACGTTGTAATTGAATCTTGTTGGCTTTGTAATCTTCTATTGTAACTACATGTCCCTATACGTCTAGCCACTTTGGTCTACTACCACAATGCTTCACCTATCTCTCTAACAAGTCAATTCAACAACAACACACTAAACACATCGAAATGGATATCCATTGTGTTTGGGAAAAGGTCCCTATTAGTCAAGTACGCGTCCTTCACATTCCATCGCCTACCAAGATGTTGATATCTATATGAAGAATCTTGCGATTCAACTCTTCCTCGACTTCATATCCTAGTTTGAACATCCTTCCATTTACGCTTAAATTGTGAGGGGCAATTACTATATTGTATTAGTTATATATAAATATTTCTAAATGCCAAAAATATTATATATTTATGCAATTAGAAAAGGGTTTTACAGATCTTTTTACAAATATTTTCAGCAGATGTGCATCATCTTTTTTTTAAATAGACATTATCATGTATGTCTGTAACTCACTCCCGTCCCTAATTATAACTCCAATACCCTAGTGTTTTATGATTCATGTATTAAGTTGTCTGGGTGTGACAAACAAGTCACCGTTAAACCAGTCAAGGTCAACCCGGTTATATACACACACATATAGACACACACACACACACACACATATATATATATATATATATACACACACACACATGTACATACATAGAAATACATACAACATACATATATGCATACACACATACATACCTACATACATACATGCATGCATACATATTAGAAATAATTTACATTGTAACTTGATATTATTTCAAACAGTTTCTTAAATTAAAATATAAGCACTCTTCTTGGTGTAGACTTTAGACTTTTAGTCCACATAATTTTCTACAGTCATGAAAATAGACGGAAACAAACACCAAACCTTTTATCTCTGAAAAAATAAATAGCATCTATATTTCTAAATAGAAGAAAGTGTTATATATACTTTTGAATAACCAATATAAATTACCATATTACCCATAGGTATAATATCCACTTACCACTTGACATGAAAATTAAAATTATTGGCTAACATATATATATATATATATATATATATATATATATATATATATATATATAGTGAAAAGTTCGTTATTTGATTGTCTATTCATGAATTTTTTACATGCACCTGTCACACTCAATCTGCCACGCTCTTCATCCATAAATTCCATTATTCAAAATAAACGGCTAAGATTGGTTTTCGCAATAAAATTGGTTCTCAAATGAACCCTCCCTATATATATATATATATATATATATATAAAACAATTGAACGCACCAAACATTCACTGAACATATACAAAAACACATAAAAAATTTGAAAAAAAACACATGTATATACAAGCGCACACACTCATATTTTTAGACAAAGCGCGCACACAAGGTAAGGTTCAATATTGAACCACCCTTAAACATAGACCCTAAAGTCTAAATGTTAGTCAATCATTTAAAAGGGCAAAAAAGAAATTAAAAAAATAAGAAAAAGACTCGCACGTCTCAAACTTCCAATTCTCTATTTTCCATTTAAAAAAAAATATTACCCTCTAAACTTTCAAATTACCTAACTAATTCAATTTTGAGAATTTGAGCAAAAAATTATACCAATCTACTAATTTTTTAATTCTTTTTCAATCAAGACCACTTTTTTTATATTTCTCAAAATTTTATTTTGAAAATACAAAACAGATGAAAATGATACTAAAATATTATCATTTTGAATAATGTGTATTTATATCATTTTCGGCTGAAAGAAGTATTGTTATCATTTTTATCCGGATATTGTTATCATTTTGAATGTTGTACATTGCTATCATTTTCATCTAAAAACATGTGTATTTATATCATTTTTGGCTGGAATGATTCTATTATTATCATTTTCATTTAAAAATTGTTATCATTTTCATCTAAAAACATGTGTGTTTATATCATTTTCGGTTGGAAGAAGTTTACATCATTTTCAGCTAGACGAGACTCTAGAGGGAAAAAAAAGGAAAGAACGTGATTTTAGGGTGGGGGATTAAATGTTTAATCCTAGATTCCCATAATATCCTTCCTTTTATAATTAAATCTTATAACTGTTTAATTAATTATATTAATGTCATTATTATACTTTACCATTAATTAATTAAATAAATCTAATGATCTAGAATTGGACTTTAGAAACTATGGATAAGACTATAGACTATATTGATCATAATATATATATATATATATATCACAACACATACAACATCCAACGTTGAATGGCAGAGTGTCTTTAAGAAATAAGGCCCAAATTTTTATATACATATGTTACATATAGATATAATGTTATAATTTATCAATATCCTCTTAATAAAATAGAAATATTATAAAGTATTTAAATAATTATTCTATAAGCCTCAAAAAATAAGATATTATGGATTTGATAACAAAAATTTTAAGTCATGTTGTAGTCATGATGATGCTGCATTTAAGTATAATTGGCGATTAAATTTTGATGCAAATAAAGTTTATATGAAGCGTAAGTTGTTTGACACATTATTGGTGAAGTATTGACTATTCCAATAATGTTGACATGTGTATAAACAAGTTTTTCAAAACTTAAGTTATTAAAGTCCTACTTACTGTTTAGAATGTCATAAGAAAAACCTAATGGATTGAAAATGATAGCTATTAAGAATGATATTTTAAAA
This sequence comes from Dittrichia graveolens, assembly GCA_038502395.1. Classification (NCBI taxonomy): domain Eukaryota; kingdom Viridiplantae; phylum Streptophyta; class Magnoliopsida; order Asterales; family Asteraceae; genus Dittrichia; species Dittrichia graveolens. The sequence continues at coordinate 111,641,014 of JARJIL010000002.1, forward strand.
AGTATTTGTTAGGATCAAGACGCTTATCACTAGGTCAAAAGGAATTTATGGTGGTCAATGCGCTACCTCTTTCTTATATATTGAGTAACCTAATTTGTCACGAGTCGAATTATTTCAGAGATGTTATCACATACCAACATTATTGGTTATAAATAGTTGATTCAAAACTTTGATTCCAATAATAAAAAGAGAATTTCAAGATTCATATAATATAAAATAAAATAAAAATTAAGGATAAGATTGAAAAAATTATAATTATATAAAGAGATAGAGGAAGGGAACGTGATTTGGTATTAATTAATGTGAAAATTACGAGAAAAGGAAAAGATACTCCACCCAACCCCCCTGTGGCCCTGCATTCTCATCGATCTCTCGATCAACAAATATATATTCTGGTATGGACACTCTTGTTTAATAATTTATAATATATATACGTACACCTGTCCTCCATAATTAATTCCTTTTGCATGTGGCTGTCTCCATCATATATATCTACATCTACATATATATATATATATATATATATATATATATAAAGCATATATTCTTTATAAACTTTACACTTGTCACTTAAATAGTTTAACACTATTTTATAGTTTTTATAATATTAAAAAAGTTACAAAATACATATATAAAATGTCTAAAATCATGATTTTATTATTAGCATTTTGAAACCAAGTATATAAAATATAAGATTAGATAAATAATAAAATGGATTAAAGTTGGTTCATATTTAGAAAAGTTTAAATTGATCATTCAAAAATACGTTTTATTTACATTATTAGTTTCATAATAAAAATTTATAAATTCGATATATAATAGCAAAACATGACACTATTAAACATTTATCTAGGGTTTAGTTATTCAAATGTATTCAACTTTTACGTTTTGCTATTATACGTATTCAACTTTTAAACTTATCTACTAATATATTAATTTATCAAAACTTACCTTTTTACTGTATCAAATCCTCAAAGTTTATCTATCTAACTTTACATATTTTCTATTTATATATCCAATTTTTCAAACTTGATACATCAACGATATGTTTTAAAAGTTCAATACGTTAAAAGGTAAATTTAAAAGTTTTATACATACAAAAACGTATAAGTTGAATATATTTTTTATGCACTAAACACTTGACCTAAATGTATTAACACTTAACACTTTCTAAATTATTTATTTACACACAAATATTATAAAATCATACATTAACAACCGAAATGATGTGGATATGGATAAAAATGTTATGTTGAAAGTATGTTATATTGATTATACATATTTTTAAATTGATCAACTTGCAAATTAGTGGGCTACCGCCCTAATATGATATTTTTGGGTTTGTTGTTTTATAACTTTATTAATAAACTTACAAATTATATGTAATTAATATTGTCTATATATTATACTAAAAGCGTCTACATTTTGTATTATTTTAACAAAATCACTTATTTATGCGTAAAATTTCTAATAAAATAAGCACAGCCTATAAGTCATACTAGTATATAGCTAGTAAATCACGAAATTAACATTGAGTTCTAAGTGTAGATTTATGTGAATTATTCAAATATATGGTGCACAAAGTATGACAAACATATTTAAAAAGATACTTTAGAAAAGAATGTGGATAACATTATATGTATTACAGGTTTCATATACTAAAATGTTAGACCTCAACACCATATTTTTTTGCATTATCGAGAGTAATATCAAGAAATTATAAAGAATATAAACAAACAAGTGAGTAAGTACAATAATATTATTTCATGTGTACACCTGTGTGACTTCTAATGGATTACTATCATCCTTTTTTCTAAATCTTTAAATTTTCATAATCACTAACTAAAAATAATAATAAATAACATAAGAATGAGCATAATTAGGGTAAATACCAGTTATATTTGTGTTGTAGAAACCATAGCTTACATAGCAATTTTTGAAGTGTAAAGTTACGTCACTTGTATATGTAATCCTTAGCAATAAAGCCAATAATATAGCAAGTCAAAAAAGAATTTCAACAAATATCATGTGCAATCATAAAGGGATTATCAAACATATGCATCTCAAATCCTGCAAACAGACAACTTGACAGCAGGCTATTGTGAATATTTATACAGAGTAAACAAACTCTATGAATAATATGTTTGTAACGAAAAAACATGATGAATCAAGGAAACCGAACACAAAGATGGAACATATTTTATTGCAAGAATATGACTCATTTTCAACGCAGATAATGAAAAACATGTCATTTCTTTTTCTTAGTATGTTAAGAAAGAACAAAAATCATAAGCTAAAAATGGGTAAAATGACATAGTTTTAGTGAACTTAATTAAACTCAAAAAGGTTTAAGAATGCTTAATGAAAAATTATTAGGCCAGGTCAAAGAAGCAAGCATATAAGGTTCATGAATTAGATCTTAACACCGTTATCACTTTACGCCCTATATACGCATAAACAAAAACAAAAAATTATACAAAATGAATTAAAATCAAATGTTCAATATGAATAACATTTCCTCCCATATGCTTGGTCAAAAAAAAGAAACTTTAAACAAACAAAAATATAAAACTTTACCCTTGGCATCTACCACAACAAGCTTTTAAATATTCATATCTCATATATTGTTCCTGAAGTCCTATCC